>JAIVFH010000066.1:0-201825 GCA_025765595.1 Obelidium mucronatum | reverse complement strand
TTGTTTTCTCTCTTCATTAATTTGTTGCTCAAATCGAGCCAACTCAGCCTAAAATGCAACAAAAATAAGAGTGAGTAAAAATATAAAAAATTAAAGGGAGACTTTCTCGACTTTCTCTCAAACCTTTGCAACTTCCTTTGCATGGTTAGCATCCCTTGACATCATTTCCAATTCCAAAGAGTCTTGCTTTTTGGCTTTCAAAGTCTTTTCGAAAGTGGCCAATTGATTATCAAACGTGAGTCGCTCATCTTGAAGTCTCTTGACAATGTGTTCGTAGGTTTTGCGGATTGATTGGGCTTCATTGTACTTGATCATGGCTTTGTCAAGTCTGTTTTCCAACATTCGGATTTCCTGTGTAAAAACACGACACAAAAGGAGATGAATTTCGCGATTGATTTTGAATATATTATTTGGGTGGCGCGTAATACCTTTGCCTGTGGAGAATCCTGAACATTTGATTTCACCAACTCTGCTTCTCTCTTCAAGTCTGCCAGCTGATCCCTCATTTCAAGAAGCTTATCTTCCTTCATTCTTGCTTCAGCTTGTAATTCGTCATATTTTCTGTGGATTTCACAGATTCTTTGGTCAAACTTTTCCAACTCTGTCATTGACGATCGAAGTGTTTGGGAGTCCATATCATGCTGAAAGAAGCCAAAAAAAAAAAGAAGAAGGAAAGTATATAACGGTTAGATTCCAAAGTAGTAGGATTCAAGATATAATCGAGCGGCCGCAAAACCTTTTTGATTCTTGCAATAGATTCACTAATCTCCTTGTTTTGAGATCTCAAGTGCCCGATTTCCTCCTTGTTCTGCCTGATTGCCCATTGACTCGTTTCGTAGTACGCTTTCCGATCTCCCTCTATTTGAAAGAAGAAGGAAAATGGTGTGTTGTTTGAATATTCCTTTTTGGTGGTGCTGTTTCTGTATTTTTTTTTGTACCTAGAAGTTCGAACCGAAGCTTCAAATCATGGAGCTCATCGTCGATTCCATTCTGGTTCGGTCTCACCGCAGGCATATTTTTTTTTGTTTTCCAACCCGAGAAAGAGGGAGTGTTGTTGTTCGAAATCCTAAAAAAAAAAAAAAAATTGTCAAACAATAGGTCAATCTCTCTCTCCACCTCCTCTGTTTTAAATCCCCAGCAACACGCCTCTTTCATTCTTTTAGGTATGACACGATGAGCACAAAAAAAATGTATTTGAGTCATTGACCTCGTTATAAATCCAGCGTATTGATTCCTCCTCAAATGATCAACACTGCTCAACATGCGTTCCCAAAAGAACCTCCTTTACCACCCATCGGATCAACAAACTCATTTCGTGGTGGCTCCATAATTGTGGGTGGCGGTGGTGGTGGTCCCCAACATAGAGCGTCGGTAACTTCATCAACGATGCAACCAACATCGCAATTCCATCAACAACAGCAACAACAACAGCAACAAAGCGTGATTGATGATTCCTTGTTGACTGGAAAACTGATTAATGTGGAGGCTCAACGCATCATGAGTGTGTTGCAGGAAGCGCAGAGGAAAGTCATGATTATTGGATTGTTGCCAGATGAAGTCGATCGACGCGTTTCGACAGTTTTTTCTGCGGATACAGTCGCGTATATTGGGGTATATAAAAAACTTTATTACATGTGACCGGACGGACGGGCGGCAAGAGTGTTGAATTCTTTTTGTTTGTGATAGGAGTATAAACTGCTGGAGGCGAAATACAAGACATTAGTTGAAGGAAAGTCACCCGAGGTAATCGTCTATCAAGGAAGAAAGGCTGCTGATGAATAATTAACCATTTTTTTATTTTATTTTTTATACTTTTTTGAAGTCGGAAGTCAAGGACACAGCAAAACAATTACGAATTTCAACACGAACAGTGTGCCGGCATTTCCTACAAAATCCACAACTAATCAGCAAATTAAGATATCTGAAATCCACGAAATTAGCAAATATTACACAATTTGAAGGATTGTTGCAAGAAGTGAAGGTGTTGGTGTATGAACGATTGAAAATGAGTGTAGAAGAGGAGAAGGCCAAACAGGATCAACTCTCCGTTATCATAGCAAAAGAACAAAAGGTTTTTTTTCTTTCTTTTTAGCCTTGAGTTTTAAATCACTGTCCAAGGACTTATTTTACATTATTTCGTGCAGACTAGTAATGAAGTCAGATTGTTAAAGGATGAGTTGGAGAAGGCGAAAAAAGAGCGAGCAACGGAAGTTAGCAAGCGTAACGAAGTTATTCGAAGGTTAAAAGGTTTGGAAAATCTTTGGTATTTTGATTACTGCGTCTTACAAAAATTCTCATTCAGAGGAGCTTCGCGATATCAAGCAGCAAGCAGAAGATACAACGAAGCGATTAGAGTCTCGCTCAAAGCAGAAAGAAGATTTGGAGCTGCAACAAGCCAAAGATAAGGTATTAGTTTTGGAGGCATAGTTACAGTTCCACAGCCGTGAAATCTAATCCGTTAGCTGAATTATGACAGGAACTTGCAATGAGAAACGAAATTCTTCGATACACTGAAGAGCTACAAGAAATGATCAAAAAGAACCGCGAGGAAGAAGCTGTACTTCGCAAAAAAAAGTTCAAAGTCGAATCTGAAGTGGAGAATTGGATTCATAAATACGACCAAGATATGGAGGAGAAGCAGAATGAGCTTGAAGATATTACAGTTGAGATTTCAAACAACCTCATTGACAAGAGTGAATCCTAATACTCTAACTTATTTGCACACAGACCATATACAATGAAGAAAAAGCACAACTGGATGAACTTCAAACACGTTATAATGAACTCCAGAAAGAGTATGAAAAGATAATGGAAGAACGCCGCATCAAGCAGGAAGAGCAGATTCAGCAAGCGAAAAAGCTCAAGAAAATGCATGAAGCAGCAACGCGGATTCAAGCCATCTATAGAGGGTGGAAACTTCGGAAGGAACTGAAGAAGAAGGCTTCTGGAAAGGCTTCTGGAAAGGCATCAGGCAAGGGAAAGGGAGACAAGAAGAAGAAGAAATAAACCGAACAAAGATTGTCAGAAGTAAAATAACCCTCTGCACTTAATTTATTGGAGTATTTGGTTTGCTCAAAAGTCCATCCTGGATCCACCGAAATCACCTCCATCCAATCCACGTAACGTGAGTTGATCCTAGGTGCAGAAGAAGCAATTAGGCATCGATTCAGGTGAAAAAAAAAGTCAATTGTGTTGGTTTTCAGTCAGAGAGTATAATATTCCAGAACTGAGTCAAAGCCAAACGATAATGCAAGAATATGGCAAACTTTTAAGATCCAGCATCCAGAATTTAGCTCCGTTGAAATTGCACTATGTACCTGGAACTTTCGATTCAAATCAGAAACTTCACGAATGATAGCTGCTGACTCTGCCAATAAAACTTCAAGCGGATTGGTATCTGGAGTTGTCTGAATCTTTAAAACAAAAGTGTGCTCAAGTGGATGCGGGATCTTGTAGCCGGCGAATAAAACTCTTGGGTTTTTTAATAGTTGGCTGAGTTGAGTTGAGTGAAGGTTATTGTCGTCATCAGCAGTCATTGCCAGCACTGCAATCAAGCCGAATGCATCCTCAACTCACGCTCTAAGGCAGGTTTCCGAGAGTGTGGTCCTCTTTCAGGATGGTGAAGGTGGCAGCGTTTGGGATCTTTGAGTCTTTCTCCATAGTCACCTATCAGGGCGTTCAGCACACTCGACGGCGTTTCACGACCAGCGCACCTTTTCCATTCCTTCTGGAATCAGAAACAGTTCGTGTCTGTCCGGCTGGTTGTTGTTCATCCTGCTAGTTATTTTATTTTATTTTATTTTATTTTATTTTATATTATTTTAGTTTTACTTCAGCAAAATGGACGCACTCCTCGCCGCCATCGCCGGCGCACGCGCGAACCCCGGCGCCGGCGCGCCGCTCGTCGCAGCCGTTTGCGCCGTGCTGGGCGACGGGCTGCGGCCGCCGCGCGACTTTGGCGCCGCGCTTGGCGCCGACGCGGCGTGGCCGTTTGTCAGCGAAACGAGTCAGAAGCGCGCGCGGGAAGATTCTAAGAGACCAAAGGAGTCCAAGCGAGAATCCAAGGAAGACTCCTCGGACGAAAAGTCCAGCGACCTCGCGCCGCCCCAAATCGCGCGGCTGCTCGAAACGGCGCTGAACATCGCAAAGCCCGGCCACGGCGTCGTTGCCGTCTTTGTGCAGCTGGCGCTGATGCAGCAGTCGCTGCACGCGTGGCTCAGAGTCCTGGTCGACGATCCGTCTGCCTCGAGGGCTTTCTACGAGCAGAAGGCAATCATGCGCGATAAACTGGCAATGGACAAAATAATCAAAGCAATCGAAGTGGACGTGTCGCCGCTCGAGTTCCACTTTGTGTTCAAAAGGGACGGCAGCAGTCCTGCCACGTCGCCCTTGGGCCAAACGGTCCTGCCAAACCCTGCGCCACTAGTCCACGCGCTTTCTCATGCCGCAACTACAAACGCTTCTATTCTTGCATCATCTGCATTTGAGATTGGGAAAGGCGCTTTTGGATTTGGTCTTCAAACTTTTGCCGCCGCCAAAGAAAGCTTGGACAGCGAGATGGTTACTCTCAATTTAAACAGCAAACGGTCTATTCTGGATATGAAATCATCAGCAGCACAAATAGACACAGCACCACCACCACCACCAATTGGATATAACCGTCAATCCGTTAGCGCCAGTGGCGGAGCTCCACCTGTCGGAGTTTTGGGAGTAACTAATGTGCCTAGAGAAGATATCGATTCCCCAACTGAAATGGGCATTGCTCCTGACTTGTTGATTTTTCAATTGAAACAAGAACTGGAAGATACACGAAAAACAGTAAATGATGGTTGGTTAAAGAATTTTGATTACTGAAGTTTAGTATACATCATGTCGCTGATGCTGACGCTTAGAACGGGAAGCTCGAAGACAATTGCAAGCCGATTTCTTGAATCTAAAACATTCCAAAGATCGTGAAGTGGCATCACTACGAAATGAAATCTCTCTCCTCCAAAAACAACTGATTCTCGCCAAAAAACCGTTTCATGATATAAACGACATTTGAAAAATGAATATATTGACAATTGCAATGCAAAAAGTAACAAAAACCCATACCATACTATACATGATGATGTAAATAAATAGCATAAAAAACAAAGTTCTCTAACACCCCATCAACTTAATACTGCAATGCTTGTTGAGAATACCAACTAAATGTATTCCATGTGGTCGGATCGTCCGTCCAGAACTCATAGTCATTATAAATCGACACACTCGAAGCTTCCCAAGGCATCCAGGGTATTTTCAAAGAGTTCGCGACGGCCGCCACATCTGCGATCCACTGAGCCTTGTTATACTGAGCTCCAAACTCCTCAAAGTACACCTTCTTGTTGTACAGCTTGCCCATTTGCGCCGCCAAATTCAAGTTGCTAGTCACATCCGCAATACTATTTGAATATGAATGCAACCCAACAATATCCACCGCCTTGCACGCGAAATTCTGATTAATCAAGGACGTGGCAAAATCCTGACCCCCACCCGTCGACACCAAAATCGGATTATTCGCACCAATCGCCGCCCGCAAGTTCGTGGCTCGCCCACACCACCAATCCGGATTCGTAAACTGACTCACACCATTACTCGTCCCTTGCGCTTCATTCTGAATTTCAAACGTATGAATGGCCTCCGGAATGTTTTTCCACGCCCGATTTCCCATATACGGGTTCTTGTGGTTCACTATATGCGCCAGCCGCGCATCAAACGCGTCTTGCGCGAGTTGGTTGTTGTAGAATCCTTGCAGATTGGACCCACCACTGCAATACGTTTGACAGTAGGCATCACATATTCCCCAAGTATTGTCCAAATTCCAACGATCATGCATGGTGATCATGAGCTTGATTTTGTATTGTACGAGAAGGGGCATGAGGGCGTCGATTTGTTGGAGGACTCCGTCATTGTAGTTTCCAACTGTTCCAAGCTCCAAGTCGGTAGAACCGACAGCGTCTGTGCCTTTACCGCCAGGCCAGAATGAAGTGATAAAGATTCGAAGAGTTTGGACTTTGGCGGCTTGCAATGCAGTGAGCATTGTGATTTGAGTTGTTTGTGGGAGAGAGAAAATATAGTAACAGTTCACACCGGCAAACATGGTTGGCGTTGGAGTTGGCTAAAATGGGAGGCATGTCAAAAAAAAAAATTGCAGAAGACAGTAAGAAAAAGAGATTTTTTTTTACCTTCACGGTTGTTACCGTCGTTTTTTTAGTTGTGGTGGTCTTTTTTGTGGTTTTCTTTGTGGTTTTTTTTGTAGTTTTCTTGGTGGTTGTGGTTTTCTTTGTTGTCTTCTTGGTAGTTGTAGTAGTCTTCCTTGTACTAGAAGCTTTTACCGCTGTACCATTCCGAAAGACTCCAAATGCCATTCCAGAATCAAACGTTTGTGGCACACAGGTTCCCAACCCGATCCACTCCCCAAATTCACCCATCACAAAATTCTGGTTATTCAGACTCCCCTGCCCACCCAACGAATACTCTGCGTTTTGAAGTATGGCGAAAGGATAGCATTGTAATGGCGCGTTTGTATCACATGGAGTTGGGTTGCTCCAATATCCACCTTCGAGAATATAGTTGAAGCCATTCGTCCCCGCATAAGTCCCCTCGTTGAAAGTTTGGTTTGCGACTGGCGGTGGGTAGCATCCAAATGCGGATACGGAAGAAAGTTGTGAAATCACCGTCAAGATGATGAAGAGTGCGGCCGGTGCTGATTTGAAGTTGAAACACATCACTACAGCGGCGCACCGATATAATGTGACAAAATGAAGAGAGTTTGGAGAAGGACTCTTTCAAATTAATTAGGTGAAGACAGGGGTTCTCTTCAGTGTAGTCCCGTTGTTTCGACCAGGGGTTTCTACGTCCGAAAGACGAAATTATTCCATATTTAAATGTCTTATTATTTCACAAGCCAAACTCAATCACATATTCACTCATATTCGCAGGTCCAATCCAATCGATTATTTTAGGGTACTTTCCTAATTGACTCCATCAACACTCTACCGAATAATAAGAACTTTAAAAAGAAATTACCTTCACAAAATATTGAAGCACTCACTTTGCACGAGCCAAGTTCCTCCGACAACCTTCCCCAACACTCAAACAATACGCCATCCGCTCAATCGCATCCGGATCTTTACCGTCACTCAATCGAAATCCCTTTTCATAGGCCTCAAAAGCTTGAACCGCATTCTTGATACATCCTCGCCCGAATCTAGGAATATTATAGTGAATCGCATGAATAAAACCCCGTGTAAAAAAAAACAGATAGCCCTGAAAACTGAACCTCAAGCTGTCCCCCAAACGAATAAAACAGAGAACGCCTTCATTATTCAATGCAGCCTTTGTGTAACAATCGAATGCCTTCTCCAAAGTCAATGTCAAAACTCCTGGTGTCGCATCGTAATCTTGCTCGATAGCCGTCATCGTCGTCTTGGAAATTGTAGGCCCTACTTCTCTGCCCTTTATTCCTTTGCACGCGTTTGTAATCAAGTCGCCAATCTCGACAAATGAACCACACCCGGCTTCCGCTGCCAAAAGAAACAAATCGATTGCGCGGGGAATATCACGGGGAAGAGTATCGCTGCCGAGGTAAAGTAATTTTGCTGCTTCGTGGAGAGATTGTGTTGGAGGTGCGGTGCCGCTATGGAAAGCCTTCATATAGAGGGATAGCGATTCGGTGTCGTTTTTCGGTAGAAGAAGTTTCTTCTTTCCGTTTTCAGGCTCGAATTGAGAGCTGGTGACTGGTAGCGCAAGCCCGACGGAGGTAGTTGACGCCAGGGAGATAAGCGCACTAGAATCACCTGCAAGAATGCTGTCATCAAGAGAGGCGGACACAAGGCAGAAAAGAAAAATACCACATCGACTAGCGCTCTCACAGTGACTAAGATAGCGGCGCACAATTTTTTTTGGTGTCCAAGTGTTGACATCTTCGTTTTCAGAATCACTGGACAACTCATTTGTACTATCCTCATCCACTCTTCTGTGAACAATTTTTCGCTTCAGCACTTTGCTGTTGTTGTCTCCTATTCCTTCTCCTCCCCCTGCTAAGCCACCTGCTTCTTTTTTGGCCACTGGAAGCACCGACCGTTCTTCCATAGATTCCGATAACATCATCCCATGAATGCGCGTCAATTGAGAAGCACATTCAGCGTCACCAAGCTCCAAGCCAGTTTGATAAATTTTAATTGCTCGCGAATAATCCTCATTGGAGACATAGTGCTGAGCAAGTCGTTTGACACACGGAATATGACCGATCGCGACTCCTTCTGTCCAAGCAGAAACAGCTGATTTGATGTGCCCAGAGTTGGTTTGCCCTGTGCTGCTTTCGTCACCCATGTCCGAATCCACAAGAATTTCCGATGCGCCTTGTTCCAAAATCCACTCGCCAAGAACCAACCAGCATGTCCCATCGTGCCCTTCTTTCGCAGCAATCTTCATCCATTTTACAGCTTGATTCAATGAAGATTCCAAGTCTCCACAACCCTATGATTTGCCCAGTTAGCTGTCACTCCGACAAACTCTCCCCACTCACCGATTTGAACAATAACGCCAGCTCCCGCGCTGCACTGACACCTCCATTAGAGCTATTATTGAACGGATTCTTCTGAGCTTCTGCATTCGAGTGGGTCAGTTTGTAGTAAAAGGCGGCTTGGACACCTTTTTTTGCTTCTGCAAAGTAAGTTGCCAGCGCAAGGGCAGCCTGAGGGCGAATCCAAATTAGGTGTTTTTTTTTTAAATTGTACGCGTCTTGAAAGGGCTATTACTTCTGTGTCATGGTGGTCTGTAGCTCGATTGACTGTTTGGCGGAAACTCTGTTGCATTCTTTTTTCAACGTTAATGCCCCATAAAGTCTGCTTCAATCGTCATCGAGC
Organism: Obelidium mucronatum; assembly: GCA_025765595.1. Taxonomy (NCBI): domain Eukaryota; kingdom Fungi; phylum Chytridiomycota; class Chytridiomycetes; order Chytridiales; family Chytriomycetaceae; genus Obelidium; species Obelidium mucronatum. The sequence goes on along the minus strand of JAIVFH010000066.1, from coordinate 192,931 downwards.
CATTCTTAATTCCATTTGGGCCGGGAACATTATCCATCAAGAAAAAACTCCATTCAGTGAGAAACTCCTTTCCTAATTTTTATTTTAACCTCGCGACACGGTAAACTCGCGACACTTTATTTGAAACGTACTTAGTCGCGTGAGTATATTCGAAAGCAGCGAAAACAGCTTTATTCGAAACTGTTTGCCCTTACTATGTGTAACCTCATTATTAGAATCTTGACCCAGGAATGGAACGTGAAGTCCTGTCTTCATCGTCGTCAGGTTCCTCAAATCCCTTCTTGAACGAAGCCCAGAAATTGCTCAGCCCAAATCGATTGTTTGACTGTAAAGCCGCTGCGCTGTTGCTCTTTGTAGCTGCGATAGGGTGTTTGTTGGTCATCATACGACTCCATTGTGCTTCCGCAATCCAACCGTTGACGTTTCCGGTTGAGTTCCGATGGCCTGAAGCTGTGGAGATTATTGAGGAAACACTCGATCTTGCGCCAGAGTTTATACTATCGCTGGATTTATTCGAGGCCATTCGTGCACTATTTTTGGAAGGGGTTTCTGTCAAAACTCCAGTAATTCACGAAATTTTTTATTGGACAAGTTGCAACTTAAAAAGTACAAGAAGGAGCAAGCTTCCACACTCGAATCAAGAATTTTAAATTAATGACGAAGTCAAAGAACGAAAGTGTCGCTATTTTGTTCTATGCCCTTCTTGACGGCCTGCCAAACCCCATTTCCGAAAGATCCTGTACTTTTTCTTCCGAAGAAGGAGCCTTTGACAACCGCGGTCTTGGTCAATGAACCATGACTTCCTGTGATAGTCGTCATGCTTCTAGTCCATTCTGATTCACTGGTCAATGCATTTTGGCTTTCCGATAGGTCAGTGTGGCTTGAGCTTGCATTCAATGAGGCTTGACTGTTTCTTGTTGCTTGCGGTACTATTTCTGATGGATTGCATTTTGTTTGTTTTTAGTATCTTCTAGAGGCGCCTTTCTTTGGAAATCTGAGGCACAGTCACAAATTTAACAAATCCAAGTTTTATTCCAAGCAGTCCCTTAAAAAGACTGAGCAAAGCGAAACGGAATATCACTCCCCGACTCCCAGCTCACTGAGGACCCCTTTTTGAATGAAGCAATCAACGCCCCGAAACCAAAGCGATTTTGAAGCAAAGATGTACGAGCTACTCGTTCTAGCAGGAGCTTGAGTCATAGGTGCGAGCCCACTGAGCTTCACTGGTGCGCGAGTTGATGCTTTCAACTGAATCCGCGACGACCAGCTTCCAATAGACTCATTGATTGAGTTGTCGCTGGATCGCTTGGCTAAGTGGTATTGGCCTGATTCCATCCTACTCTTGGGGGCTCTCTCTTTTTCTTGCTGGTATTCTTGTTGAACAATCACAGATCGCGAAATTTATGCAGAATACAAACAATCCAAGCACCATCTCCCACAGTTGCGTGGTGATCCCAAAACAAATCATATCACAAATATAGACCACCATGGGTAGATCTAATAGAAGCCACTACAGGCAGTTAGCAAGTAAGTTCATGACTCTTGCGGATAAGCTGCAATTACAGAACATGGAGATAACAAAAAAAATTACAATATATACCTTTTTTACCTTAACCCAGATATGGGCGTATGGCAAAATGGTTACCGCGCTTGACTACGAATCAAGAGATTCCAGGTTCGACCCCTGGTACGCTCGTTTTTTCCATTTCAGAACACTGAATGATGAACTGCGCCATGAATTCGGAGGGATGTAAGCGTCTAACAAAAAAGGAAACAAAAACAGGGCCATTTGACTACAAAACAGAAAGGTTACCTAATGCCTATAGTAATATAGTTATAGTTCAAGATATTTAGCAAAAATGCAATCAAGAAGACAACAGCTTCTCTCCTCCCGAAAGGGATACGATCGTCTCATACCTTCCAGCAAGAGCTTTAGTGGCTTCCGCCAAGAAGTCCCTGCTAAGTTCAACAACCCGTGTGGCCCAGTACCTCCATCTGGACGATCCCAGCTGTTAACGGATAATGATGTGGCTGATATCTCTGCCTTTGGCTCTCTGATGTCCTGATGCAATCCCGACCCTGGCGTCCAACCAAAACCTCATCCTTGTGGCCAAATTACTAGGATCAACTGCATCTTTCAATTTTTATGGAGTAGAAGTGGAGTAGCACATGAGCTCAAGGACAAGACTATTAAAAAGATTTCATGGGATAGGAATTATGCCTTTCAGTCTGATACTGCTGAGGAACTTTCCAAAATCGAAACTGCCTTGGTGGCATTTAATCCACGCTGGATCTCTGTATGGGCCGGTGTCAAGGCCTTTTTGAAACACTTGACCTTGTAATGTTTGAATATTGACTTTGAGTTTTGTGAATCGTTCGCCCTGACGAGTCATTATTCAATTTCCTGGCAAAGTGCGTTGCTTTGAAGGAGCTGACATTCATGACACATGGCTGGCAGTGAGTGCTACGGTGTTACCGCGGACATATATTATTTAAGGTTTACCATTGCATACATGGGCCAAAATGTTGACACTACGGGACGACGAAACAACAGATGGATTCTTGGTTGCGCAATATTGGGTTCTTCTTCAAAGGGATTCACGGTTCAGCAGATATGAAGATAAAGATAAACTTTGCGGAAGACCAAGTTGCCTTCTGCGTTTTGTCAAAACAAACTGATGTCCGTTTCTCCTTGGCTGTTCCAATATCTGTGTCTCAAAGTTAAACGGTAAAAATATTCATTGTCGTCGTCTTTTCACACTAAAAGGGCCCCACCGGGAATTGAACCCGGGGCCTCTCGCACCCAAAGCGAGAATCATACTACTAGACCATAGGGCCCCACACTCTTCAATATTCTATACATCGAATCTTTAACATGTGGAGGGGATACACTGAGGCTGTACATAAGGCCCAGTCCAAGTGCAAAATGGTCGCATCTTTGACTGCATCTTTGAGGCTACGTAAAAAACAAATTTTTGTAGCGATAACCAAAAATGAGAAAACACAGGTCGTACCCGGATTCGAACCGGGGTTACTGGTATCAAAAACCAGGGTGATGACCACTACACTATACAACCAGATGACTGTCGTATAAAATATATATATCTATCTTATTAGTTCTCTCTCTTTGTAACAAGAGTCGCAAGATGGAATTTAACAGTGTTCAGAGGAGAATTTCGTTTATTTATACTAGGAGAAAAACCTTAAATATCTGCAGCTGGCGGTGCATCTGCAGCCAAAGCACCTCCTGCACTGGTAACACGTGAAGCAACTTTTGATATTGTGGTCGATTCAACTTTTTTTGATTGGGGGACGACGCCTGATACTTCTGCTCCAAATACAACTCCAATTTCCCTCACAGCTGACTCTGGTGAATCGGACCCATGAACTGCATTCAACGACCCGTCTGTCCCGAAGAGAGCTCGAATCGAATGAGGAGCAGATTCGCGGGCTTTGTTTGAGTTTGTCGGGCCCGCCAGGTTTCTCCATTCTTTAATTGCAGCAGGCTTTTCCAAAACCAAGGCATAAATCGGAGCACTGAAACAAAAGACCGGTGTTTAATTTAAATCGGCGTTATAGTAAATTTCTTGGAGAGGCTTCTGTACCTGCTCATCCAAGTCGTGAGTTCCTCATAAAATCCTTTTCCTAAATGCTCCTTATAGAACTCTGCGGCCTTCTCCTTGTCAAATTGCACTTCGCTTTCTTTTACAATCGTAAATCCACATTGCTTAATTTTAGCGCAAATTTCTTCCTTCTTTGCTGGGTATACATCGGGCTTGATGAGCGCCAATGTCCGTTGGAGTTCCGGGTAGGGAGATATTTCACTTCCAAAGACAACACCTATTTCTCGAGCAGCAGATGGAGCCGAGTCTGACCCATGTACAGCGTTGAGACTTCCATCAGTTCCATACAGTGCACGAATACTGTTTGGATGTTCTTCGCGAGCTTTGTTTGAGTTTGTCGGACCAGCCAATGCTCGCCATCCTTTGATGGCTCCACTCTTTTCCAAAACCATTGCATAGATGGGTGCGCTTTTTTTTTTCAGAAAACACCCGTTAATCTAATGAATACTCGGTTGGGAACTTTGATCATACCTGCTCATCCATGTTGTAAGTTCCTCATAGAACCCTTTCCCCAAATGCTCCTTGTAGAATTCAGCCGCCTTCTCTTTATCAAATTGAACTTCTCTCTGTACAACAACCGTAAATCCATCTGCTTGAATCTTCTCCATAATATCATCCTTCTTTCCTGGGTACACGTCTGGTTTAATCAATGCCAGCGTTCGTTCAACAGGAGGGAAAGCTTCGGCAGCAGCTTGAGCCGCTGCCGCTGCTTTTAATGAGTTTCTTTTGGTTTCCATCATTGCCACACTGGCTCTAACAGCGCTAGAAGCCAAGTTGTTGAGTGCTCCTGCCTCAGATGCTCGCCGAGATCCCATGGGAGTCTTGAAAATGGACCCCATACTGGCAGCTTTGTTAAGGTAGTGCGGGAAGAACGAATGTAGCTGCTCAATGGCGAGTTCGACAGTTGGACTTCCATGAAGAGCATTGTTTGTCACATCTATACCGTACTGAGCCCTCAGGCTTGAAATGAGGATAATTCGTTAATTCCAAAATATCTGTGGGCGCATGTTTTCTATTTTGACTTACGACATGGGGAACATTGTTCTTGCGGTCTCTGGATCGCTTGGCCCAATCATTTCATTCCATCCTTCAACAACATTTTCTCCTTTAAGCATTAAGCAAAGAACAGGAGCACTGTTGTTTGACAGATTTTAACGAAAGGCAACACTTTTTCTAATTGTGTTTTTGCTCAACGATTTACCTCGTCAACACTTGAACACTCTCCTCAAACTGCGGCGTCTCCAAATACTCAATCGATAGTTCTTGAGCTCTCTCATGGTGTAACAAAATCTCCTCTCTTTTAATAACTTGATATCCTCGTGCCACAATCTTTGCAATAATTTGATCGACTTTGAGCATCGCATGTGGTTTTATGACAGCCAATGTTTTTTGAGGGAGGCCGCTTCCACGTGCGGCTTGAGGGCTCGATGGGGGTGTGAATTCGAGGGTTGTGAATTTTTCGTTGCTTTCAAAAACGTAGGCGAGTTCTCGGGCGGCACTGACTGGTCCATCAGATGCATGGAAAGTGTTGATGAGTCGATCTTGCCCATAAAGCCCTCGTAGCCTGTGGAGGTATGGGTGAAGTCAATACATTGCCCAACCAAAAAAAAAAAAAAAATTGACGGGCAAAACAAAGTTAGCTCACGATTTGGGATGATCTGCTCGTGCATCTTTTGGATCCCGTGGGCCCACAACATCTCGCCAAGACTGAATCGCATTTTCTTTGCAAATATCGAGGACCAAGACGGGCCCGCTGTGAAAATTGTCAGGTTTGTTTGTGTGTAAAACAAACTTGTTACTGATGAAACAAAACAGCCTTGACAAAAAAAAACGAACCAAGTTATATAGTCCAATAATCGCTCAAAATAATCCATTTTTTCACTCTCTTTAAAAAGCTCGGCGGCTTGCTCTCTATTCAACCAAATCTTTCTAACAGCAGCAACATCAAACCGGTGGTGATACAGTAGTGCCATTGTTTCTTCGATTACTCCTGGATTCATTGCATCGGGTTTAAGCATGGCAAACGTGTGCTCAACAGGACCGCCAGAGGAAACATCAGTGTTTGCTTTAGGTTCTGAGTCTGCCGCTCCCGAAAGAGCCATTGTTGAGCGAGCATGTTCTGAATGGGAATGAGCGGCAGATGAAATAGATTCTGGTTCTTGTGGTGGCGCGGAATTGTCGGTCGCACTGCCACCGCCGCCGGTATCGGGAGCGAGGAAGGCTGCAATCGGGCGCGTAGTATCGTCAAGTGCAATCTAAGTAGTTGCTTAGCCACTTCAAAGAAGAAAGAAAAGCACACGACCAAAAGAAAAAGAAAATAAACGGGGGGTAATAAGTTACTTGAGGGTGGGGTTGTCCACTGGTTTCCAAGTCAACGTGCTGGTGTAAAGTTTTTTCAATCAAAGGCGCGTTTGCACCTCGAATGATTTTGACAAGAACACGATTCTGGTGGTAAGTTGTAACAAAAATTACTGACAGGCACATGTATATAAAACTTGTAGAATAGTATATACGTACAACAAAGAACATAAAGGTTGGACAAGACTGATTTCTAAATTTCTCGAGGCATTCGATATCATCGGCCAACGCCTGTAGTGAAATGGACAAGTGTTCATATTTGTGCCACAAAAGAATGGTAATAACTTCGTACTCTCAGAAATCCGACTTTTTCTCCAAACTCTTGTTTGTATCTTTTGATTATCGCAGTCATTGGCTCACAGTGACCCGCAAATTTGGCTATTTTTTAAAAAAGAGATTGGGATTGCGGTTCTATGGCTGACAGACAGAAAGAACTAACTCACAATAGACGTCAACGACTAATTGTGAATTGATCACATGTTAACGCGATTGTTGTGTGACAACAAAAATAACTAAAAGCATAATATACCTCGAACGCCTGGTTTTGAAAGAAGCGCAAGAAACTCGTCATCGTTTGAAGCGAGGGGAATCAGTTCAGCCTTTTCTCTTGCCATTATTGGATTGTGGGGTGGGGTGTCTCTGGGAACAGTCGGTTGTTTTGCAACGGTGTTTGGTTCACGCAATCGAGTAAGCTCTGACGGTGATCGCTGAGTTGCAAAGTAGACAGCGGCTAAGACAGGAAATAAAACAAGGAAAAGGGCGAAAAGCGACTTTCTCGAAGTTGAATGAGATTTGCGTTCTGACATTTGCCACTGCAGCAAGCAAGATTAACAGAATTTCAGTATAACTTCTTTAATTTAATATTTAAAAAAAATATTTCTTATATTGCTGAAGCGTTTATTTGTTTTGTGTATCAATGAAGGAGGTGTCAAAACAAAAACCTGTCAATAATGTCTCAGCCACTGACCATAATCGTCGATGCTCCAGCTCCAGCTCCAGCCAGCCAATATGTGGCTTTCGAATCCCTCCCTTTTAATCTCGACATTCTTTCCCAAGAAGAGAGTGGTGGGCAATGTGATTTTGAGTTGGGCGGGAATAGCCAAGACAGGGAAACATCCGAATCACACTCTGACCAAATCAAGGTCCCTCATTTATTATCGCGCGAATTCGAGCTTCCACCGACAGAATTTCAGCCAAATCCAGAAACTCCGTCTCTGACAGCCACTTCACATCTTTCAGATTCCATCATTCCTCAACCGCGTAGCGATATTTTACTTTCTGTTGTGCCGTCAGTCGCTGACTTTGGCCAAGAACGACGCGTAACTCTCCCTCGCAGTCAGATGGACTCTGCTCTCACCCCTGGTCGCAACAACCACCATCAAACACCACCCTTCCACTTACCAGACACTCCAGTTGCTCGACCCTCAAAGTCAAATTCTTTTTTCCGCCTGAAACGCGGCTGCTCTCTTCCATCTAATTCCCCAGAAATCAGCAATCTCTCGAAACGAAGCGAAAAGGAACAAATGCTCATCGAAAAGAGCAAGAAATTGCTTTCTTTGCTCGAGCCGGATTCTGAAGACGAGGCTGGGAAACCCGCTAGACGGGTATTCGGGAAATGTTCGCATGCTGATGATGACCACTTCAAGTGCGGCAATGGAGGGGATGACGTGGTTGTGGTTGCTGTAAATGTTCTAGGTGGCTCTAAATCACTGTTTGAAGAGCCTGAGGAGTTTTGCTCAAGTGACAAATTGGAAAATGGAGATTCTAATTTCAGTTCAAAATCTGGACCTGCAAGTTACACATGTCCAGTTTGCTGGGAGTCTCGCTGTGTTCAAGAGTTGGTTATTATTGGCGAATGTGGCCGTGCGTATTATTTATCTTATCATTATGGTCAGCAAACTAACAGACGAAGCAACAGACTCTTTTTGCTTTTATTGCCTTCGTGAATGGATCGAAAAATCATCTGAATGCCCTGTATGTGTTAAATCGGTACCCTCTCATGATACTAACGCGGGTTTTCAGTATTGTAGGAACAAGTTTGAGGTTAAACCTCTTACTGCACGAATCAAAAAAGCACGTCTTGCGACAATGACGGTCAAGACTGCTCAGAGATTTTCGACTGCCTTTGGACGAGCCATTAAGCCTCTCACTGTGCCTTATCGTTTGGATAGCGAGAAACGCGAGCTTGCTCGACATGAAAGACCAAAGATGTCCCTTTTGAATTGGATCCAGAAAATGGGAGGCAAATGATGGATTGCCCTGCCATACATTAGCTTGCTATTTTGCTCATTTTTTGGAATAGATTGTTCTTTGAATTGATGCGTTGAATCTGAAGCTTACGGAAGCACTTGATGTATTTTGTCGCTAATTTGTCGTTGGTAATTTGTCAGCATTTGTCGAGGTTAAAAATCTGAAAAAATCTGAAAATCCACGGTTTGGCTTGTTCCAGAAGGAATATAAATGAGGCAACGTTTACCACCTTTCCGAACATAAACAAAAGCCCGATTCGCACACCCATGCAAGCATACATCCTCAAGCAGTACGGACCCGCGCACGAGTCGCTGGCGCTCAAGGGCCTCCCCAAGCCGGTGGCTGCCAAGAACCAGGTGCTCATCCGCGTCAAAGCCGCAGGCCTCAACGCCGCCGACTGGCACTTCACCAAAGGCGACCCGTACCTCATCCGCATGATGGTTGGCCTCACGGCGCCCCGCGCCGACCTCGTCCCGGGCACCGCGCTCGCGGGCGTCGTCGAGGCAGTCGGCCCCGCCGCCAAGGACTTCGCCGTCGGCGACGAGGTGTTCACCGAGCCAGGCGTCGACGTGCTCGGCGCGTTCGGCGAATACGTCGCCGTCCCCGAGGGCATGGTGTGTCTCAAGCCGCGCAACATGTCGTTCGAGGAGGCCGCTGCCGTGCCCGTGTCCGCAACCACCGCGTACCAGGCCATCCACAAGTTCGCGAAGCTGCAGCCGGGCCAGACGATCCTGATCAACGGCGCGTCCGGCGGCGTCGGCACGGCCGCAGTACAGATCGCGAAGGCGGTCGGCGCCGAAGTCACAACCGTGTGCAGCACAAAGAACCTCGCGCTGATGAAGTCTCTTGGCGCCGATTACACAATCGACTACACAAAGGAAAACTTTACACAGTCCGGAAAGATTTACGACTACGTTCTTGATACCGTTGCAAGCCAATCCATCGCCGATTGCTGCAAAGTAATTCATGAAAAGGGTGCCTATGTCTCAGCGGGAGGGCTTGGAACAGGAGTTGTGATGGGGAATGTTTGGGATAACATCAAAGCGAAAATGAATCCCTTCACTGCAAGACGAGTTGAAATGGCCATGAATTCTGCTTCGCGGCAAGCTTTGGAGGATGTAAAGAAACTGATTGAGGAGGGAAAACTCAAATCGGTCATTGACAAGGTCTTTACGTTTGACCAGATTCCAGAAGCTATGGCAATGCTTGAAGGAGGCCATGTAGCTGGAAAAGTTGTGGTCTCTTTTAAATGAGTTGTAGTCATTTTGTTTGGGGGTTTTGTGTACGTTTTTAAGCATTTGGAATATTCTACATAAAGTATTGGTATTTTTTTTATGTTTGGTATTCAGCCCAACAAGAAGAAAATAGAAGGACGGGAAATGTTTGCTCTTTGGGCATAATTGGATATTCGAGTTGTTATGGATGTATCGACAGGTGATAAAGATGTTTTGCGCTTCTCGTCAACCTTTCGGAGAATCGTTGAGCATTTTATAGTTGGAAACTTGGGCCATTGTCATCCGACTCCCATTGTTCGATGTCTGTAAGGCATCTGTAAGGCAAAAAAACAGCCTTCAAGCCCAAAAAATTTTCGGTGCCGTATCAAAATTTTTTGAACTTCGATTTTGGGGGCTGACGCCTTCAAAACTTCCAATTGAGACAATTCACGTACCATTCTTAAACGCATTGTATGGACGAGGAGAAATCAGTTCTACAATGCCTGACTGGTGTCGCGTATCTTCTTGTCTCCTGTACTGTCGTAGTGTTAATTTCGTCTTGAACTTGTCTGCTTACTTAAGTTCAAAATTTCCTTTATTTTTGGAGGCTGGAGGAGTTGGCGGCTGTGGCCTATTTATACGGCATCACCGCCTCTCTATCCTACTATTCCTAGTCTCACCCACAAGCAAGTTAAATGAGCAAAGTAGAGTGGAGTACTGCCGATTCAAGCAACGCAACCGTCAACTTTGACTCAAGCGTCGGTCTTCCTGTTCGTCGTATCAACACTGTCGAGCAACTCCGTAACGCAACTCTTACTGGCTCTTCCAACGCCAATCTCCCTCATACTGAGAACCCCGCGAATGAGATAATTCCAATCTTCCGTACCATGTCCGTGGATGTAAAACAAGGAACCAACAAGGCTGGAAGAAAGAAGCAAGCGCAAGATTTCAAGAACATTACACTTCACACTGTTCCCACCGACAAGGTTTGCTACGAAATTCTCAAACTCTTTGAAATTATACGTAGCTTAACATGGCATCTTTTTTATTCTCCAGGCTTTGGCTCAATTGTCCGCTATGTCTGTTGCTCATGGTGGCCTCACTGATGTTGTTGCTGCCAACAGACTGAAGGCGAATGGCCCCAACACCATCACCCCACCAAGCGACAACTACTTACTGAAAATCATGAGCTTCTTATTTGGAGGATTTTGCTTTCTCATGTGGTGCTCGGCAGCCATCATTTTGGTTGCCTACTTCCTGCTCCCGTCTGCCTACACCATGGGGCTTGTGGTTCTTCTCCTAGTCGTCATCTTTTTCCAAGCTGGATTCTACGCGTGGCAAGACTGGTCTTCTTCATCCGTCATGAAGAAAATCGCAAGTCTCTTGGCAAGTGAAGCCATTGTCCTTCGTAACGGTGTTTCCAAGAGCATCCCTTCAGCACAAGTAGTTGTTGGCGATATTATTGAACTTAAACTTGGATCCAAAATTCCTGCTGATTGCATCATTATCGAGGCGTCCCCAGATTTGAGTGTTGACCGCGCAATTTTGACTGGTGAATCGATTCCAGTAGCCGCAGTCGCCAAGTCTACTGACCCTTCCTTTATGGAATCCAAGAACGTTGGTTTCATGGGAACACTGGTTGTTAACGGTACTGGAAAGGCTGTTGTCTGTTTCACTGGTGACAACACTGTGATGGGACAAATCGCCACCTTGTCCAGTACCAAAAAGACGGAACGCACTTTGCTGCAGAAGGAAATTGACATGTTTGTTGTGTTTGTGGCTACCATTGCATTGACTTGCGGAGTCACCTGTATGCTTGTGTGGAAGTTTTACTTGATGGAGCAGCCAAACCCACAATACGATCTTTCTGGAATGCTTGCCAACAACTGTGGAATTATTGTGGCTTTCGTGCCAGAGGGGTTGCCTATTGCAATGTCCATCACCCTTACTTTGATTGCGCGGCGTATGGCTAAACAGGTATTATTCATTCTTTTTCTTAAAGCATTCTTTTTCTTTAATCTTGGGGGTTTTTTTAAGTTTGTCCTCGTCAAAAACCTTACAACAATCGAAACTCTCGGAGCTGTGTCCATCATATGCACTGACAAAACCGGTACTCTTACTCAAAACAAAATGACGCTTCGTGATACTGGTATTGGCGGCTTGGACGTCAAAGCCGTGTCCACCAAGGCTCGATCCATCATCCACGCAATTGCCTCCATCTGTTGCTCCGCCGACTTCATCGACGACGAATCAGTTCCACTTGCAGATAGAAACATTTCTGGGGACGCTACCGACAAGGCAGTGTTGCGGTTCGCCGAAAGCCTGGGCTCGGTTTCTAAACTCCGAAACTCTTTCCAAAAGCTCTTTGAAATCCCATTCAATAGCCGCAATAAATGGATGCTGACGATTCAGTCGACAACCAATTCGGGGGCTCTTGCTGGTACAACGCTGTTTGTCAAGGGCGCTCCAGACTTTTTGTATTCCAAAATCACTGGTATCGTGAATCCGGATGGCACCGTTTCCCCCTTTGATGAAAAGATGAAGGCTCAAATCAATGCTCAACAAATGAAATGGGCTGGTCAGGGAAAGCGTGTGCTGGCCTTCGCCTACAAGCCTCTGCTCGAGACTGACTTTACTGCTTTGGATGGGGATTTGGAGAAGGCTACAATCGAAAGTATGGATGGGTTGATTCTTGCTGGGTTGGGTGCAATTGTGGACCCACCCCGTCCAGAGACCAAAGGAACTGTGGAAAAGTGCAGAGCTGCTCATATTCGTGTGGCGATGGGTAATTTTTTGTTTTGTTTTGTTTTGTTCTGTATTACAGTGAAATGTTTCTAACTCTATATTTGAATCAGTTACTGGTGATTTCGCATTGACCGCCGTTTCGATTGCCCGAGAAGTTTCGATTGTCACCGTTGAGCATGTCGATACTGTCGCTGACATGCGCGCCAGAAAGGATATACCAAAAATGGAATACATCATCAAAAAGAACAAGAAGATTTACACACGTAAAAGCATCCGCGAAATTGAAGACGCTCACCGCGCCATTGTTATAAATGGATCCGAAATCGCCACTTTGACCCCAGAAGATTGGGACAAGATCTGCTGCTACCAAGAACTAGTTTTTGGTCGCACTTCCGCCGAGCAGAAATTAATGATTGTTGACGAATTCAAGCTCCGTGAGGAAGTTGTGGCTGTTACCGGAGACGGTGTGAACGATTCCCCCGCTCTCAAAGCTGCATCAGTAGGTGTGGCTATGGGCGGAGGATCTGAAGTCGCCATGGAAAGTGCCGGTCTCGTTTTGCTTGACAACAACTTCTCGTCGCTTCTCGCTGGAATTGAATCTGGTCGTCTCTGCTTTGACAATATCAAGAAAGTGATCATGTACTTGATTCCGTGTGGTACTTGGTCGGAACTTTGGCCTGTTCTCCTCTCCATCTTTATCGGTATCCCGCTTCCATTGAACACTGCCATTTGCTTGGTTATCTGCTGTATCACCGATGTTTTCCCTTCCATGGCTCTGATTTATGAATCTCCTGAATCCAGTTTGATGACCAGACCTCCACGTGACCCAAAGAAAGAAACTCTCGTCAATGGCAGAATGTTTGCCCACGTATACCTGTTTATCGGCCTCATGCAATGCATCTTCTCCTTCTTCATGTACTTTACATACTTCTGGTGGGAGATTGGCGTACCATTCAGCAGTTTCGTCTTCATGTATGGAAAGCTAGCCAACGACCCCGTCGAGTTCGACAATGGAGTATCAATCAGCCAAGCCGACTTTCTCTACCACACCAACGCCGGAAACTCAATCTATTTTGTCGCTCTTGTCATTATGCAACTGTTTGGAAACGTTTACGCGTCGCGAACCAGATACCAGTCGGTCTTGCAACAGAATCCTTTCTGGGGACCCACAAAGAATCTCAAAATTCTGTATGCTACTGTTCTTTCCTTGTCTGTTGCTGCCTTGTTTGTGTACTTGCCTTGGCTGAATATGGTCTTCAACACCTCCCCGATTCCAGCCAAATACTGGTTCATTCCACTTCCATTCGGTATAATTATTCTTATTGCTGATGAGTTGAGAAAGCTCGCTGTCAGAACTTATGGTCCAGACTCGTTGATTGCCAGAATCTCTTGGTGAGGCATATAATGTGGCCGTATATTCGTTTCCCTTATTTTTGTCTCATCGTGACTATATTATTATAATAAACATTGAGCATCTTTTTTTTTAAAAAACAAATGTTGAGATCATTATTAATTCGCCCACAAGTATTATTCACTGCCCAAACACCTTTAAAAACGCGATCAACCGCCCTTCAACTCCACCTACATACAAAACAAGACAAAAAGAAAATGACTGGCCCATCTGCTGCTATTAGCACAACCTACGACTGGTCTCCAACAGCATATAAGCAAAACGCCTCTTTTGTGCCACAACTCGGAGCCCCCATCCTTAGCGCGCTTGCCGCCCAACCTGGCGAACGCATCTTAGATCTCGGCTGCGGTGATGGTGTTTTGACTGAGAAGATTATCGAAACCGGCGCGATAGTTGTTGGAACTGACGCGAGTCCCGATATGATTCGTCAAGCAAGGGAAAACAACCCAAACTCTACATATCTTGTGATGGATGGACATGCATTGAATGAATCCGAGTGGGCTTCTGTTCCAGATTCAGACAAGTTGGGTAGTGTTTTTTTTCCCGTTCCCCTAATAGTGCCTAACCAAACCCCATTCTCAGATTCGATGCCGTATTTTCAAATGCAGCTCTCCACTGGATGAAAAACAATCCACCCCAAGTCGTTGCAGGCGTCAGATCGATTCTTAAATCCAACGGCAACGGCCGCTTCGTTGCTGAATTTGGCGGATTCCTAAACGTTGGAACGGTGCACGCCGCCTTGATAAACGGTCTCGACAAACGCGGATACAATGGCAAAAGCGTGTCTCCTTGGTTTTTCCCAAGTCCACAAGACTATCGCCAGATTTTGGAGGAGAATGGGTTCACGGATGTTCAGATTGCTCACGTGGGGCGTCCAACGGCGTTGCCAGAGACGGGGTTGAAGGGGTGGTTGGATACTTTTGCAATGGCGTTCATGGATGTTTTGCCGACGGAGGAGGAGGAGAAGGAGGCGTTCAAGTTGGAGATTGTGGAGCAATTGCGTCCAGTTTGTTGTGATGCGCGTGGGAACTGGTACTTGGATTACTGGAGATTGAGAATCGATGCTCGTACAACAACAACAGCAAAAGACGATTAAAAATAAAAAGTAGTAGGCTTGTTCAAATGATACATGTTAACAGATGTTAAACTTAACTTTTCTTTTTACAAAAAAAAGTATGGGTGTTCGAGGGCTTTTAGCATTCCTCAAGGACACTGCTGGTGGATCATCAACGCTTTGTTTCTCGCCAAATTCCGAGCCTCAAACAGCGTCATCGCCTCTCAAGGAAAGCTTGATTATCGATGGAAACGCTCTGGTCCATCACATTGCAAAAGCAACTCCAGAGTGCTCAGACTCAATCCCAGTTCTTGCCAGAGCCGTAACCGCCTTTGCCGCCCAATTGGCCAACATATTCAATCTGACTGTCCTCTTTGACGGACCACTGCCGAAATGGAAGTACCAGCAACGTATCGAACGGGAGAGGGAGAAGATTGCAAAACTGGAACGGGAGTACTACGACGGCATCTTATCTCCCTTATCGCTGATTGCTTGCATGCAAAGTCTATGTGCCCGACAAGCAGAGAATGGGTTTACAGTGCGTGTGGCAGAAGGAGAAGCCGATTTGGCCATCACTGAACTGTCAAGATCTCAAAACGCTTACATTTCCAGTTCAGATTCAGATTTCTATATCCATTCTTGTCGAGGTTATTTCCCACTGGATGGGCTCAGTGTGGCGCCGGATGGCAGTGTTGTGGCGGTTGTTTGGACGTATGATGTCGTTGCGAAGCAGCTTGGGATTCATGTGGATATGCTTCCGTTGTTGGCTTATGTTGCTGGGTGTGATTATACTTTGGATGAACGGCAATGGCAGATTGTGAATTCACGTTTGTGTTCTGGGACTACAGCTGCACGACGGATTCGAGCTATTGCAAACCATCTGAAACCATATGACAATTTGCAGGACGGGATTAATTCCCTTTTACCTAAACCTTCTTCCCCGACACAAGCTCCAACCAACAATGATGCTTTTATTGCAGAAGTGACTGCAATTGCTGATCTCTTTACTGGGAGGTACGGCACCGCCAACACATGTCCTGTCACCAGATACCCCCCACTTCCTTGTACATCCACATTTCCTTATACTGCTACGATTTCCTCAGCACTTAAGTCCCACAAGTTTGTGGAAATCCAAAACGGAGTATTCTGGTGCCAATCACTGATTGAAGACTTGTCTCGGTCTCCAGCGTGGGAAGTGTCCAGACCTATTCGAAGGAAAATGTATCACATTTTAGAAATCCCCAGCGTGGCAGAGTATATCCGCAGGAATTTGGAATTCCGAGTGGAGCATGTCAGTGCTCTTGCTGTGGAAACCACTGCAACTCCTACTACAGCCAATGTCACAGCAATTCCATCATACTTAGAAGATTCTGTGGTGGATGCGTATATTTCGGTTATGGGGTTGTCCGTCACGCCAAAGTTTTCATCACTAAACCAAGTATACACCCCCCTCGTATGCTCAATACGATACCTTTCTGAACAATGGAAAGACACTGCTTTCCAACTCAAAAACTTTGAATTGGTGGCTCTATTATGTATGGCGATTCAATCTCTTTCTGCAGCCTCAAATTCAGCTGCTTCCACCACAACCACGACAACTATACCATCCCCATCACGATCAAAACAAACATCCCATCTCCTAGCGTCTCTTGAAACTATTTTGTTCAGCGCGTGGCTATTACATCAATCCCTAACTCCAACAAATCAGGACGTACAACAACAACAAACAAACCGAGACTTGGAGTTCCAATCATCGCACTGGAACATCTTTGATGTGAGCTTATACTCTAAATATCTCATGCAAGCGAAAACGGGGCATGGGCCGCAATTTCTCTTGACAGGCAAGGACTTGGAGGATTTCAAAGTGCTTTGGGGAGTTTGTTTGGAGGATGGGAATATTTTAGAGGTTGTAGAGTATGAGTCTTTGGATTCTTTTAAGTCTGGTGGTGGTGGTGGTGGTGCTGTGAGTGTTGCGGCGAAACTGACAAAGAAAAAGAAGAAGCGGGAAGTTGGGAAGTCGTCGTCGAGTGGATCTGGATTGAAGAAGGCGAAAAGTGTTGTGGATGCACAGAATCTGTTTTCAATTTTGAGCCCAGAATAATAATAACAAACTCGTTTTCAAGTCTTATCTTTTTTTTTTTTTTGTTGTGCGGGTGAGTCATCAGATTCGAAGGTGGTGTAATAAAAAAAAAAAAAAAAAAAAAAAAAAAAAAAAAAAAAAAAGCAAAAAGATGGGAGGTCACGGATCTGGCAAGCAAGGCAACGAATCATTGACATCGCGACTATTGGGATCCGGACTCTCTGGAATCTTGGAACTTGTCTGCTTCCATCCAGTGGACACTGTCGCCAAGCGATTGATGAATTCGACTGAAAAGGTGTTTTTGTTTTTGTGTTATCTGACAGACTGGTCTAACACCCACACAACAAACATAACAGCCATTCGCCAAGGGTCAAACGACGTCTCAAGGCTTTTCTTCTCTCAACAAGATTATTTTCAGAGAGAATGCAACGGCAAACACATTTACAAAGTACAAGTCTTTGTTCCCAGGCTTGGGATTCGCTGCTGGATACAAGGTTGCCCAGAGAATGTACAAGTTCACTGGTCAGCGTCACGTTCGGGATTGGATGAACACAAACCACCAAGGAACCTTCAAATCATTGTTTGGTGATAACTGGAAGACAATGATGCATGCAACTGCTGGAAGGTACTGACCAAAAAAAAAGGAGAAATTCATTGGATGTGGTCATCACTGATGCTGAATTTCTATTCGTAATAGTTTGATTGGAATCGGTGAAATTGTGCTGTTGCCGTTGGATGCTTTGAAGATCAAGATGCAAATCAACCCTGAACAAAAGGGATTGGACATCATCAAGCAAGAAGGATTGGGTCTTTACAGAGGAGCTGGATGGACTGCTGCCCGTAACGCACCAGGATCGTTTGCATTGTTTGGAGGATCTGCATTTGTCAAGGAACACATCTTTGAATTGAAGGATTACAACCAAGCCACGTTTTTCCAAAACTTTTGCGCTTCTATTGGTGGTGCTTTTGCATCTCTTGCTGTTTCTTCACCAGTTGAGTAATCTTGGGTGTTGTTTTTCTTTGTTGAGTTCTAAAACTTGTTTCCAGCTTGACGTTATCAAAACACGAATCCAAGCCAAGTCTGGAGACAAGGCCGAAGCAGGATTCACCATCTTGAAGAACATGGTCAAGAATGAAGGATTTGGATCCTTCTTCAAGGGACTTGTGCCCAAGATGCTTGTTGTTGGACCCAAGCTTGTGTTTAGTTTCACTATTGCAGATGCCAGTATCCCACTCATTTCTGCGCTTATCGACGGACCCAAGAAGAACTAAGCTGAACGAACAAAAGCAGTGATAATAAATACAGTACTGTTTATTGAGCCGAAGAAGCGGAAGACTGAGCGGCCAGCAGGTCCTTCAGCATGCGCATCAGCTCGCGCTCGGCCACGAGCAGCACGTCGCGGTCGTCCAGCTGGCACGCGGCAAACACGAGCAGGCCCGTCTTGCGCGCGACGCGGCGCGCGAGGCCCTCGCTGGCGGCGGACGCCACGGCGGCGCTCGCAAGCAGCGGCGTGGCGACGGCTGCGCCGCCGTCGAAGCGCGTCGTGGCGGCGGCGGCGAGCGCGGCGAGGCGGCCTTTGTTTTCTGTGCGTTGTTCTCTTTGTTGTTCGTTTTGATCGTTCGCCGCAGTCACGTCCGCCCACAGAAACGCCGACGCGCCGAGCAGCACCGTCTGAACGTGCAGCGCCGTCGTTGCAGACACGGGGACCGAGTGCTGCGCGATGAGGGGCGGCATTTGTTCCTTTGATTTATTTGTTTTCTTTTCTTTTTTACTGTTCATTAAATGCTGCTCCGCTCGGCTGCCGTCGTGCGTCGCCGTCCGCTGCGCTTCTTCTCAACAGCGACAGAAACTGTGGCCAAGTTTGATGCAAACGACGAGGTGCGTTGATTCAGTTTTCACGCCAAATCTGACCTGACGATCCATCTTCCAACCTGCTTGACAGCATCGATTGACCCACCTCAGAAACATTGGAATCAGTGCCCACATTGACAGTGGAAAGACTACTCTCACAGAGCGCATTCTCTACTACACCGGTCGTATCGATGAAATCCACGAAGTTAGAGGAAAGGACAACGTCGGTGCCAAGATGGACTCAATGGAACTGGAACGTGAGAAGGGTATCACTATCCAGAGTGCTGCTACATATGCCACTTGGGATAATAATGCCATCAACATTATCGACACCCCAGGTTCGTTTTTCATCTTTTTCTTGATTGCGCTTTTCGCCTTTTTTTTGCTACACTTACTGACTCTCTTTACATGATTTCTCAGGACACGTTGATTTCACAATCGAAGTAGAACGTGCCCTCCGTGTCTTGGATTCAGCTATTCTCGTCCTCTGTGCCGTCGGTGGTGTTCAATCCCAAACAATCACGGTCGACAGACAAATGAAGAGATACAATGTTCCTCGAATCTGTTTTGTCAACAAGATGGATCGTGCGGGGGCTAATCCGTGGAGAATTATTGATCAGTTACGGACGAAATTAAAGTTGACTGCTGCTGCGGTTCAGATTCCTATTGGTGCCGAATCTAAACTAGAGGGCGTTGTTGATCTTGTTAAATTGAAGGCTTATTATCACGAGGGTCCGAAAGGGTGAGTATTTGTTCTGCCGAAGGCATATCTTCCCTGCCAAAGGCAGATATTCCGCCATAGGCGGTCTTTTTCGGCGAAAGCGATCGCATTTCGCCAACGTCGAAATTATTCTGTCAGATATTTCATGTCTTCTGTCACAAACAGTAGTTTTCATTCTCTCTTCCAACTCTGACAATTTCAAACAAAACAGAGAAAAAATCATCACCAAAGAAATTCCTGCTGACCTAATGGACAAAGTGAACGAAAAGCGCCAAGAACTGATTGAAACAATTGCTGATGTTGACGATGAAATCGGTGAAATCTTCTTGAACGAAGAAACCCCCACCAACGAACAACTCTCTGCCGCCATTCGCCGTGCCACAATCGCTCTCAAGTTCTGTCCAGTATTCATGGGAAGCGCATACCACAACAAGGGGGTTCAACCAATGCTTGACGGAGTTATCCAATACTTGCCCAGCCCCCACCAAGTACCCAACCACGCCCTCGATGCCAAACAGAATGAAGAACGCGTTCAACTTTCTTGCTCTTCCAGTGACCCCCTCGTCGGACTCGCCTTCAAGCTCGAAGAAAGCCGATTCGGACAACTGACATACTTGCGTATTTACCAAGGAACCCTCCGAAAGGGCGAATGGCTCGTCAACGTGCGTACTGGAAAAAAAGTAAAAGTCCCGCGTCTCGTTCGCATGCACTCCAACGAAATGGAAGACGTTGACAGCGTCGGATCCGGCGAAATCTGTGCCCTCTTTGGAATCGACTGCGCCAGTGGAGACACCTTCACAGACGGAACCACCGCCTTAACAATGACATCCATGTTTGTCCCACAACCCGTAATCTCACTCTCCATTGAACCCAAAGGAAAGGAATCCGGCACAAACTTTTCCAAAGCCCTCAACCGATTCCAACGTGAAGACCCCACCTTCAAAGTCCACGTTGACAACGACAGTAAACAAACAATCATTTCTGGGATGGGTTAACTCCACTTGGAAATCTACGTTGAACGCATGAAGCGAGAATACAATGTCGAATGCGTTACTGGAAAGCCACAGGTCGCGTACCGAGAAACCATCACATCTCGGGCCGAATTCAACTACACGCACAAGAAGCAATCTGGTGGATCCGGTCAATTCGGTAAAGTTGTGGGATACATTGAACCCATGGAGGAAGCCAACGAAGACGGATCTACTGTTGAATTCAGCAACGAAACTGTGGGTATGAACATCCCATCTCAATACTTTCCAGCAATCCAAAAGGGATTCTACGAAGCCGTGGAGAAGGGCGCCTTGATTGGTGGTGTCGTTACAAACACCCGTTTCGTTCTCGAGGATGGATTGTCGCATGCTGTTGATTCCAGTGAACTGGCCTTCAAATTGGCCGCCATCAATGCCTTTAGAGACGCGTTCGTCAGAGCAGGGCCACAGATTTTGGAGCCTGTCATGGATGTGAATGTGACTGCACCGGTTGAATATCAGGGTAGTGTTATTGGATTACTGAATAAGCGGAAAGGAACAATCAACGATTCGGAAGTCCGGGATGAATATGTTGAAGTGAATGCAGAGGTTCCGTTGAACGAAATGTTTGGTTTCAGTACGGATTTGCGATCCATTTCGCAAGGGAAGGGAGAGTTCTCGATGGAGTATAAGCGTCATGTTCCAGTGATGCCTTTTGTGCAAACACAAATGATTGAAGAGTTTAAAAAGGCTCAAGCTGCAAAGAAATAAAAATGTTCGTTTTTTTTTTTTTTTTAGTCTTTCTTCCTATCGTGTCTTAGTACTGAACAATATTGGGCGGTTTTCTTTTTTACTGAACACAAGTAAAACCACATTGGCAATCCCTTTGTTTCAGGTCCGATAAGATTGTCTTGTTTTTTCCCACTTGCGTCATTTGTTGATTGTCAGCGCAAAAAAACAAAGAATTTGACAAACAAACAAACAAAAAAAAAGATACTGAAAACGTGTTAGGTGCGTGCTTCTATTGTGTTAATACCCTGCTCCATGAGCCTCCCCTCTATTTCCTAAAAGTGCTATGTTCTTTGATCAATGTCTCCTCACCCTTTTTGTGAAACCTTCATTACTAAACGGAGCCATCACAAACAGACTTACAAATCGTTCGCACTCGAACCAATCCATATATACCCCTCCCGAAAACATGTCGTCTCTCGGCTCAGGTAATTACAACTGAACATATTCCACAAGTTTTATTGATCTGACGACGCGTTCAATGTTTTCTTTTTTTTTTTCGTTTTCTCTTCCATCCAGTAAACACTGTTATCGGATTCTTATCCCAACAAACTAATCCCTGTGCCGTCGCTTGCGTCGATGCACTGCTCTCGAATCTGGGTGTTGGAGCCCACCAAGTGAACCCTGTCCATGTGGTTTCTACCATTTGCGACAATGTCGTTTTGACAGGACGCGTTTTTCAATCGGGTTGCACTGCCGCCACTTCTGACTGCTCTGATCACAGCGCTATTGAAGCTAGAACTTGGGTAAGTGCCTAAAGTTCTTTGTGATTACAAACATTTCATTCATCTAAATGAATTTATAAAAACACAACCCAAAAAAAAAACAATTATACAGTTCGCTGATTTACCTCAGTTGTGTGCTTCCGATAACTCCGTCGCTAACCCGAATGTCGGGAGACAGAAGGCTTTCCGCTTGGTGGCGCGACAAGTTACCACTGGAGGTAAAAAAAGAAACTTAAAGTAGAAAAAAAAACTCTTTATTAAGCTAACTATTCTTATTCAATAACTACAAAAAAAAATCTGATCACATAGGAGCGCAATCCCGTCCACCTGCTGCCCCAACTGGTCCAGTATCTGGTGGCGGTGCCTCGAGTCAAAGCCCAAAACCTAATCCCACTGCTCAAAATTCTGGATCAAAGCCTTCATCAGGTACTGGTACACAGAGTTTTGGACCAAAACCTAGTCCCACGGGCGGATCTGCTCCTGCTACTCTACCAACTGGAGTAAAGTTGGTCGATGTGCCTGCTTCGGGGAACGCGACTCAGCCCGGTGCACCAAGACCAAATCCCACTGGTTCGCCCGCTCCCGGGAACTCTACAGGTAGCGCTGCTCAAAGCGTTTCGCAACGACCCGCACCAACTGGTTCGCCCGCTCCTGGAAACTCTACTGGCAGCGCTGCACAAAGCGGTACGGCAAAACCTGGTCCCACCGGCTCACCAGCTCCAGGAAACTCTACGGCTCAACCCACTGGAGTCAAGCCCTCTGATGTGCCAGCAGGGAACGCGTCTCAAAGCGTTTCGCAAAGACCTGCACCCACTGGGCCACTTGCTCCACCAACGGGATTCAAGCCATCTGATGTTCCAGCAGGTAACGGGACTCAAAGTGTTTCGCAAAGACCTGGACCAACTGGCTCACCTGCCCCAGGAAATTCGACTGCGCAACCATCGGGAGTCAAGCCATCTAATGTGCCAGGAGGTAATGGGACTCAAAGCGTTTCGCAAAGACCCGGACCAACTGGCTCGCCCGCTCCTGGAAATTCGACTGCTCAGCCATCGGGAGTTAAGCCATCTGAAGTGCCAGCAGGGAACGCGTCTCAAAGCGTCTCGCAAAGACCCGGACCAACTGGCTCACCTGCCCCAGGAAATTCGACTGCGCAACCATCGGGAGTCAAGCCATCTAATGTGCCAGGAGGTAATGGGACTCAAAGCGTTTCGCAAAGACCCGGACCAACTGGCTCGCCCGCTCCTGGAAATTCGACTGCTCAGCCATCGGGAGTTAAGCCATCTGAAGTGCCAGCAGGGAACGCGTCTCAAAGCGTCTCGCAAAGACCCGGACCAACTGGCTCACCTGCCCCAGGAAATTCGACTGCGCAACCATCGGGAGTCAAGCCATCTAATGTGCCAGGAGGTAATGGGACTCAAAGCGTTTCGCAAAGACCCGGACCAACTGGCTCGCCCGCTCCTGGAAATTCGACTGCTCAGCCATCGGGAGTTAAGCCATCTGAAGTGCCAGCAGGGAACGCGTCTCAAAGCGTCTCGCAAAGACCCGGACCAACTGGCTCACCTGCCCCAGGAAATTCGACTGCGCAGCCATCGGGAGTCAAGCCATCTAATGTGCCAGGAGGTAACGGGACTCAAAGTGTTTCACAAAGACCCGCACCAACTGGTTCGCCCGCTCCTGGAAACTCTACTGCGCAGCCATCGGGAGTCAAGCCATCTGATGTGCCAGCAGGGAACGCGTCTCAAAGCGGAACGCAAAGACCCGGACCAACTGGCTCACCTGCCCCAGGAAATTCGACTGCGCAACCATCGGGAGTTAAGCCATCTAATGTGCCAGGAGGTAACGGGACTCAAAGTGTTTCACAAAGACCCGCACCAACTGGTTCGCCCGCTCCTGGAAACTCTACTGCGCAGCCATCGGGAGTCAAGCCATCTGATGTGCCAGCAGGGAACGCGTCTCAAAGCGGAACGCAAAGACCCGGACCAACTGGCTCACCTGCCCCAGGAAATTCGACTGCGCAACCATCGGGAGTTAAGCCATCTGATGTGCCAGGAGGCAACGGGACTCAAAGCGTTTCGCAAAGACCCGGACCAACTGGCTCCCCCGCCCCAGGAAATTCGACTGCGCAACCATCGGGAGTTAAGCCATCTGATGTGCCAGGAGGCAACGCGACACTAACTGGTTCGCAAAGACCTGCACTCACTGTTCCACTTGCTCCACTAACGGGAGTCAAGCCATCTGATGTTCCAGCAGGTAACGCTTCTCAAAGCGGTACGCCAAGACCCAACCCTGCTGGTCCAACAGCCACAGGAAATTCTACGGGTTCGCCCTCGGGAGGAAGCGGAACGGCTCAACCATCCGGAGGAAAGCCATCTGATGTACCACCGTCTGGGAGTCCGACTCAAAGTGGCACTTCAAGACCCAGTGCCACAGGCTCGCGAGTTTCTGTTCCAAGACCTAGTACATCTTCGATTGCAGCAAGGCGCTAGACGCCCCTTTGAAAAATTTTCTTTTTTTGCAGTTTCTTAGCCCTTAGATTATTTATTGCTTGAGTTTTTAAAGACAATGTTTTATATTTTCCGAAATTAAAATGAATACAGATGTTATATCAGAAGTCCTTGGTTGGCTCTACTTCCTTGCATGGAGCATATCCTTTTATCCGCAAGTTATTTTAAATGCCCAGCGAAAGAGTATCGACGGTCTTTCAATCGACTTTGTGATGCTTAACTGGTTTGGTTTCACGTGCTATGCCGTCTTCAATGGATTCCATTACTTTGTCTTCAAAAGCCCTGATGTTCAGATACAAGACTTGAGTTTCTCTGTTCATGCGTGGATCTTATGTGCAGTGACGGTTGCTCAGAGTCTTTGGTACAGCCCAGAGCCTCGGTTTACATCAATCTTAAATAAGACAAGTACATCCACACGACTAATACTTCCGACTTGTACTGTCGCCATATTTGCCGCAGCGTTTGCCTTGCCTGGCTTAAGTTGGCTGACTCTGTTGGGGTCTGTCAAAGTGGGAATCTCGCTCATCAAATACGTTCCTCAGCTGCTTTTAAATTGGAGGAATAAATCCACAATTGGGTGGTCTATCACGAATATTCTACTTGACGCAAGTGGGGGAGTATTGTCGGTCGGGCAGTTGTTTGTCGATTCGTCAAGGTTGGGTCGAAGTGTGTTAGATAATCCCGTTAAGTTAGCGCTTGGACTGCAGTCGCTGAGTTTTGATTTCCTCTTCATTCTTCAGCATTATGTATGGTTTACGGATAGTGGAGGGGCGGCTTCTGGTATTGCCAATGAAGGGAGCCATTTATTGGAGAATACAGTGTGATTTTACTTCAATGGTTTTCTTCCAGCCAGTTTTCAAAAGCTGCCAAGCGCTTTTCTTCTTCAGCTTGAATCTCGGCGGCTGTTTTAGTTTCCTTGAACTTTTCCTTCCCATCGAAGTGATATGCCAGAATTCGTCGGCCTCCAAAGAAACGGTTGTTGTTTTTCTGAAGAATACATTAAATTAAGTCGAGGAAATAGAAATGTCATACTTCAACACATTTGGTTGCGGCTTCGGTGTCTCTGAATCTCACTGTAATGACCCCGTCATCTGAATGATCGTACATAACTACGTTTGTGACTTCTCCCAATTTTTCGCACTCTTCTCGAACTTCTTCCTTCAAATCGATCAGCAGAGTTGGATCTTCCTAACGATTGGGAGACCTCAATAGGGCAAGGATGTAAACGGAAAACTACTCACATCAATCTCCTGCTTTGTAAACATATGCTTCAAAATAACTATCTTACTGAATTTGTCTGATTTTTTTCCCGCCTCTTCCTCGAACCAATCCAATTTTCTAAACAAAAACCGCGTCAAAGCCCTAACAAAACAGCCCGATGAAAAAACTCACTTTTGTAAATTTTGAATCTTTTTCTGAGCCTTCTTCTTGTCAATTTTCTTTGGGCCGTCAGATGGCGGTCGTTCCTTCTCTTTGAAAACCGCATGGCTCACGCGAATCTTCGAATTTTCCCCGAACCTGAAATCGCTATCATCCATCAAATCTACCGCCAACTTGACAGATTCCTCTTTGAAATAAGTGACTAGAGCATCCCCTTTGAACTCCCCCTTCTCATTCGTGTATAGCTTGATTCGCGGCAGCCCCGTCGCAATGTCCTCCATAATAATTCCATACTTTGTGAACACTTCCTTCATTTCTTCGATTGTGACATCAAGTGGCAGATTTGTGATGTATATTGATGAGTTAAACTTCTTTCGTGGTGGCTCAGGCTTCTTTTCTGACTCAGCGTCTTCGTCCAATTGTTTTCGCTTTTTTGAGTCTTTGTCCTGGTCTTTATCCGAGCTTGGGTCAAACACAGCTTCGGGATTAAACTCCTGTTATCCAAACAATGCCCCGTTAGATTGCGCGAACATATGCATTAATTGAATGCATTTTAGCAGGCCGCCTGGCGCCGTGTGTGTCACCGCACCTCGTTGATTTGTGTCGGATGTGAATGCATATTTTCGAAAGGTAAATAAAAGTAAATAAATAATAATATAAAATCATTATTGTATAAAAACTGTCTGGAAATATTCAAACACAAGTTAAATATGTGTTGAACAATTTGGTCAATAAACCCGTTAAATATTTCATTTTTATTGTGCACCATCCGCTTCGCGCTCCAAACCCGATCGGCCAAATGATCGGAAATGTTGTGAGTTTTTGAATTCGCTGTACAAAGTAAACAGGACATGCAGAGATTCAATTGTGCTGGTGCTCTGTTTCCTTTTTGAACTTTCTCTTTGCTGCTGCTGTTGCTGCGGAGATGGCGTGGGAATATCCAAAATGGCAGTTAATAGCCTCGCAAAAGATGACAACGAAATTTCCAACTCAGAAGTAGGGAGTTTTAGCTATGTATGAACGTTATTAACCCCGAACAGATTTGAATGGGAGCTGTATAACTCAACTGTCGTCAATGCTTCTTCGATTTCAGTTGGCCAAACTTGCATTAATTCTTCAATGTCAGGCATTCGTCTGGAATAGTGAACTGCCGGCGCAGGTTTTGCCGCATGCAGCTCTTTAACGTTACGGATCCAGTTATCGAGTGGTTTAGAATTGCTTCTTAAACTGATGCTATCAATGCTCCTGACGACTTGGGGAACGGGGGCAATAGATTTTGTGACTGCCCTTAAATGAAGATCTAGAACGGTTGGGTCTGACTGCTTTCCGCTGGGCTCATCCAATACACTTAGACCCAGTGCCTCCGGTTTTTGGTCGGGTCGAGATATCTGCAGTGAAAGTCAAAAAACCAAGCCCATCTGAAAAACATTTTTTCAAACCTTTATAAAAGCATCGATATCTCCAATAGCAGGAATAAACTCTGGAATGAAGCATTGAAGTTGTGGCTCTAACTCGATCTCCTGTGGATGGTAGCGTGAAATATATTGAAAGATTTCCTTCATTTCTTCACTCAGAGAGCTATCTTTGAACGATGGGTTGCTGAAATAAGGAAATATGTTACCCCACACTCATGTTCAATTGTCACTCAACTCTTTGACACCATACGCAGCTGCGGAAATCTCATCGTCATCTTCATCGTCCTCTTCTTCGTCATCATCTCCAGTGATCAAATCATGATCCGCTGACTCTTCTTCGGCCATTCGGCGCCCATCGTGCTGAAAAGATTGAATTCACGTTTGCGCCAATGACCTCATCAAGCTCAAACCTTTGTATCCCGCTTCAAATCACGATCAATCTCTCCTCTTTGCTGTTGCGCATTTTTTGGAGGACCTTGAAGAGTATCTGATTTAGATTTGGATAGGGCATGTGAGGAATCTTTTGGTGTTAAGTTATGGATTGCATTTGCACTGGCTGAGAGCTGTTGTTGTGGGTGGAGACGACTCGACTTTTCGTGCCTTTCAGAATGAACGGAATCATGTGTCGCGCTCTGAGGTCGCGATAAAAGTGCGGCGTCAGTGAACATCCACCTAACCACTCCGTTTTCGGTCGTACCATATCATCTTCTTCATCATCATCATCACCTTCAACATAATCGCCCTCACTTTCAGACATTTGCGAGGGTGGAGTATCTCCTCGTGCTGGTTTTTGTAAGGTCTGTCAAAGACTAAAACGCGTTTGCTTGACTTACGTGGATTATTTGAAGTATCACGACTCTTTCCCTGAAACTGATGGTCGTCCTCTTCGTCTGCAGAATCATTTCTACCTTCATCCGCAGATTCATCTGTCATATCTAGGGACTCGTCGAAGTAGCTGCTATTTGCCTGCAAAACTCAATCAGATGAGCTAAGGGGACTGTCAGATGCTTACTCCTTTGTTCCTGATACTTTCATTACTCATATTGATTTGGCGAGCGGATTTTCTATAAGCTGTGTGGAATGCGAACCCGGCGTCGCTAAGATCTGTGTGTTTTGAGGATATTCTTGATTCTTGACAATTTCCTAGACTCTCGCACACAAACTCCAAAAAATATAACAATGTAGATATACTTTCAAGAAACAATAAAACAGGGAATTGAAAATCAACAAGTTAAAAACAGATCTTTTCATCACCAAACATCACTCCATCAATTTATGCCAAGTAGGAGAACATATCCTTGTCATCTTCCTTTCGTTCAATGTATTCTTTCTCCAACAAAATATCAATGCACTTCTTGATATCAGATACTTTTGGCTTGAAACGAGCTGCAAGTTGATTGATAACTTCAGTCATCAGGATTTGAGCCTTCAAAACTTTACGCGTCTTCATCACACGAACAATAGCTGCCTGGATTGAAAAAAATGTCATTTATAATTCAAAATTAAGAGTATGAAAGCAAACCTGAATCAAAAGCTTTCTGTCCTCTTCAATTGTCTTGTGAGTATCCTCCGTTTCTGCCTTGGCCTCTGTCTTTCCAGGGATATTGAAGTTGATTCTAACCTTCTTGCTCTTGAAATCTACATTCAATTCATAAGTGCTCTTGGCAGCACCCAATTTTGGCTCCTCGCCACCAATGGTGAGAACTTTGGCTTTACACAAAGTACTCATGGCACTGTTAAGAGTCTCTGGGTTTAATCCAGTTGAGGTAAGAAGCTCCTGCCATGTGAAGCTGAGGGCTGTGTTGTACTGGAGAAGAACGCCCATCTGATAAGTCGAGAGCTGGTACGTGTACCCAGTTTTGTTGCCTTTACAGTAGTTGGCCTTTAGCTCTCCCTTACTGAGGAGGAAGTGCCAGTTCAGCTTACGACCAGAGTGCTTGTTTTGGTAAAATCCCTGGAAACGTTCATAAGTTTTGACCAACTACAAAAGCAATCGTTAGAAGACGATGATGATCCAAGTCGAGTCTGCTTACATCTTCTGGAATGTTGAAACCACTGTTAGAGGCCTGAAGTGGCCAAGAAGCAGTATTCAGAACATAAACACTGAAGTCCAAGACATCATCCTTTTCGTGAGTCTTTTCCATTTGATCCCTGAATAAAAAGGGAGCCGTTTCTGTTAATGAAAAACCTGAATCGAAAAACGAAATACTTACTTAAAGGCATTATTCAACTCCTTGCTAAGCCCAATGTCTGTAAACATTCTTTGCAACTTGCTTGTGTATTCAAAACCACAAGCTTCCTTCAACTTGGAAATCATGGAAGCTTCAGAATCGTCGGAAGCAGAAGTTTGATTCACAAGACGTTTCGCAAGCATCTTCGAGTAGAACTTCTGGAAAACATCTTTGTCTTCAACATACTTGAAAACAGTCATCTAGAATTCGGTCTGGTGTCAGGGATAACAAGGCAAAAAGCAACCGCACTCACAATGCTGTTAAGAACGTCTTCAACCTCCCTTTCATCTGACACTTTGCTACTCCTTCGCAATAACGAATCGCAAAACTTGGCTAGCAATTCCGGACTCTTGGATGATCCAACATTGCAAACCTTGTTTCTGTTGACAAATTCTTTGCATGCCTTATCCAAACTGGAAACAAAGCCACTTTCGCCCCGGAAAGCAGTTTGGACCAACTCATTATACTTCTGATGAACCTCCAACAAAGCTTCAACGTAGATTTTGGGATCCACCGCGACTTCAGCACCTGGCGCAGGCTTTCCCTTCTTTTTTGGCTTTGGCTTCTCTTCCTCCTCATCTTCGCCCTTTTCCCCGCCATCTTCATTGGCCTCTGCGTTTTTAGCTGCCTCCAATACTTTTTCCACAGCTTTGTCTCCCTCCTTTTTGACGTGCGTTTCAAAAATCGTACGAAGCTTGTCCAAAGTATCTGGAACTCGACTTAAGAGTCCATACATACGCTTCAAGTCATCCACTTGATCTTGGTTGAGGAGACTTTGGAATTCATCCTGAATGACCGTGGTGTGCGACTTGATCAACACTGTTTCACATTTGGAAATAAGGGGCTTTTTGGAAGATTCGTGAAGATAAAGTTGAACACGAGTGTCTTCTTCATCAAGACGTTTTTCGGCCTAATCAGATCGAGAAAAATCAGAGACCGGATTCCCTTTTTTTTGATTTTCGTAATATTACCTTCTTCATGTAATCTGTGACAGAGTTCTCACTGAGAAAAGTTTCACTCTCCGATTTGTAGTACGCTTCCGTGGCATCAATGAAAGGCTGCTCAAAGTATTGCTTGTACACTTCCAAAGTGGCCTTGGTCGAATCGTTTTCGTCCAATCCAAGAGCGACTGACAAACAAGGGATTGATATTGTAATTCGCTAGGTACAAGATGATGTACAAACCAAAGGAATCAACAACACTTTTGATGAGAGATTGTTCAATAGTTTCTCCATTTCTCTGCTTTTCAATAAGAAGCAAAACAGCATCCATAATTTCTCCTTGAACAGTCATAAAAAGATGATCACGCCACGAAACCAAGGCAAGCTAGGAAGAGTTAGATAATTGTCGTCCTGCAATTCAGGAAAACTCACTGTATTGATATCGTAAATATGCTTATGTCCTTCATCAATTTCTCTCTTCACCCAATGCCTGTTGAGGTATTTGAAGACATGATGGATGTAAGTTCCTGCACGGGTGTATTTGACCCATTCCTTGGTGTAAAACACAAGCAACATTTCATTGGCGGCATCCCGATTTGTGAGCAACAATTGCAGATGCTGCTTTAAGTAGTCTTTCAATCGTTTGTACAGATCTGCACCCATCAAGTTGGCACCTAAAATCACGCTCTCGCGTTAGTTCCGCATGGGTAATCAGCACCAGACCATCTCAACCACCCAAAATAGCCGGCATTCCACTTTCAATCGATAAAAACACAATAACAACATAGGACGAAAATAGTCCGCAACGACTTTGCCGCCTTTGAAAGACACCACATCACAACACGACTCTCATAACACCCACCTTTTTGGTGCAGCATGCTGCCAGCCGCGGGAGCACCCCCAGTTGGATGCATTTTGATGCTTGTGCAATAGTTGTAAATTGTGCTGAAAGCAGAGGATGATTTTAGTGCGAAAAGCAGCAATACAAAGTAGAGCCGCCGCAAGGCACAGCGACAGTCTCCAATCAATAAAGACATAAATATGTAAAAGGAACTCACGTGTACAGTGCCATGTACTTTCCGTAGTCGAGACCTTCTTCAAAGCGAACGAGAATAATTTCGATGCCGTTTTGGATCGTGTTCCACGTGGCCGCAAGGTCGTCGTTGGTTACGGCAGCCATCTGGAGCGTCTGTGGGTGGAGGAGGTAAGCGGTGTTTGGTGGTGTGGAGAAGTGGAGAGTGTACGTTTCTGGTTTTATTGACAAAGATTCTAAAATAGCTTCCCGCCTCTCTTCGCCACCGTCTGGCAGCTCAAGCACTCCAAAGACCGCGTTGGAATATTCGCTTTCAATCGGACGCCGAGCTGTGAGCATGTTGCTGTCAACTGTCCAAACCCCGAGCGAGTAAGACCCCAAACAAGTTAGAAATTGGGCCAACCTAACTTCGCTGACCAGGAATCCCGTTAGGATGACTCACTCGCCTCTGGCAGATGCTACGATAAGTCCGGACGAAGGCGGCTCCAGCGACAGCGACGGCGATCCAGATGCTGCTCACCACAACCCCCCCAAAACTGACAATCACCCATACGATGACGATCATTTGGACTATTACAACAGCGACGAAGATGAAGAAGAAGAGGAGGAAGACGCTTCCGATGACGAACTAGGCGAAGGAACCACCCAAGACTTGTCAACAGCAAGTGTGGAAATGGGTGCAGACTCGTCATCAAAGGAGCTCGACCATCAAAATACATTGAGAAAAGCAGCTCCGGCACGACCAAACTCTCTCTTTTTTGATTCACAAATGACGGAGTCTTTAATTGGGAGAATACGTTCAAAGTCCGCTCTTAATCAACAGCCTTGGAACGATCATGATTCAGACTCTTCGGGAACAGCCAGTGTGCCTCGTGCTACCACTCGTAAAAGAACGCCATCTATTCCCATGGATGCGAATAATCCTCTTGCCTTCAATCCAACAGAGTCAGAGCTTCATCGACCTGCATCACCTCTTCCCAGCAAAAAAGCTACGTTGGAACTGAAATCCAAAAGCCCTTCGATTCCATCTCCTAAACGAGATGCCGAAGCTGCTTCTATGCATTCATCTACATCCACCGGCAATACTTCAACAGAGAATTCAGTCAAAAAGAAACCATCGTACTTTCAAAAGCTGGGATTTGGTCAAAAATCTGTGAGTCATTTTGTGCTGATCAACCATGAACGACTGATCACTGGCTTTAAAGGCGAAGGTATCGCAGTTACAACCATCAAATTCACAGCAAATTGGGTTTAAACTATCCCGCAGGGGGCAGCCTGGCAGTGCGAGGCCCTCTATAGCTGACGGAGAAGCCGATGAAGATGATGATAATTCACAATATGCTGGATATGGAAGGAAAGGAAGAAAAGCGACAAACGCAGGCTACATCAACGTTAAGGCAAAGAACAAGAATCATGTGGAATTATCCCGCTTGAAAAAAGTTCAGCTGATAACGGCAAATTCATCAGGAGTCCACAATGTTCCATTGCCTAGTGCTGTAGCGCAGGGGGCTCTTCCATTTGTTGCAGCTCCAAACGATCCTGATCATCCCCATATACCAGTTTCGGGATCGATCCTTGCTATGAAATTCTCGAATGGAGGACAGTTCTTGGCTACAGCTGGCGCCGATTGTATCTTACGTGTTTGGATTGTTTGTGGGAAATCGATAAACCCGCCAAGCGATGTTCCGTTGTCTCCAAGACCAAGCAATATTTCCGACTTCAGTAAGAACCCGACCAAAAACTTGAATGTTAAAACTGTACCAAATTTGGCTTCGAAACGATCGTCAACATCTCTAGCCAAAACTGAGGCCCCTGAAATACCGCCTGCTCCCTCTCTTGATAAACAACATACCTCGAATCTACCGCACTATACCCAGATAATATCCCCAGTCGCTCATCGTACATATCATGGACATACCGCAGCAATACTGGATCTGGCGTGGTCAAAGTCGAATTTTGTAGCTACCGCCAGGTATGTTTGGTGGCCATTCTGTTCTCTTTTTTAATGTGGGGAAATAGCGCCGACAAAACCGTTCGCCTCTGGCATCTTCGCAGCGCGCCTTGCCTTAAAGTATTTGTCCATGATACACCCGTTAGTGCCGTTCGGTTTCATCCTACAGACGATCACCATTTCATATCTGGTGGTGGCTCGACATCCCATGCTCGTCTCCGTCTATGGAGCATTTCCGAAAGGCGGGTGAAGCACTGGGTCCTCCTGTCAAAAAGTACATCGACAATTCCAACTTCGTCAACTGCATCCAATATACCAGAATCTGCAGCAGTTAATGCCGGAAGCGCAAATGTTCCTGGAAGTGCATCTTACACTCCATTCATTACTGCCCTCGAATTCAGTCTTGATGGCAGCCTTGTCATAACAGGAACGACAGAAGGAAGTCTCTACTTCCATGAATTTAATGAGTTGAAATATAACACCCGGGTGGATTTAGTCCCAATGTCAAATTCTCGGTCTTTTCGTGTTACCGGAATAGAAAGCCTGTCAAGTGGCTTCGGGAAGAAACTCGGCTCGAGCGCACATGATGACGCGGGGGAAGATGCCGGAAGTGGTTATATTCTGGTCACAGCAACCGACTCTCGTGTTCGCTTGTTCAATCTGCGGGATAAAAGCCTGGTCAGGCGATATCGTGGGCCTGATATCCGAACTATGGGGTGTATGCGAGCAGTGGCTAGCCAAGACGGAAGATTTGCTATATGTGGTAGTGAAGATTCTAGAGTCTACATGTGGGATTTGGATCCTAACAGCAGTTCGAACGTATCGTCTGCCGCTATGGCCATCAATACCATACGGGCAGGGGGTCCGGTAGGTCCGACCGTTGCTCTAGCATATGGAAAAAGTTTTGAAGACAAAGAAGGCGAGTTTAGTACAGCGGCCGGCGTTGTGACTGCTGTTGGTGGAAAGAGCTCGTTGAGTGGAGTTATAAGTGGATTAATGCATTGGGATCAGAATCGATTTGGGCAATATGAAAGATTCGCAGGGGCTGATTGCAGCATATCAAACGCAATATTTGCTCCGCCAGTTATAAGGACTGTCCTGGGTTTGGAAACAGCCAGTGGGAGCGGACATCTCGCTGGAGCATTTATTTTCGTCACAGATATGATGGGCAATATCCATATCTACGAAAATGAACTTCCATTTTGGCATCAACAGCAGCAACAGCATATGAACAAAGGGGCTGTTCCAGACGTTCAGGTTGAAACTGTGGCGTCGCTTGATTTCGCATCGGACTTAACGAGGACGAAGTCATTGTCGCGTGGCGTGGGGAGAAGTTTATCTGAAAAGCGCAAGTTTGCCGCTCCTCCAATTCAAACTGACTTGTTGCTGGTTGCCCCTCCTAATTTGGATGAAACTTCGCCTTCTATTAGCCCTACTATTGATGGCCTCTCTCTGAGAAGGAGGAAGAATAACGTAGACTCATCGGCCGCATTGGAAAATGTTTTTGGAACATCCGCCAAAGATATTTACTTCAGAGCAAAAGTATCAACAGCAAAAGAAAGACCCCCTATTTCAGCAGTGCCCGCAGTTTTAATATCTCCAACGACCGATGGATCGCTTGGAGTGCCCATGTCCCCTAGGTCTCCATCTTCACGGCGTCGGTCCTATTCCACTGGACCTCTACTTAACAATAATTCCCCGGACCTGCCAAACAGTCTGTCTCGCTCAATCACTCGCACCAATACAATTAGTGACGCCTTTACAACAGGCTCAACCGCTACGCCAAGCCTGTCCAATGCTCTTAGTGCGGCTAACATCAAAACTTCCTTTTTGGAATCTCTCAAGATGAGGACACATGCCAAGTCTACTTCGGCTAAACCACCAGTCCCAGACACCGCGAATGCGACGGTTTCGACCACCGCGGCTTTAAGTGTACCGTCTGGTGCTCCTGGAGTGACAGCACCTGGTAGCGCTCCTGCTCCTGGCCTAATTAGTGGACTTCTTACGCGAATACGTGGAAATACCGTCGATGCCCACACGCGACCCACTCCAAACGAGGCGACGTCGTCTCAACCTGCGACATCAATATCGCAAAATCGATTAAGTCCTACGAAAGCGATTACAGTGCCATTAAAATCCAATCCAACGCTCGATACAGGGACTTCTCCAAACAAACTGGCCAGCAAGCGGTCCCAGGACAATCTCAGGAGAGGTGCCTTTCAGAGTGCACACAGTCTGATTACTGAAGGACCTCCAAGTGTTGGTGCAAATAGTTTGCCTCAAAGCCCGTCTACATCCCATGGAAATTTGTTTGTCAGCCTTCCGAGGAAGTTGGCTTCGAAAGAAACCGCCGATGGTGTTGAAGTTGAACGAGAGGAAGAGCTCTATGGGTGTATTGCATGTGGCGGAGATAAGTTTTCCGTTACTACGGGCCGAAAATTGGTGTGCGTAGATTGTCACTACAAGATGGATCTCTGAATGAAAAAAAGAAAAGTTTGACATCTTGATTTTCAGTACTTCGTAACAACAGTAAAAATCTTAAGTTCTTTTTTCAGCTTGATAGAGTCTCATTCATTTTCTTTCAATCTTTTGAATTCGCTTCAACTCATCAATATTTTGCTGCAAGTCTTCCACTTTCTCCATTTTTTCTCCAACTTGGAAAGAAGTACAAGAAACGCTTGGCGAAGTATGCGCTCAAACTGACTTGATGGACAACGACCATATCATCAACTTGCCAATCCAAGACCAGCAGCTCCGATGCCCTTCTCCTAAAGATAGCTTGCTGTTTGGATGGGAATGCCCAAGTGATTCTGGATGCCGTGGAGAAGTTCTTTCTCATTCAACACGTTAAAGCTGGTCTTGATGAAAGTCAGTTCCACAGATCCTTTTCACCAAAAAAGAGCGGAATCCAAACAGGATTCACTTGTGATGTCAGTGATGGAAGTTAAATTACTCGCTACTTTATTAAGACGCATCAGTATGGTCCAACAGAAAACAATCCAACCAGATGCGATGGAGTTGTTCATATACCAACTTTTGAACTTTTTTCGTCTTACGTCTTAAGAATAACTGTCTATATTGCCACGAAAGACTGTCATCTCACACTCCTGTCTCAGTTGACCAACGACACAATCAACACGAAAGCTTTGATACTCTAGACTTCTTTGTCTTCTGATTGCACAACAAACTCGTCAAACTGTGGTCAAGAGCCAATGATTATGGATTTCCGTATTGAGCAACAGTCTGGTGGATATATCAAATCGGATATCTTGAACATGTTCTATCAAGGAAATGGGGAGTTCAATTATTCTGGATTAATGGCAGAGGCAGTGGGAATACCACAGCACCAGAAATCGTTGTTTTTGAGAGATTCGTTGCAGGAGTGGAATCTGTTGGAAGCGATTGAAAAAACTGCTCTAAAAATGCATCTGACGATACATTTGCAGCGCTATGTTCAAGTGTGAACGGGACAATACGAGACATATCCTCTCAGAAGTATAACTTTCGCAACACATAAACAGAATCACTGAGTTTATCACATACAACCTCCAAATGGACAACAGCAAGGGAACAAGAACCCAGATTCTCAGAGGTTGTAAGTAATGTTTTATCAATAAAGTAGGCCTTGAGTTTGTTGTCCCACAAGACAACGTGGCCGAGCGGTAAGGCGGTAGACTAGAAATCTACTTCCCTCTGGGAGCGCAGGTTCAAATCCTGCCGTTGTCGGTTTTGCATTTCCAACTGACTCTGGTTTTATTGAATAGAAACGAAGAAGAGAATGCACAACAAAATTCAATAGGTCATAGGATCACAGAGTGAATAGAAACGAAGACGATATTGCTCAACAGGATATTAAAAGATGAATCTTAAATCTTAGAGACAGTTTCCATAGATGGCACCAGCGTAGCCGTTTCCAGCAACTGGAGTACACTTGAAACCAGTGTGACAGATTGGTCTAGAGATCTGAACGCTGCTTGGGACAGATGGAAGAGACGCGCTCAACTCCTGCGCAGTATTCTCCATAGGCAGCAATGGGTCTCCAAATACCCTGCACGCCAGCCTTGGGTTGGTCGGCGAAGGAGTAGTGCCAGCAGTCGACGGTTGGCCTTGAATGAGAGAACCTGGACAACCAGGGGAACGGTAGGGGCCGTTGCAGCAGAGATGGCCATTGCAGCGAAAGCAAGAAGGGCAGTGAATTGCATCTTTCGTACCCTCAGAATTTGTTCTTTTTTTGTTGTTGTTGATGTAACGTTCTTTGAATCTGTGATAACATGTTGTTATGTACAATAAAATTATGATAAAATTAGAGTGTACGAAAATTAGCCAGCAAAACAGTCCCTGACCCCTACGCGATTTGAACGCGCAACCTTTCGCTTTGGAGACGAACGCGCTACCGTTGCGCCAAGGAGTCCTGCTTACTGTTTGTAAAGAAGTAATATTAGTTCTGTGGCATTTACCAACGGACTGTGAACACCAAGAAAATCCGATACTTTAAAGGATACACTCTGAAGTTCCTATTTCTTTTTATTAATCTAACGTGAGGGGGTTAATTGAACTTGATGCCACCTTTTTCAACCAAGAAAAAGTAGAAAAGGTAAAAAAAAAGCTATCCCGTATGAACAACAATATTTGTGACATTATCATCAATACGTTTGGCATCCAAGCTTTTCAGTGCCCGCTTATTCAAAATATCGCTTGCTTTCTGCGGGTTTTCGTATTTCACAGCAAGTCGAACCACTTCCACCATGTCAAGGCCATCCCACAATCCATCCGAAGCCAATACAAAGAATATATCTTTTTTAGATAGTTCGCGTTCAATCACTTCGGGTTCTGCGAGGACTCCCAGCTTTGTTGCGCATGTGTCTCCTAATGATCTTGTTACCACAAGCCTGTAAGAAAGTAAAAAAAAAAAAAAGGGTGAATTAATATCTATATGGATGAACAAAAAAAAAGAGATTTTAAAATATTTGTTTACCCTGGATAAGGCAGCGTTCCTTTGTAGATACGTAGCGGTCCGTCGTGTCCATCTTCCGTATGCATCTGATCTATTCGACCTCCCGCTTTTTTCACGCGCTCTACTTCCGTTTCATGGAGACATGTGTGATCCCTATTTTTGAGCCAACGAATAATAACCCAACGTTCGAAAAAAAAAACACAATTAGGAGCTCGGAGGGGGAAAATCAAAAAGATGGACCATTACGTTGAAACTTGCATCGGAACAACATCATCCCCTTCCTTCCGTCCCATCATGATCCGACTATCCCCAACGTTCCCAATAAGCACCCGCCGCTCGTCATGGAAAAACAAGAGTAAAACAGCGGTTGTCCCGCTCATGTAGGTATCGATGGCTTCATTCTCAATTAACCGCGTATTGACAATCTCAAAGGCTTCTTTTAGGGCTGTAGCGGCTTCTGCGCTTTGGCCAATCAGCTGCGACCTCAGTTTGATGAGTACTTCGGGGAATATCTTTTTGACAAAGGCGGAAACGCGATGGCCTTCGGAGCCTTTTTGGTTTGTTTTATTTTTTTGGTTTTTGTTGTTGTTAAGTGTTTTTTTGAGAGTTCGAAGGAAGGGCAACTTTAAAAAAAAAACCGCACCATGCCCGTCAAACACAGCAAACAGCGACGTCCGCGGAGTTCCTTCAAACAAGTCCTCGACGGCCAAGTACTCGTCCTGCTGCGTTTCGCGTTTGCCGATCGATGTCGCAGCGCCCCAAAACTCACTACTCATTTTTTTTTTTGATATAAATAATAAAGTTTCTTATTTTTTATTCTCCAATAAATAAATAAAAAATGAGTAGCGACTTGCAATCAAAGCCAAAGGACCAAGTCAGGATCTGGGTGTACGTCAGACTATCACTCTTTTTTCAAACGGACATTCTTACCTTTCCATCCACACACACAAAAAAACAGTGACGGGTGCTTTGACTTGATGCACTTTGGTAAGATTGCTGAACGTTCAAAAAAAAAAACGGATCTCTCACCCCCCACCAAGGGCATGCAAACGCTTTACGTCAAGCAAAGGAGATGGGAGGCTACTTGGTCGTTGGTGTCCATTCAGATGCTGAGATTCTGAAAAACAAGGGCCCCACAGTAATGAAGGAAGAGGAAAGGTATGTTCGTCTTTTGTGTTATCAGAAAAAGAGGCAATCTAAAATCCGATAAAATCTGCGCTTCTCTCTCTTTCCCCCCACAAAGATATGCTGCTGTCGCTGCCTGTAAATGGGTGGATGAAGTCGTTCCTGATGCTCCTTACCTTACGTCTCTTGAATGGATGGATCGATACAATTGTGACGTCTGTGTTCACGGAGATGATATTACTACAATGGCTGATGGATCGGACTGTTACCAAGCCGTGAAGGATGCTGGAAGATACTGGGAGTGTAAACGAACCCAGGGAGTTTCTACCACTGAATTGGTTGGCCGTATGCTTCTCAACACAAACGAACACTTGAGAAAGACTGTGAGTGATTTATAAGGACCGAATGCATTGCAGTCTTTGGTCGTTGAACGTCATTTATTGTAAAAATAGGCAACTGCTTCAGCGTCCTCTCCGTTCTTGCCAACCTCTCAAAAGATTGTTCAATTCAGTGAAGGCCGTGAAGCAAAGTCTTCAGACAGAGTCGTTTATGTAGATGGGGCTTTTGATTTGTTCCACGTTGGACATATTGAATTCTTGAAGAAAGCCAAGGAGCAAGGGGACTACCTGCTGGTTGGTATCCATGATGATGAGACAGTCAACAAGACAATGGGAGCATCTTATCCCATCATGAATCTTCAT
Organism: Obelidium mucronatum; assembly: GCA_025765595.1. Taxonomy (NCBI): domain Eukaryota; kingdom Fungi; phylum Chytridiomycota; class Chytridiomycetes; order Chytridiales; family Chytriomycetaceae; genus Obelidium; species Obelidium mucronatum. Next base: position 152,906 of record JAIVFH010000066.1, on the reverse strand, counting down.
GAGCGCGCTCTTAGTGTCTTGCAATGCAGATACGTGGACTGAGATTATCATGGGCGCTCCATATTCAGTCACCAAGGATGTGTTGAGCAAGATTTGCAATGTTGCTGTCGTTTGTCACGGAAAGGGAGACAAGTATGCTTTCGATTTGGATGGCAAGGATCCTTATGCCGTACGTATTATTTTTTTCTTGAACAACACCAAATAACTTCAAATTAAACAACCAAACAACTACTGTTGGACTCTCCTAGCTTCCAAAAGAACTTGGAATCTACAAGGAAATCGAAACTGACTTGAGTGATATTTCCACTGAGACCATTATTGATCGGATCATTGCCAACCGAAAGCTGTATGAAGCCAGAAACCGCCGCAAGCTGGAGAAGGCAGCGTTGGAAGAGCAAATGCTCGAGGAGCAAAAACAGCAGCAGCAGTAGTAATAGAACGCTGTGATTAAAAAAGGGTTGCAAAACAAAAAAAGCCATGAGCAATAGCAACGACAATGACACAGACACGAAGCCGAAGCCGCTCCGCATCTGGGTGTAGGTCCCTTTAAACTAATGCGGCTGCGCCCTAACGCCCCGCACAGCGATGGCTGCTACGACCTGTTCCACTTTGGCCACGCGAACGCGATCCGCCAGGCAAAGGCGCTCGGCGGGCCCGGGGCTGTCGTCGTCGCGGGGGTGTGCAGCGACGCGGCGATCCTCGCGAACAAAGGGCCGACGGTGATGCGCGACGCGGAGCGGCTCGCGGCAGTGGCGGCGTGCAAGTGGGTCGACGTTGTTGTCGCGGACGCGCCGTACGAAACGTCGCTCGCGTGGATGGACGCGCACGCGTGCGGCGTGTGCGTGCACGGCGACGACGTCACGACGACGGCCGACGGCGCCGACTGCTACGCGCCCGCGAAGCGCGCGGGTCGCTACCGCGAGTTCAGCCGCACGCAGGGCGTGTCGACCACCGAGCTCGTGTCGCGCATGCTGCGTCTGTCCGCACACCGCGAGACGCCGCCAGTGGCGGCCGCGTCGACGTTTCTGGCGACGGCGTCGCGCATCGCCCAGTTCTCAAACGGCAAAGAACCGCAACCAACTGACAAGATTGTCTACGTGCACGGCGCCTTTGACTTGTTCCACGTCGGCCACATCGAGTTTCTGAAGGCCGCGAAAGCATTGGGGGACTTTTTGATTGTGGGTGTCCACGACGATGAAACTGTCAATCACTGCTATTCTTCCTCGTTTCCCATCATGAATGTCCATGAGCGCGTTCTTAGTGTCTTGCAGTGTCGCTATGTCGATGAAGTCGTGATTTCTGCTCCACACAGAGTCACGGATGAGGTTTTGAACAAGATTGGGAAAGTCTCTATTGTCGCGCACCCAGCCAACACTCCCTACGCATTGACGATCAACGGTTTGGATCCGTACTATGTAATTATTATGCACCGCCGTAGGCGGGATCTTCTCGCCCGAGGCGAGTCTTCACCGCCGTAGGCAGTGTATTCGTCGTTTCAGTTTCTTTTCACTGCGCCGTAGGCGCGATCGTCTTTTGTTTTTTGTTTTTTGGTACTCAATTCACACACACTAGATTCCCAAAGAACTTGGCATCTTTGTGGAGGTTGAGCACCCTCTGTCAGAAATGACAACACAAACCGTAATGGATAGAATAATTGCCAACAGGGCCCTCTATGAGGCCAGACAGGCAAAGAAAATGGGAAAAGCTGCAGTAGAAGAGGAGCTATCGAGACAAGAAAAAGCCGGAACTGCTTGAAGGAAATTTATATAATTAGAAAGAACCATGCGATTACTATATTTTGCTATTCTTATTTCTTTATTATATAAAGAATAGCACATATTTATCAATATTCTTGAAAAAAAAAAAAATTGTCGTGCACGAAAATCAAAAAAAAAGGATGGACGCAATCGTGCAACACTTGCAAGACCTTGAGCAAGCGATCGATGCAACAGAATGGTTATTTTTGACAGATCAGATCTTGGAAAGGTAAAAGCGGGATGCTTTTATGCTCAGTTCAAAAAACTCTGTATTACCAGTTGCCATTTCGAGAGTGTTCGGCAAAATATCCTCCTCCATGAAGAAATCGATTTAATCGATGTTTTATCCTACACGGTGGATCGAATACTTTCTGACAACGGTGCAGTTGCCGTGAAACGAAATGTAACAGGAGACGTGTCACTATTCACTTACTGACGCGTGATTTTTGTCTTATCTACTTGCTAGATTTTAATTAATGTACTCAAAATAATACGATTGCTGGTGTGTCGAGGCAAAGTGGATGCGACTCTAGGGAATGATGACGTTTTCATGACCGGATTATTAGAAGAGGCAAGGGACGAGGATTCATCAGAAGAGATAAACTCAGAGATTGTACGGCTAAGCTTACTTGGGTATAACGTTATATTCGACTTATGTAATCTATACATACCAGGCAAACGCCACTCTGCTGATATTCCATCCTGCAAACATATTCCACACAATGTTCGACATTGTTGCCTTGTCGGATGATTGCTGGTCAGACCTAATGACAGCATCTTACACCTTGGATGTATTAAGTCTGGATAACGCGATTTTCATGGGAGTCTTGAAGTTATGCAAGAACAATCAAAAGGCGTTACACTTTATGAAATCTCTAGAATGGAGGGGATGGAAGATGGCTGACATAATTTACTTTTTTGCATTCAAGGCTATTGGAGAAATTGAAGCTTGCGATTCTCAAGCGGCGGTGTTGGACCTGTTCTGGACCTTGATTTCGATTGGCTTTCAATTGTTGAGTTTTTTTATTATTTTCTTTTTCTCTTTCTTTCTTTCGTCTTGCGTGTTTTATTATCTCGAAACCTAATAGCTGAAAGTAGATCTGGAAATGATGAATTATTAATGGGGATCATTCGTTTTATTATTGAAGGCTGTTTGTACAAACAGTCTGTCCTCTTGCATTCACGGGTACTGCCTCCCTTTGACGACTTCCTGGCTTCAGTTATAAATCTCGATATTCCGATTTCAGTTATATCCTTTAAACGGAGCGAAAGCATATCGCATGCATTGAGGATACTAAGAATTATGTAAGTCTATACTTATTCAAAAAAGAGTTTTCTTAAAAACTTGAAATGGATAGCAATCAATCAAAGCAATCCTTGAAGAAATCGCCAATGTACTTACGGATAATTGATTTATTTTACAATATTCTGATTGACTTGAAAACAGAGGTATGTGAAAAAAAATAAGCTTGAGATGTATCTCACAAAAAAAAAAAAAAAAAAAAAAACTAAATTAAACTCTTTTCTTGAAAAAGAGCTTCAAGATTAGTGGCTGTGGCTCAAGGTCTTTGAATGCAGATACCAAAACTCTTGCAAATCAAGTGGACACGATACTAAGATCGTACTTGGTGTCTGAGGGCATCGACTTCGTCATGAAAAAAGTCAGGCTTGTCGTTGACCGCATAGAAAGCGCCTCAAATGCAGATATGCCTGAATTGAGTTGCGTTTTGGGATTCACCATAAATATTCTGGAACAAAATCTAGCGTTTCGAGGAACTCTCGTTCCGTCCATCTCAAAACTGACTGAAGCCCCCAAGACAGGTCAATCTATTCTTTTTGAACGGCAAATTGAAGTCTTTGTTCAACTTGTTGGAAGATTGGCAGTCAAATGTGATGCTGTCTCTGAATCGACAGAGGGATCAACAAACCCACTACATGGCGCATTTGAAAAATCTCTCGCTTATTTGGTCAAGATTATGACAGATTCCATGTTCTGGAAGTTGATTCCGTCTTGTGTCGCCTTCTTTAGTGCAAATATCCCACTTCAGACAGGCCATCGAGATTCTAGTGTAGATTTAACCGACGATTCGAAAACGGGGATCCACGTCGCACCTTCAAAAGCATTCATTGCAATATCCGCCATCTTGAACAACACAAAATCAGAGCTACAAAGTTTCGCCAACGACTATTCAAATCGGAACAACCTCGCATTGAAAAGAGCGAAATCTGCAGCTATCCCAAGAATAAGTCATTTGCCGTCGGACTCTGATGTAGAGCGAGGATTATGGAGTGCACAGAGCTCTGATTGTTTGAAGCAGAATATTCAACACAAAAAGAACTCAAGTATCGAATCATTCCTCGTTTCTGGTAATCAAATATTATTCAAAAACCTTTCATACACCAATCAAACTCTGTTTTTTTTTTATAGACTCTTCATCACTGATTGCTGAACTACAAAGTCTTACCACACGACTTGATAAAATGAACCCTTGCATTCCAATCATCAAGAGCTTCATTTCCTTTCTATGCACAGAACTACTACCAATTAGTATTTCAATTTCTCAGCGTTCAGCTCCTGCCGCCACCGCCGCCATTGCAGCTTTCAAGATGACCACTGCTGGAACAACAACAGCACAAACGCGATCCTTCTTGACCCCAAAGCCTCATACACCGTTGCTTAAAAACAACAATGGAATCCATCTGCCACCTATTATATCAAAGCCTTGAACTTTTATAAAGTTCGATTCCCTATTTTTTTTTATGATAAATAATTATAGAATTGACAAACAAAAAAAAAAAAAAATCCGGTTTTGACAATTCCTCTAATTTTTGCGTACTTGGCAAAATGACTCCCAGAAGACGAGCTCCGATCCGGAGACCACATCCACAAACGCGATCACCAGCAGTGATAACCACTGCTCACGACGAGCCGGCTGCTATTCCTGTTGCTGCTGCCGTCGCCGCCGCCGCGCCAGCAGACTCGGAAGAATCTGAAGAAGTTTTGAGCACTTTTGATTCCGAGGAAGAAGAAGATGAGTGTTCAGGGACAGCGACTGGGTCTGGGGAATCATCATCTGCCGCTGTCTCGGACGATGATGGCAATGGCGACGATGACGATGAAGAAGAAGAAGACGATGATGATGAAGAAGGAGACGATGATAATGATTCGGACTCTCAAAGCAATCAAGACTCTTGTGAGAGTTCAGACAAGGAAGAAGATGACCAAGCCGAGGCAGCCGCAACACAAGATTTGACTCATCAACAGCAGCCAGATTTGAAAACACTCATGGATCTGGGGCTAGTGGTGGCCAAGGACGCGAAATTCGATGGATTTGCTTTCAACTTCAATAAGGAAACATCATCTCTTTCTCCAATGGAATCATTTGCATCTGCAGAATCGAAATCATTTGCATCTGCGGAATCATTGGTTGATCCCGCTGAACTCCTTAAAAACCAGATCCCAACGGCAGCTGGCGACAGTCCCGTATCAGTCATCATTGAAATGTGTGATCCACCAGCGGGACCTCCAGCGATTCAGGTCACATCTCCATCTCGAGAGCAATCTACTTCGTCATGGCTCCAAAACTTGAACCTCTTGAATCTATTTGAGAAACCAAAAACAACGGCTGCTGCTGCCGCTGCTGATGAACAAGCTCAAAGAGGATTCGCTCCATTTAGCACTGATAATGAAGAAATGAAGCGATGTGAATCGGTTGAATCATTTGTTTCTGCTGCAGACGACAGTTGAGTTGCGGTTTTGGGAACACGACCCCCCCCCCCCCCCCCCCCCCCCCTTTTTTTTTTTTTTTGTTTTTTAACGCGTCTGTTCTATTGTTCACAGGCAGTTCCATCGCTTCCGCGGCTGAACCAAACGAGTCTCCTTATCTTTCGGTAAAAAAAAATTTATTGGGGGGGGGGGGGGGGGGGTGCGAGCGATGATAATTTTATTTAATTTATTTCTACAGCGCAGTACAATGAAAACCCTCAGAAACAGATCTCACAGCTATAATCCAAGCACATCTGAAATCAGCCGCCCCTCATCCAGAACCACCAATTCTAAAAATCGCCCCACCACTACTGCATCCTCCGCCACCGCCGCCGCCACCACCGCCACCACCACCGCCTTGCTCAGCGAGAAAACCGCAATCATTTCAAACCTACAAAAGGATCAACAATCCATGATATGCTTACTTGCCGAACTCCGCCTCGAAAACAAAAGCCTGGGAAGCCAGCTATATGAAACAAAGGAGACGCTGAAAAGTGACACCAAGAAACACCAAGCTGTAGAGATGGAGCATGGGAATGAAATCAAAAAGTTGAAGGCAGAGGTGCAGGTTTCATCCAAAGCGTTGCAAACAAAAGTTCAAGATTTTGAACAGAGACTTTTGGATAAGGATGTAGAGCTGCGAAACAAGGATGAAGAGCTAACAAAAAAAGATGCAGAGGTGCAACAAAAAAATGAAGATCTGGAAAAGAAGGATGCAGAGCTACAAACCATGCAACAGAAACTTGAGCAGACCAAAATTGACCTGGAAAAACAAATTTCATGTATTCAATCCGAAAAGGAAGCAGAGAGTCTCGCCAAAACAGAGATTGCGAATGAATTCCAACGCTTTAAAGAGGAAAATGCAAAAGTTGTTGAATCCATTGAAAAGCAAAAAGAACAGTTACTGGAGGACCACGCCACTAAAGTTTCCAGTTTGGAATCCAGTGCCAAATCTCTTTCTGACGAGGTTGCGTCTGTAAACACCAAAATCCTGGAAGCCGAGGCACTTGCAGAGGAACGGGCCAAGAAACTTGAGGAATGCGAGAAACTGATTGTGGATTACAAGGCGCAAATTGAAATTCTGGAAGCTTCGAAACAAACTGCCCTGTTGGGAACAAATGCGGCTATGGAACAAGTCCAAGCACAATATTCCACAGCACAAAAACACATTCTAGAACTCACCACAAAACTATCATCAGCGTTGGCAAAAATCCAAGAACTCGAGAATGAAAATGAAGACTTGAACACAAGTTTGGAAGAGTCCCACACCAAAATCAACAATCTCGAGAACCAATTGGATCTTGCAACCCAATCCCACATACAGCTTCGTGCCGTCCTCGAATCTTCAACAAACGAACGAAATGTCCTTGAATCTAATCTGAAGGAAGCTGAGAACCAGCTCCAAGTCACTGTAAAAGCTTTGGAGGCAGAAAAGATTCACTCCCAGGGACTGGAAGGACAAATTTTGCTCGAAAAGACCAAATCAGCACAAATTACAGAAGCCTCAAAAACAGAGCATCCAGATTTAAGTGAATTCTTGGAGAGAATTAGTTGTTTAGAGGGTCTGCTTGCATCCCAGCAATCAGAAACAGGGGTTCTCGAAAAATCAGTCCAACTCTTGTCAGCAGAAGCTGGAACTTTGAAAGCAACCAATGCGGATCTTCAAAAGTCATTGGTCAAGGCTAAAATCGAGCGAAGACATCGGTCGTCAAGGATTTCCGAGCTTTGGAATGAGTTACAGACTGCAAAAAAAGATGGCGACGACAAAGCCACACAGCTGGCCAAGCTGCAAAAAGAATTTCAAGAACGGATTCTTGAAATTCAGGAGATCAACAAGGCCGAGCTCACAAATCAGGTGCAGACAACTTCTACCGACGAAATGATTAAGCAATTAAGCGATCAAAAGACGTTGCTTGAAAAGGAAAAAGAGCTTTGGAATTCCACGTGTCAACAGTTTGAAGTGGTACAAGCTGAATTAAAGCAACAAGTTGTTGGATTACATGCCGAATTAGGAAAGGCCAAAGACGATGCTGCTGTAGCACTCCAAAACAAGGACACTGTGATTAAAAGTCTTCAGGAGTCAATCAATGCATTAAACCTTGAATTGGAAAAAGTGAAAGTACAAGAAGCATCATCTACATCAAAAACACAAACAGAGGGACAAAATTCATCATTGAATGAAGATGGAATGAGTTTCATGAACGAAGTGCTCTCGGAGCTCATGGTCCGTAGCGTTGCAGAGTCAGACTCTGGAATTGGCAAAATCTGGGTGGAAGAATGGCTGAAAAAAGGAGCACCGCTTCAAGCGACAAACATTCTTGTCGAAATCAGTCATCTTTTGAATAATAATGACGTTGGCCATCTGGATCCATCAAACGCAACAAGCCTTGAAGGCTTGAAAGAGTCCATTGGAACATCCATTATGCAACTAAAAGCCAGAATAGCTCAGCTGGAATCAGTTTGTCGAGAATTCGAGGTGTTTGCTCAAGATGCCATCGTGTCTGCGAAAGCTATGGAGCAGAAATACCACGCTGCAAAATCGGAAACGGAGTTGGCGAAATCGGAAATACGCGAACGCGAACACATGATTATCCGGTTGCATCATATTTTGGAAGATGGCGCGTCTTTGATTGGAAAACAGCGCCTTAAATCGACAGTGGATGCTGTTCGCGTCGCTGCTCGGATCAAGAAAGACGTGGAGGCACGTGAACGTGCTGAGGCGGCAGCGGAACAGCAGAAGAAAGCAGCAGAAAAGGAAATGTTTGAGAAGGAGAAGGAGAAGGAAAAGGACAAGGACAAGTTTGAAAGACGCGGAACGGCAGCAACGATGGTGGAGACGGAAGACGCAGCGGCGGATCGACGGAGCAGCCTGCGCAGCCGGTTCCAGTCTGTTGTCGCAGGGCTGCCTGGCCGCAAGGCGTCTGTGTCGTTTGGGTCGCTGGTGGGGTCGCTGATGAACAAATAACTATAAAATAAAAATAACTATAAAATAAAAATGGAATCCGACGCCGAGCGCCCCTCGGACCAGCAGATTCTCGACTTCCAGAAGACGCTCGCGGCCGAGTTCCTCGCGGCGCCGCTCGTCGCGGCGGCGGCGGGGTTCGACGGGCTGCTCGCGGAGGTGGCGGGCGGCGCGGCGGCGCTGGCGGCCAAGGCGGCGCAGCTGGCGCAGCGCGCGGCGGCGATGCGGCGCGTGCGCAAGGACGGCAACTGTTTCTTCCGCGCGCTGGCGTTTGCGCTGTGCGAGGCGCTGCTGGCGCGCCGCGGCTCCGCCTGGGCCGCCGCCGTCGCCGCCCGCATCCGCGCCACGCGCGAGACGCTGGTCGCCGCCGGCTACGACCCCATCATCACCGACGACTTCTTCGAGCCGCTGGCAGACGTCGTGGCGGACTCGTTCACCGCTGAGAAGCTGAACGAGACGATCGAGAAGGAGGTGCGTGCGTGTGTGTGTTTACTGTTTTGATACACTGTCCAATCAAAACCATTTTCACAGTATATTAGCGATACAATCGTGTGCTATCTGCGTTTGGTGACCGCAGCAGAGCTGAAAAAGAATCGGGACCTGTACGAGGCTTTCATCTTGGACTCGTATCCCACCCTTGATGAATTCATTGCGCACCAAGTCGAACCAATGGGCGTTGAATCAGATCAAATTCATATCGTTGCAATGGCGAACGCTCTGGGCGTAACTTTCAATGTGGCGAATTTGGACGCGTCAGACACAACAGACCTCAATTTTCACGATATTGCACCCATGTTTCCCTTGGAGTTGGAAGGAAATGATGCAGCTTCGCAACCAGTTATTCATTTGTTGTACCGCCCTGGTCATTATGATATTGTATACATGAAATAAACAAAACGGCATTTTATATACAAGCCATTATTTATATACAGCAAGATAAATACAAGGAATCAGAGATCTGATACATCTAAGATGAAATGTCTTTTATGTACTCGTACCCTGTCATGGCAAGGATTATTCCCGGTAACGTTGTTGCCAATCGTGCAGAAAGCCCTCGATAGAATGCTAGTGAAGATCTTTAGAAAACTCCGATAGACAGCTTTCCTAAATACCTCTCGGTCCTTCTTTCTTGTATATGGACAGTCCCAACTGCCAATAACCCCTTCGAATCGTTTCTGCATCCTGCTTGTTCCTGCTTTCCAACACTTGCAATCGTACGCGCATTACTTCAAGAGGATTATTTGCACAAATCTAAAATGTTAAAATTTCATTACTACTAGTGCTATTTCAACATCAAGTTCAAAAAGATAAAAACGAACCGCACAAAATCCAGCGATCCCACCACTAACGGGAGTAACCAAAGCATCCACGTTATCAGAGTTAAGCTTCTTGAATACAGGATATAATACCATTTTGCAAAGCTCATATACGCCCCATTGAACCGCCGAAGCAGGTGCAAAAGCAGTCACATAGCCTACATACCCTCGCCAAAAACCAAATATTCCTTCCTGTTGAACAATTTTCCTGCAGACATCAAAGCCTCCTTTATAAAGCCTGTCATTGTTTTCAATATGAGTTCAAATAGCAAATCGCAATTGTCCTTTTAAACGAATGATCACCTCTTGTTATGACTAAAACTCAAGTTCTGACTATTTTGAATCTGCAACCTCTGTGCAACAATATCCGCTGGAACATAGAAAATTCCTCCAACTACGTCTGCACAAGCTCCAGCCAAAAACCCTCTCAAAAACGGTGTTGATGATGATGAGTCGGTTTGATGATTAAGCTGACCATCGCCCAACAAAACTCCCACCCGTTCATTTACTGTTTCATATGCAACATAATATCCAGCTTGCCCCGGCAGCGCACCCATCGTCTGCGGCAAAATTCCTCGCCACAGTCTCACAACTCCTTCAGTTTTCACGACATGGCGAATCGTCTTAACCAGCGACTTGGACTTTTGAGTTGTCCGTTGAGACATGAGTATCGTTTGGATCGTGTTGAGTGGGAATAGCATTGTTTCCATGGCTACAATCATGAGGGATCCTAGAGCAGCGAATTTTGTGGTATTCATTTCGGAGATGTTGATTCTTTTCGGCGAATTTGATGAATCGATGGTGGTGGATCCATTGTGGGCATCAACTGTCGCTTCTTGGGAGGGGAATGGAATGGATGCCAGTTCTGGGAATTGAAAATTGGGTGATGGAGGTGTTGTCGTTGCGGACATTTGGGGTTTTTTTTCGTGTTCTTTTTTTAGACAGACAGACAGACGGACTGAGACAGTCCCAATGCCCAATGCGAATTGTGTTATCAACGAATTTTCCTATTCATTTACCGTATAAGAAAACTGAGCTATAATCATAAGTCAGCAATTTATTCAAAGCAAAAGCGTTTGCAGTCTTGCCTCGTCCACTCTGCCAGGCACATGTTCGTGACACCGGTTCACTTTTAAAGAAAAGTAGATTCACGATAAAAAATAATCATGTTATTTATCAGATCCTTTTTTCCTGTGGATGGGAGTGCACTGCCCCCGTGAAAATTTTTCACAACCGAGATTCAAGCAAATTCCTCCACTACCTCGGAGAATCACGCGTCGGACTCACAGGAATCGAAGGGAAAGGAGCCTCTCCGTGGCACCGGCAGCGAGGGACCTTCACCTTCGCAGCACTGCGACCCCTTCAAAGAGTTGTTTGAAAAGCTTGAACCAATGGTATCGGAGCTCAATCAAGAAATTAAAGATTCCAAGATTGGGCCCATCCTGGAGAAGATGGCAGCAGAAGCGCAGAATCATTTGACTGCCACTCAAGCGGAATCCAAAGATTGCAGCGGTAGCGCGGCGCTTGTGGAATTGATCCTATCGCAAGTGCGTTCCACAAAAGCCGGTTCTACGGCGGTGGCTGTGCAGCTCCCATGATGGGTCCTGCAACGATTCATCCATACTGGCCCACCATCAACACCATCCAGAACCTCAAGAGCTGGGGCAACCCCGCTGGAGAACCATCAACTGCGACAGATCCAACGCACAGTCTTTTGCAGGTGCCAGATTCAAGTGCAAAACCTCCGCCGACTTTGACCTATGTGAAAGCTGCCACGCAACAGCCAAAGACATTCACAACTCGCAGCACGAGTTTGAAAACGTGGAGCATCCTTTGGTTACCAAGGAAAAAGAATCCCTGCAAACGCTTTGGGGGATGGGGGGGTTCGCGTGCGAGGAAGAGAGGGGTTTGGATTTGATTCGGCGGTACGGGGGAAATTTGGATCGCGTGGTGGAGGTCTTGTTGAGAGATATCGTTGCTCAAGGATGAGCTTTCAATGCATGTCTTTCTTAACTTGAGATTTTTTCTTTTTGAGAAAAACGGATTCTTGAAAGAGGCAGATGTTGGAGAAAGCAAATAGTCAAATAAATTAGGTTTTAATTGCTTGCGAGAAATCCGATACTACTCGGGCACCTACTGGAGTCAACGTTTTATTGTTCCACCTTGCTGCAGAGAGTTACCTACTGCTGCTGAGAGTTACCTTCTGGAGTCAACGTTTTAGTGTTCCTGCTTGCTGCTGAGAGTTATCATACTTATATCAAGAGGGAAGGCACCGCGGCAGAACTGGGGTTAAAGGTCGTAAAATCTCAGGATTAGGTATGACTACTCCAACTCGGCAATCCGACTGGGCAGATGGCCGAGCGGTAAAATTTTTGCCCAAAAAAGCTGTACCGAGTTGGGAAAAGCTGCTGTTTGAGGCTCATTTCGATGGCTTGGTTTAGTTCATGATTGACGGTGCTTGGTTTGGGCAAAAAAATTGACAAAAATCAAAAATTAAAAAGTAAAAGAGGAAATTATTTATTTTACAATGCAAATATGAGATCCAAAAGGAAAATACTGTAAAATATGAGGCAAAAGTAAAAGGCAATGCAAATATGAGAGCAAAAAACTGGAAAATAGTGGAGAATATGAGGCAAAAGTAGCGGTAAAACTAAAACTGGCAGTTGTCTCATGCCTTCCACCGCGTTCCATCCACAAAAGGCACCTCCGCCATGTTGTTCAACAGCACACGACCCCCTTTTGAAAAGCTGTGTTCTTTGCCCTTGTGATCCACGTGGACCCCGCAAGAATCCAATGCTACACAAGCCGCCCGAACCACTGCAATATCATCCCAACCACTAGCGCCGTCCAGCAACAGCATTTTGTTTCGAATCAGTGTAATGATCGAAACGTACTTGTTGAACTTGTTACGCAACGACGCTTGAGACCTCCACGACGCCCCCCAGCGCTTTTCAACGTCCTTTAGCGCAGGTCGACAGTCATCACCAACGAAAACCAGGGCATACACGTCAAATGTGCCACCAAGCTCTTTTAGTCCCGGAAGCAGGACAGTGGGCACTGTTGCTGGCTTTGATCCCCCAAATACACAAGCGAGTGAAAAACCGTCTTCAAACTGAATGCTGTAATTGGGATGTATGTCTTTTTTCGAGACAGGAGCAGCCGGGGTCCGTGCGGGGATGTCCTTTTTCGAGACAGGAGCAGCAGGTGTCGGTGCGGGTGGCGGTGTTGGCGAATAGAGGATAGGGGCGGCGGCTGGAACAGGCGGAGCGTGGTTTATTTGACATTGATTGAAACGAAACTGTTGTTGCTGTTGGAACTGTTGCTGCTGTTGTTGAAACTGCTGCTGTTGTTGTTGAAACTGCTGCTGTTGTTGAAATAATAGCATTTGTTGTTGCTGGAGTTCTACAAACTGCCGCTGCGATCGGCACACTTCTTGGTGTTGGTTAGCCAAGAGCGAGGCCAGCATCATTTCGATACTTGGGGACAACGTTGGCGGGGATGTTGGCCCACTACTGCTGGAAGCAACGGCAGCAGACGAAACAGTATCGACCACAGCGGAAATCGCGGGAACAGGCGAAGTAAGCGGAGCCACGTCAGAAGCAGAGGTGTTGGTAGCCGCGATCTGGAAAAACAATTGAATAAATGTGCCAAAAAAACAACAGAAGTTACCAAGTAAATTCGCTTGACGTCGGCAAGAAGCGCCACAAACTCCGAAGACTTGAATTCACTGCGTTGGAGCAGCCAATGGTCCTGACTGATGACGCCTCGATGCAAGAGTGCTGCAATCCCACAAAACAGCACTCTTGCATACATGTCGAACGAATCCAAGATTCCCTTCAGAGTCTCTGTGCCGTTTGCGAAGCCTTCATCCCGCCGCGCAAGCTTGTCCTTCAACAACTTCAATGGAAGTTGGGGAAAGGCCTGAGCAACCAGCGATGGCGGAACAGCACCCGAAAGCCAGAGCGGCTTATACTCGGATTCGACATGGCAGCCTGCAACTCCCTTCACCGCTGCCGGGGTAAAGTCAGCGAAATAGTGGATATCAGCTGTATCCCGCTTCTTTTTCCCGTTGGTGTCGGGAGCATCATTCCACCCCATTCTCTTGGCGTGGTCCAACGGCACGTTCTTTTCGAGAAGGCGTGGAATGATCTCCCGACGGTAGCGGTGGAGGAGGTTGTTGTTGGTGTAAAGACCCAACGCAGTATGGCAATCGCGCATACCGTGCCGAGCTGCCGTGTCTCCCATTGCCTCCGTAGCGGAAGCGCCGCGAAAGAGCTTAAAGTCTTTGCACGCGGCAAGGCCTACAGGTCAAGAAGGTACAGTCAGTAAACAAGAATAAACACAGAGACAATGCACCTTCATGGAACGGAGGCAACGGTTCTCCAAGCACCGTATGGACCACGAACTTGCTGACTGCAATGGACAATACCATGCACAGCTCCGGGTCCATGTTTGGTGCTACATCCAAATACTGTCGATTGGATCCACCAACCTTCGCAAACAAGGCCGAATTCTTGGTGTTGTTATTCACCAAGCACAAGACTTCGACCTTGTTCTCTGGAGCGCCGTGCTGAAGAGACAGATTCAAAAATCTCGTCCCCATTTGCACATCATTGGCCTCCCTAAAGATGTGGGACCGGTTGGCAGTGGCAGCCAACGAGGATTCCATCGCAAGAGCCCTAAAACCGCCGCCGCCAAGCCAGTTGCAATTCCAATAAAACTTGGATATTGCAACCCGATCTGAATTGGAGAGCTTCTTGTCGTGCTTTCCTTTCTGGACATTAAGGTCCTTGGCAGCAAAGTACTTGGCCGAGTCAAGGTTGACTTCAGCCACGGCGGTGGACAGGGACTGAGGCTTCTCGTCAAGGGAGCAACTGTGAAGCGACTGGAAAAGCCTCACGATCAAGCAGAAGACTGTTTTGAACATGTCAACACCGCCTGCTTTGTTCCCTCGATCGCCATCAGCTACAGCGACTCCTTTGTTCGTCTGCTTTGGTTGGATAGCGTAATGCTCAATGAAAGCAATGCCTATTAATGTTGTTTAATGGGATATTTGTCACTCACTAAATTGAAGCGATTTGACGTACCGTGAATGTCAGCCGGAGTTTTCATGTACTGTTGCATGAGATCCCGCCTCTCACTTAGTTCCTTTAGCTGGAGCGACGCCATGCTTGCCTCAAGCCACGAGTCTTCCGCCTCGTCATCAGCTCCCAGCGATTCGACAAAGAATCCGTTGACGTCCAGCGGAATCTCGCCATAATCTGCAAGGAAGCGGTCCTTGGACTCCTCGAATCGTTGGCGAGATGTCGCCACCTCACAATCCAATAAGGCAATGACAGCCTCCATATACACTGGATACAGCCCAAGAACTCGCTGATAGTTCTTGTAATTGGATTGCGAGGTATTAGTCAGCATCTTGTGCATGGCACTGGCGTTAGAGGTGAGCTTGCTCAGCTCGGCTGCACTCATGTCTCGGGCCGCACGCCTTGTAAGTCCGTCAACCAAGCCCGCGAATCCCGCAATTCCATGCAGGAAATCAATCACGGTATGGAGATCCCACCCGCGCTCTTTCATCGGCACTAATAACAACCATAAGCCTATGAGAGGTTAAAGCTCAAAAAACAACTCACCAATCCGAATCACAAGTGCGTGTTGAGCTTCCCGCAAATCGAATCGAAGCTGATCTTCAACTTGATCAGTTTTTGGTCGAATTGTGATTTGGGGATTGCCCTTGTAAAGCAGATACGGATGGAGGGAGCTCCGGATGACCAACGGCTGCGTTGGGATACCGTCCCTTTTCTTTTGCCGCGCTACAGCTTTGTACACCTTCCCTTTCACGTTGGAATCGCGATTAGTCGCTAGCCCATCTCCATCAGCAAGGCAGTTCTCAGCAAGATTGGACTGCTGAGAACTGGGATCGAGGCGGGCAGCTGGGATGGGCAATAACTGACAAGGCGGGAGTGGGGTTGGCAAAACCGATGAAGAGGATGGCGGGAGAAGCGGGAGCGGCGTGTTTCCCAGCTTTTGGCGGAGAGGCGTGTGTGTTGTGGTTGAGGACGATGCGGATAGCGATTCTCGTCGCTGCTGAGGCTGACGAATAGGAACACCTTTACGAACAGGACAATTGACAGGCATAGACGGAACTGAGCGAGGGGACAGCCGGGCGCACGGGTTTCCAATCACCGTGGGGGTTTTATACGAGACCACATCGGCAAGTCGAAGCCGCTTCGACGCCGGCTCGTCAAAATCTGAATAGAAAAGAGCGAGAGTTAACGTCAATCATGAGATTGGAGTGGAAATGAAGGGGGGGTGAATCAACCACGGTATTCCATATTTGTCACGAGAGAAAAAAACGAAAAGAGCAGTATTGAAACCAATTTGATACTACACAATATCCATCACGGTTGGGAGGGAAAGGAAAGGAAGCAGAAGAAAGGAATGTGGAACGGTGCAAGGAAAAAATAAAAATGCGCTCACAAGGTATCGGTGACCTTGCAAACAAACTTCGCTTCATCGCGAAACCTCCAGCTTCGTGGTCTATTCATTGGTTGGAAGCGTTTTTGATTTAGAAACGGATTTTAACCAATGCATATAAGAAGGATTCCCAGCAAGATACCATTCTCCTTGCCAGAATACCCGTACGATGCTGGCGGCACCTCTGCCATCTTGAGAATCGACGGCGTGGTTGCTGCAGAGTTCTGAGGGTAATTTTAATCAGTGTTGCTTGGTCCATACTATGCGCAGCAACCTGATTGTCGCCCGTCTCGATTCCAAATTACGTCTGTGATATATAAACGTACATTAGATACTTGTGCAAGTAAGTTAAGAGAGCGTGGGTGAAGAGAAAATGAGGTGGTGGGGGTGAGTGAAGCAGTGCTGAATCATGTCAAACGAGTACTCGCACTCGCATATCCCTTTCTTGGTATGGAATGTCTCCGGGCTACATAAATACTGTGTAAAGATGGTCCAGACGCGGTGGTACTCGCTCAGGTGGTCAGATGGAGAGGGGGGAATGGTACCTCTCGCAGTGCTGGATTGGTAATTTTTGAAGAAAAATTTCTCAACTCGGTTTGTAGAAAATTTTCGTTGAAGGGGCAGGCGTCGTATTAGGTCTAAGGCGCTGCACTCAAGTTGCAGTCTAGTAATAGGCGTGGGTTCGAATCCCACTCTGCTCATCGCTTTTAGCGGCTTTGTGCTCCGTCTTTGTGCTCAGCTTGGCACACGTAAGAGATTGGAAAAGGCTGAAGCGGACGCGAAAAAGGGCCCCACCGGGAATTGAACCCGGGGCCTCTCGCACCCAAAGCGAGAATCATACTACTAGACCATAGGGCCCTACATTTATTCAAAAACTGGTACTAAACTTAATGCTCCTTGTGTTTCATCCTGCTGTCTGGAGTCAAACAGCTACTTCAGGAAACTGTTGATGGTTGAATATTCCTGCTCATGTAAAATCCAACCAGCATCAGCACTACAAACAGTATACAACATCAGGAAGGACTATCAGTGAGCAAAAATCAAGGGAATAAGCCACATGCATGACAGATTCTTACCTATTGAAACAAAACAAGGCAAGGAACTGCAGAGAGAGACTTACTTTACCTGACTTTTGAAAAGTGATGAATACATTCAAGTTTTCTATCAACTACTGAGTGGCCTCAGGATATATCTACAAAATAAGAGTTTAGATATAGATGACAGTATCTTCCTTACTGGTGTTTTTGAATCAACATGAATGATGGCAAGTCCCACCTGAGCTGCCACTTCACTGCAAAAATCAATACTGGGATAGCAATAAGGTGCAAAAGGACAGGGTTAGGTCGGGGCTGGCGTACCTCACATCTTTGGGTTTTTGTCAACTTTTTCTTTTATTCTTTTGATAAAGTAAATAAAGCAGAAATAATAAAAATTAAGAAGAGAACTGGCAAGCTACCCACAAACTGTCATTATGAAGCCTGTAAGTCGTGAATTTTTTCACTAAAAAGTCACTCATATTAACCATTTTTGCATACAAGGGAGCGTGGGGTTTGTGGGGTGTGGTTTGAGCTGACCCCTGCCCTGAACCCTGGAGCATTGGGGCAGGGGTACCCCCACCCTGTTCTCACCTTAGATAGCAACAACTTGTGCCACTCCTTTTTTGATTCCGTGTTCATTCTTTGCAACAACCTCTTTTGTTGCTCTGGCTGCACATGTCCATCGGAATGTACTCCATTGGAAGAGCACATAGTTTTGACACATACTCTAAGTTAAGTTCCAAATAAATGATATTCTGCACCGTATTGATACTTGAGATCAAACTTTGACTTAAATGTGGCCAACCACAGAATCAAGCCATGACAGATAATAATAATACCAGTGATGTTGAGCATCATCGCAAAAATTTCCTTAGGCTTTTTGAGCCAGAAGGGGAGCCTGAGCTGAGGGTGCAAATTGAGAGTAGATGTAGTGGGGAAAATAAAAGGCTACTTTATTGTTCATCTTCACTAAAATGTCTGTTGGTAAATTACCACCAATTAAGGTGCACAAATGGCAACTTTCTTTGTTGACCAAGATGGTTGCCAGATTTGCAACTAATTTAGTCCAGGTTTATGCCAGGAGTACAATGGTAAACAGTTGCCACTTTAGACCTCTAAAATGCCCATTTTTTGTCTTAAATTTTGTCATGAAAGTCCAGCCACCAACTTTGGTGCAAAAGCACCATCAAAACTCACAGAGAATTTTCGACAAAGATAAAGTAAAGAAATGCATTGCCTTCAATGGGACAAAGTAGAAATAAAGGATTCAAAAAAGACTCCACTGGGGATTGAGCCATGAACCACATGAATAGCATCCGCATCATTGACAACTCCACTATATAGTATACAAACACCAGTAGAATGCAAATTATTAAATTCAATATTTATTTAACAATTTACGTACTGTACAACAGCTCAGATCCAAATTTAAGAGGGTACCTAAGCAACTAATTTGGTAGGCTTCTTTACAAAACATAAACACACTTGCATAAAATAGACACAAGGTAATAAAACAGGTGGGACTTTTGGTCAACCAACTGCCCCAACCGCCCCACAGCTGCAACCCGTTACGAATAACAGCGATTTTGAGGCTGGGGAGGAAACGGGGTCAAGATGCACAAAGCGCAAGTCCACCCCGCCCCGTCTGCGATCCACCAAAGTCAAACGTTCAAGCGCAAGCACCCAGAAAGCGACCACCCCTGGCTGCAACGCGTTACGAATAACGGCAATTTTGGGGCCGGGGAGGAAACGGGGTCAAGATGCACAAAGCGCAAGTCCACCCCGCCCCGTCTGCGATCCAACAAAGTCAAACATTCAAGTGCAAGCACCCGGAAAGCGACTGTCCTGAGGCGGCAGGCAGCGTTTGGGATCAAATTGGGTAGCCAAGCCTCTTAGATTGCAAAGCTGCCCACCGTCTGCGATTGATATGGGTAGCTACTCCGTCTCAATCGCAAACACATCCAGGGCAGTCCAGTTCTGTTATAAACTAAAGCAGATGGTTAGCAGAGTAAATAATTAACAGTTTAGTTACGGCAATAGAGACGTTCCTCCAAGGTCTTCTGCAATCAAATATCCAGAGAAAAACACCAATGAACTGAGAGAGAGATGTTCCATAGCTTCACAGCCTATCTAGCTGTGTTTGTTTCAAAGGGTGGTAAGTTTCAACTTTCTACATTTGATACTCTGGTTCTGCTAATGGGATCAAATGCTCACAATAGACCTAAACTCCCAAATTAACTTTAGACTGCCAAAAAGGGGGCCAAAGGATTTCATGCTTCTTTTAAGCTGGTTTGTGTCTACCTTTTGTCTGTTCTCTGCTTTTGCTCTGCCGTCTCATTCCTTTATTTTGGTTCTCTAGCTTTGACGTGCTGCCCCAAAGCAAGCAAGCACTAAAATGTTGATATTAGGGAAACAGTTGTATCTCAGGTTTGAGTGAGCAGGGGTAATTCCCACCCTGTGCTAGCCTGCCTATGCAAAACATTTTTAGCTATAATATCTGATTTCACCAATAAATTTTGCATATCTGCTCCTTCAATTAATTTTCAACCGAGTAAAAACAAACCCACACTTGAACCACACTGCAAAATAACAGCAAAAGAGATATTTGGCTCCTAACCAGTTGTATTGCCATTTTTGGCAGCAGACAATCATTTGAGCCAGAACTGGCTTCAACATTCCTTCTGCTGCCATGCGGTATTTTTACCTAAATTATTCCTTTGTTGCTGGTTCAGTGCCAAAGATCTGTCTTGGTGCAATTACCTGACTTTGCCACATTTTTATAACATTAGCATTTTTATGTAAATTTTTTCTTTTCCCCTTTTTATGCCATTTTCCCTCCTTCGTCATAGGGTATCTCCAAAAGTTGCCAACCATTCAACGCTGACCTTGGTTTGTCAAATTTTCAAAATTTTCAAAAGCAATTTTTTGCGATGATTGACTGTTGTTTGGAAATGTGTTTCAAATTGATGTTGCGCATTGACTGTTGTCTGGAAGTGTGTTTCAAATTTACACTGAGCTTCAGCCAGAAACAATGTTGGGTTTTCCTTCCAGAAATCCACCAGCCATGGAAGTCTTTCAACTCCAAATGTGAGAAACACTGGCATTTAATAAGGGCAATCCTAATGTTGATGTTAAAAATGCTCAGCTATTAGAAAAAGAGAGAGGAGGAGGAAAATGGCGCAGGTTGACTGTGGACCAGTTCGAAATGGTCACAGGGCCAGTCCAAATAAGATAGAAAATCTGACAAAGAAAAGAAATAAACTAAGTATTCTGCATCTGACATAACGCAAAAATCTGTTGAATAAATAGCCATTGAGTCAACTATCTCACTTCAAGATGGCTCTGATTTTTCAGAATGTGCTCTTAATGACTTCCGTTAGAAAAGCTACCTGCTGTCCAACATACCCACTCCCATATTCCCCACCATTCTTCAGTTTATTTTGTTTTGCTTATGTTGTGCAATAGGTAGAAGTTAAATTGGGTGGAAGCAACACCCATTGTGGAGAGTCGTTGTGTAAACCAACGGAAAGAAGTATTTTAGAGCCGTTTATAGTCAAGATGACATACACACTCAAACACCTGAGAGAAGTTTCCTTGGAGGGATGTCATGAGATCAACCCCCGTGGCAACTGGGACGCAAACAAAATCCACGTGGCAACATGCTGGGAAAACGAATGCCCACAACGCCAAGAGAGCTCCTGCACAGTGGAATGGTGCGGTGAAATACAAAAGGAACAAACAGAAACAAAAGGGTCCTACAAAGTTACCTTCGCACGCACAAACAAACCAAATGTAGGTACTGAAGAAATTGAAATGGACATATGGACAACCTGAAAGGACACCCCAAGAAGAAACTGTAATGGAGCTGAACAACTCTGAACATCCATCCACCAAGAAAAACCTACCATGGAAAGCGTGGGATTATGGCAACAGCAGTTGAAGATGGAATGAAAAGAGCTAAGAAATACTTCACATGCAAAGACAAACAAACACTTGAGGCAATTGGAACAAGAATTGAAAACACACCAACATATGATGCCATTTACACAGATGGAATCACTTAAGACCATTGATGGAAGTTCCTAGTATTGCAGGTTCAGTCTACGTGAGGGAAGGAGCCAGCAATGGCAGACAAGCCAACTTCAAACTGGAAGGATGGGCAAACTCAACCAACCCGGAACACATAGCAATGAACGCAGCACTCCTAGGATGTGGAAAGCATCAAAACACTATCAACATTGATAACATGGCCGTTATTGGAACATACAAAAGACTAAAAGAACTCAACTTCAACATACACCCTAGAGAACTGAACAAGAAAGCCAACGTAATGTCAACAGCAATTACCTGCGAAATAATGAAAGAAAGAAGAAGAGAAGGAATAACACAACTTCCAGTAGTCAAACACGTAAAGGGACACAGTGGAGAAATAGGAAATGAGCAAGCTGACAGGGACGCCAACGGGGGACACACAGCGCCAATGCTCACCCAAAATATGCATGCACAATCCAACGTCCAATTCATACTCAAAGCAGACGGAAATCTTATTGAAGGAGCATACCGAAACAACCTAAAAGAAATCACAAGGATAGCGGCACACCTGGAATGGGTCGACCAACCCAAACACAAACACATCAAAGAGCTCCAAGACAAAATAGACCTAGGACTCACATTCACTGTTGTCCAATGTGGGCACAAAGTAACATCACTCTTCACCAGTGAGAAACACAGCCATTACAGAAAGTACCTGATTAACTCGATGCATAGACAACTACCAACCCAAAAAGAAATGAGAAGAAGACACCAAGATCTATACCCAGACGGATGCTGCCGGGTATGTCTATCTGACGAAGAAGAAACCAATGAACACTTATGGAACTGCCCAGCAATGCAAGAAATCAGGGAGGAAATCATGTCCAACTTCATCAACTCACTGAGTAAAACAATCAATGAGGAATGTCAAAAAGAAGACAAACAAAATCCCCAACAACCAACCAGCATGGAAGGGGAGATTGAACCAATACTGATTGGGAAAACAGAAAAGGAACACAACCTGACACAAGAAGAAATTAAACAGAAAATGAACAAGTGGTTTAGAAACTGGATGGGACAACCAGTGACTCAGCAAACAGATGAAGAAACAGACCTCATAAACAATGAAACAGACAAATTCTCATTTGAACACGTAGCAGGGTATGGACTAATTCCTAAAGTAACCCAAGACTGCATTAAAAAATGTGGTGTTCAGAAAACAGAAAGTACCAGAAGAATCATCATCCAGGCATGGAAAGAACTGAGATACCAAGTGAAGGAAAAGATATGGAAATACCGAAATGAGAAAACAATTGAATTTGAAATTGCCTGTGGAATCACAGAGAAGGCCAAGAACAAGAGAAAGGAAAAAACAACCAAAACGGAAGGACCAAGGAACAAAACAGAAACCAAAGAAATAAGAACAACCAAAAACACGAAAATTAAAAAGGAGACAATATGTCAACTATGCGAAGGGGCCATGAACCCAACTGGAAACCACGAATGCTCCGGGAGGATGGGAAGGATCAAAAAAGCAATCAAAATCCTCATTGAGGACAGAAAAGGCACCAAAAAAATACAACCTGGATGGACAACCACCTCCAGCAAGTACATGAGCGTATAATGCTGCCAAAAGTCCAAACAAAAAGCAGTAGAAATCTCGGCTATTGTAGCAAAAGGTGGGAGAGTAGAAGTATCTGGAATACCAAGAGCAGAAGGATTCACCCAGGGAATAGGCGCAAAGAGTTGACGCAATCTAACCACTTTCTCTGGTTCAGGAACAGTTCGGTAGTAAGTGGACGCACCATTGAAGTCGCTGGTGGTGGAATTATCTGGGTTCTTCAATGCTTCCAAATATGCATCCATATTGGTAAAAGTGGGTAGGGGGGGTGTAACACAGACAGGACTATGTTGAACTGACAGATTTATAGCAGAATCAACAAAGGGATTTATAGTGTTATCATCAGAAGCAGCAGATCGGGCAATAGAATCAGCCAGCTCCTTTTCAAAGTCGTACAAATCAGAGGAATCAGCATCCATATCTGGTTCATTCCCACAGTCAATGTAAGGTGATAGTTGGCCATCAGGGTCACTTAAAGGGTGTTCGCGAAGAATCCTCTCTTCATCAGTCTCTTCCGTAACAACAAAATTCTTCTGATTGCTCTCAAAGTAACCACAATTCAGATCTTCGTGTAGCTTTGCGGCAGCCACTTGCTTTGGACATCCGGATGATAGAAATTCAGCGTAAGCTGCCTGGTATGATTGACCTAAAATATCCAATGTTTAGGATTTATTGGAAGATGGCAATTCCAATAATGAGGAATTATTGGAAAAGTTCCTATATTGGATGATAGAAATTCCAATTCCAAAAAAGAACAGTGCTTACTTGTTGAGTATTTCAAACCGGATTTGTGGGAATGCGGCTTAAATAAAGAGAGAAGTGCCTTGTAATAGAATTCGAGATCCAAAGTTGTCAGGTCTTTTGCGAGATTAGGCAATTGGCGTCCATTTACCACAAGCACCTTCCAAACCAGGTGCTTGTTACGAACCCAATGCTTACTTTCAGCAGTACCAACCAAGTGATAAAGCTCCACGCAGTCAATGTAGTTTAGGTCCTTAAGCTCCTCACTCTTTTTGGGTGTAGTAACAGTTCGGTTCCAGTAGTGTGTCATTGGACATAGACTGTCATTGTCCTCGGAAGTCAGTAATGATAATGACAT
Organism: Obelidium mucronatum; assembly: GCA_025765595.1. Taxonomy (NCBI): domain Eukaryota; kingdom Fungi; phylum Chytridiomycota; class Chytridiomycetes; order Chytridiales; family Chytriomycetaceae; genus Obelidium; species Obelidium mucronatum. Next base: position 128,842 of record JAIVFH010000066.1, on the reverse strand, counting down.
GTTGATGTCAACAAATTCCTCCTCAGCCTCAGACAATGAATCCGTAGTATCAGGATAACAGGCCGTTATCAAAGCAAGATTTGCAAAAACCAGTTCATGGGAAGTTTCAAATAGTTTTCCTTCCGTCAGGAGCAGATAAGCAGCCATGGTTGAGCAAATCTCCACAGGCTTTTTGAGAGTATACAAGAACTTGTTGATTATTCTGAGGCTCCTCTCCTTACCTTTGTCCGCATCGTCTGGCCGACCAACAACTGAGCTCATGGTCTTTGAATACAGTCCCACACGCATGATAGCAAATGATTCAAGGGATTGTCGCTTGAAGGTGTACTTGATGGTATAGGCAGTAGACATTCAAGTAGCAGAATTAATCAAGAACTGCAAATCCATGTTGTCGAGTGAGAGGCAAGTCCAATTTAACTCGCAGAGGTTGTAATATTCAAGGCCTATTGCACAAAACGCTGTAATAATGCAGGTAGATGTATCAATTGCACTCTCAAGCAAGTGTGCCAGTCTAGGAATCAAAAATCGGCAAATGGTACCATGAGGAGTCCTTGATGTGCATTTGAAGCAAGAGCGTGTATGAGTGGCATGATGGAACTGAAACTCCAGCAAACACATTGCAAATAAAGCTTATTCTTTGCCAGACATTTCAAAGTTCTTTGATGGTGGAGCACAGCGAAACTCATCAACAGCAGTTGGTGAAATGTCAATGTTCCTCTCCTTGGCAAATTGGCGGACTCGTTCCATCATCACGTCTTTGTGATAGAATTCCTTCATGCAATTTTGGCACTTGGATGTGGCACATATCTTCTTTCCAACCCTTAGTCGTTGATATGCCTCACCAGGGATGGGGAGTGCCTCAAGAACTCCATCGCAGTCCGGGTAGGGACAAGTGTTTGCTTTTAATGATCTTCCATTTTACGAGAGTGATTGAAACACGTTTGAACATCTTCCTTTGTCCAATTTCCATCTGCAATCACTGATTTCTTTACACGCATTGATAGATACTGCTGGGAGAAAGCTTGATTTGTTGCAATGTAGTCGTAACAAAGTTCAAGAAAGCCCCAATGACAGGCAAAGACACCACCATAAAGTCTGCAGCAACAGAGAATCCAACGTGAAACACTGAGGTGCACGGATCTATCTGCAGCTGGACCTCCTTCACCAAAAGGCATGGCTGTAGGAAAGTACATTGGACTATCTTGTAGGTTTCTGGTTTTTGAAATTGTTGTAGATCGAAAAACCGCATAGTCTTCTGTTGGTTCAGCGGTTGGATTGGTTGATGCAGATGATGAATGAAACTCGGGCGTTGATGGAGATTGAACATTATGTATTGTGGACTCTTCTGTTGCTGAGGATGCCGTGCCAGTATTATACGAACTGTTTTGCATAAGACGGCAGAGTTTCTCATTCACAGGAGAATCACTATTTAGTGAGCGATCTGCAAAGACTAAAAAATCCTGTAAGATAGACTGACATATTCCAATAGTTTGCAATTATTGGAAATAAGATATTCACCTTCCCCAAAACCGGAATCCGGTGGAGTCGAATTGATTAACTCTTCGTGCTTCTTGTAGGCAAGATGATGTTCCTCCAAGAATTCCAGTAGGTCCCAAACGCAGTCTTGGGCCTGGTATCTTGTCTTCTGCTCTGCCATTTCAGCAGAAGTCCAAGCTCCCACAAATGTGAATCGCAATGTGGATCCAATATCTGCTGGAACATGGCGAAGTACCGGTTTGCTATTTTTGAGGACATAGTGGTGCGATTTGATCATTTTCCCGTGGTTCTCAGCCGAATCAAATCCAAACGGAGATGACAGATAAATACAGGGTTGCATCAATGAAACAACGTTTTCAGTGGTGCGGGAAATTTCACCAAATGTTTCTGGCAGCCGGCCTATCCAGTTTTCATTGGCAATTGCGTCTGCAGGCATTTTATGTGATTTTGGCCTTGTACTGGAGTAGCAATCCGGACAGATAGCAAGAAAGAGATCATCTTGAGGAACCACCACATGTTGCCCTGGCATTGTTTCACTAAGTAGTTTGTCATCCCGAAATCTCACAGGATGGTACAAATTATACGCCAAATAGTAGAACCCATATTGGCTCAAGAAGAGCCTTGCAAGCCTGGGATCATATTGAGAAATGTCGTATTGGGAGACAAGTAGTGGGTCCAGGGAATTTTGCCGAGATGCTTCCACTTGGAGTGAGCGCCTAAAATTCTTTTGAAATTTTTGAGGAATTTTGAATAAAGTAAAAACCATTCCAAGTAACTTACTAAATATTCCGAGCTGATTTTTTTGTATTGCAAACAACTTTTCACCAATTGCACTTGAATACAACAAAACAGTGCTATGTCATGTTGTCAAATGACAAACAATCCGCACACTTCCGATACAATATATCAGGCTGGGACTTTAATCCAAAATCAAGGCATGCGTCAATCTCTTCAAGCTCACTGACACTGTACACATGCTTGTGGCGTTCAGACAACATGTCATTTTCATATTTTTGCTGATGTTGCTTTCGGTCGGCTTCCTTCCTAGCAGCAGCGGCAGCTGGTGTTTGATTTTCACAAAGAGTTCTAACGCGCAATGCTTCTTTTGCTTGATGTGATATTTTCTCAGCCGCACTCATGTTGGCACAGGCATTTCGTTTTCGGATAGCTGTTGGGGTTATAGAAAGTGTAGCATTCCTGGTTGGTGTTGCAAAGGTGTCGGTGTTTCCAAGAGTAGGAATGGCAAGTGTAGCATTCCTGGTTGGTGTTGAAGAGGTGTCGGTGTTTCCAAGAGTAGGAATGGCATTCTCAGTTTCATCAACTTTCGGATAGAACGATACAGGGACAACATTTTCAAATGGCAGTAGAACTTGCTTTGATGGTTGCCGACCCAAAACTGGTAACCTTGTTGCATTTACCCCTGACATGCACCTTTCATAAAAGGGTTAGCATTTAGAAGAAAGTGGCTTACAATAATCTTACAGTATTGGAAAAATCCAGGGAACAGCAAGGGTACAGAGATGATACAGTGATGGATAATTGAAAAAGAAGGGGGAAGAGGGGCTGTTTATATAGCTTTGCAAGAACCAAGCATGTAAAAAGATAACAGTAAAAACAGATAACAGTGAACCAAGCACATGTGACTGCACAAAGCTCACGAGACTTAACATGTGACTGACCCAAGCAAGGACACTAGACTACTCCAGCCTTCTCCACTGTCAAATCGATAACATTGCTCTCATCACCTTCAGGCACATTCAGGCGCGTCAGTAGGGCATGCGCAAATGAATCAGGAAGCCAAACAGCAAATTCGCCATCCTGGGTTTTAAATACCCGCTTTCTGCCTTTGGATTTGCCACGCTTTGGCTTGCCCTTCTTCTTCCTTTTTCCACCATCAGCAGTCTCACTTTCAGAAGGGCTGTTTCCGGCACTGTTGTCTTCGAAAGCAGCACTTTCACTGTCATCTTCACTGACGGTTTGTTGTGACAGTGACAATTGACTTGCTTTCAGTGTCTCTTGTGCAGTCAGAAGTGGCGCAGCAGTTCCTCCTCGTTTGCGAAAGGCCAACAGGTACTTTGTTATCTGGTCAAGATTTCCAATGTTGGTTTTCTTCTTAGATGCCTTTAATGACGAAACATCAGAAGCGTAGAAGTTCAGCCACTTGACAGTTTCCAGCAGCAGAGAAATTCCGTAGGAGCCCACTTTAGCAGATCAACCATGCTGACCATCACAGCGGAGGGTATACAAGTTGCAACAGATATCATTGAATTGCCTTTACGTTTCAGGTTAGCATCTTATGTGGAAACAAAGGGTCCCATTACCTTGTACAATTTGTCAAAATGAGGTTGTACTTAAGCCCAAGCGAATCAGATGATTTAACCTCTGCAATTGGATTCTGCAAAGGTTTGAAAACTTCAAGATCCAGAATCGTCTCTATCTTGTTAAATAATTGTGCAAAATTTTTGAGAATTTGCTTTCCAGTGGTGCCTGTTGACTTCTTTCTTGAAGATGATACGAGCTTCTTCTTTGGTGCTTCCAAAACAGGAGGCGAGGGAAAGGCCTCTTTGTGCTGTTCAATGAGGTATTGGTTCCAGTCTTCGACAGATTTCTCCTGTTTCCACACACAGCCTGAAATGTTATGGTGGGTTAGCGTTACACATCCAATAAAGCAGTATTATTGGAAATGTAAACAAAGTAAAAACTCACTGCCAACATTTCCAATAGAATGAAATTATTGGAATGTAACTTACCTGTTGAACGCTTGAGAAATGTAGAAACACGTCTGGCCTTGTGCAACGGCAATGTGTGACAGAGCGTCACCAAAAGCACCTGCATCCGAGTAGACGTTGAGCAGCAGTGACTTGAATGCGGCTGCCATCCCTTTCCTTTCGTCAATCTTGACTGGTAGGCGATGCTGCATCATGGCATCCATTAATGTTGATGCAGCCTCATTGGGGTTCAGGATCAATTCCTGTCGATCAACAACCATCTTGTTGCATTTGCGCATTGCAAGCGAGATTTGATGGTCCATAGGAGGCATTGCGAGCAGTTCCGGTGTGATATCATCAAGAGTTTGGCCAGTGGGAACTGCAAACGCCTTAGATGGGCAGTCTTTGTCATCCAAGTCATTCAATTCATCATTGGGGGATCTCCCCGCTTCCTATGTTGTTGCTTGTTGTTTAGTGGAGAAGAGACACAATTAAGGGGTATCTGGCTGCGTACCTTGACGCTGGACCCTGTACTCTTATACTAGAAGACGTACTTGCTGCAGCATTGCTGCAACATTCTTCCAGAGCAGCAGAGGCGTCGTCAGTTGCTGCTCTCATGGTTGTGCCCTCATTTGCCAATCCAGACATTGTGCCAAGCATTGACTGCGGATAAGGAAAAAATTTAATGAAAATTGTGCAATAGCAAGTGCTTGGTTCTCTGGCGGGATGAGTATATATAGCTGCTGTCCATCCCTCTTACTCTCCCTACTCTTCTCTCCTCACCTTACCTCCTTTCCTGTAATGCTTGGCAACGATTGGGATCAAGACACCACTGCCGTTGCCCCGGTCCCCTTGTTGGATGGACTACATCGCGTCCTCAACTTCGTCAGCAGACAATCTTCCTGAGAATTTGGCCGATGTTCTCAAGCAACTCGACAAAAAGTGTGGTGTGGTAAAAAACGGGCTGGGCATTGCTGATATTCTTTGTTCAGAGTCCAGCTATGGTCGCCAATACTTTACTGATCCTGGTGAGTTTTTCTTCCAACATCTTTTAATTATCGGAATGTTCTAAATTCTTCTTTTTTTGGACTTTCCAATAATCTGGCATTATTGGATAAGCTGGCTACTTTGTTTCAGTAAAATCAAAACAACAAGATTCTCTTGTACCAGCTGCGTTTCTGTTTCCTTGTGAGGTGTTGAATCAAACGGATGGAATTTTCTACCCAGCTACCCCTTTGACTAACTTCCTTGTTGCAAGTGTTTATTGCTGCTCCCTCCTTTCCCCTGTTCTGGCAAAAGGGTTGACTGACTTCCTTAAGAAGTGCAAAGGAGTTACTCCTAAGCAGTATGATTTTGGAACAACCAATGGGAAAAACTGGATTCGCTTCACAAGAACATTTTGTAAGTTCCATCACTCATTTATATATCTGATTAATATATCCGATTAATATTCTTCTGTTCACTATCTGCATTTGGCACCAGGGCCTCCATCCGCTCAGCAGCCAAACACCAATACTCCACACTGTGGAGTATTGGAGGAGTATTGGAGTGTCCTTGTGGCACAAGGGCACTCCCAGTAGAGCATCTGTTGGGACACCCTCGCAACAGCAACAGCAGAAACCACCCCTGCCAAACAGACCGTACTCCTTACATAATGGCACTCCCTTCCTTCCAATCTACGACTGCCGTGTTAATGAGTTCAACTTGAGAAATTTGGACAATAACGATCGTCTTCGCGATGTTTTGATGCCAGGTGACAAAGTTCTGGTCTCCGCCACATGCAAATTGGATAGAATGGGGGAGGTATCCTTCAATCCTATGTTTATTGTTTTGTTTGCTTGTGGTAGGGTTGGGGAGGACCTTCTTCAGTTCGGTAACAAGAAGGAACTTGCAGCAAAGGACGATGATTGGTGAATTTTTTTTTGTTTTTGGGGAAGTGCTCACTCATCCAATAAAAACATTTTATTGGAAATTTTTTGTTATTCGTATCTCTGTTTGGTTTGTTGTGCCATGTGCTGTGCCACCAAGGGCCGTACAGAGAAAAACAGGTACTAGCTTTATAGCAATAGCTAAAAAGGACTCCAGTCACCTCACTCTCTTCAACAGAAGCCGAATATATGTCTATCAGCGAATTAGGACGCGAACTACAGTCTTTTATTCAGATATACGATACTCTCAACATACCACTCGACAAACCAATTCAAGCATTCGAAGATAACCATTCTACAATTCATCAATGCAATAACCATGTATTCTCCCATCGATCCAAGCACATCAATATTTGAAACCACTACATTCGCGAACTGGAATACTACAGAGTTTTCAAGTTCCTTAAAAATAATTGTTCCATTTACTTTTGATAACTCCCTTTATTAAAATTGAGTGAAGGACGTTTGTTACTTATTGCACTTACAGGACAATTAAGTTGGAAAGAGCTCCAAGCTCTGGATCAAAATTATTTGTAATGAGTTTACTGCACAAGAATTTTAATAGAAGCTTGATTAGGAATTATTGCTTACAGTAGTGTTACATGTTCACCAGTACAAGCAAAGTTTGGATTTTGAAGAGAGCAATCAAAAACTTGATTATCATTTGCATAAACCCTTTCCAGAATTTCAACATCAGTGTGTTTAAGGCATGGCTTTGTGAATGAAGAGTCAACAGAGCAATTATATCCAATCCCAACCAAACTTGCGTCAGACAACAGACAAGAAGAAATTGTAGTCTTGTTTACTTCACAAGTATGAATACAATCTCCTGAAGCATTTGGCTCACAGGGGAGAAGATGGCAGGGTTCCAAATTTAACACTTGCAATGAATTTAGGCTGACCAATGCAATTATCCTCAGAAAAAAAATACTGATCTTGGGATTTCTCAGTTGGATTATACAGGAAAACTTCAGACTTTGCACCTTGAGGGGTTGTTTTCTGACATTTTGAGAGACTAACAACAGTTACACTTTCACCAGAACCTTCCTTTACTACATATGGGACTGGATCTTTGTAAATGGATTGACCAAGTGTAGCATAGTCTAATTTGATAGTAGAATTTGTAACACTTGCAACAGCACACATCTGACATGCCGCAACCCCAACACTTCCATCAGTTGATTTACACTTTGCATCCTCACTGTAAGACAGGCATTCATCACTAGTATTAAATGATGTAACAGCTTCACTGATAATAGTTGTTGGCGTATCAGAGCAATCAAGAGTGTTGAAATAGGCTTTCAAGAACACTGATTTGGTTGGGAATGTGCAAGGTCTCTTGGCATCTGCATCAGGAGGACAATAGAAACCAATAGGCACAGAAGTTACATCTTTTAAACTACATGGATAAGCTTGGATTTGACTGGGAATACATATATCTCTGCATGGTGTGAATGTCGTAATGACTGGGGGGCAGACAAATCCTGGGTTATTGTCAGGGGGGTGGTGATCCACACAAAAAGTTGGCAACACACCCAAAGTGGCCGTCACCGGGGCTGCACGCTCTAAAACCAATAAATAAACTATCGTAAATATCAAAAATGATGATTGAAACATGTCCTTGCACGCTGGTGAAGAAATATTGAAACGGTCAATACAGGATTATATTTTATTAAAAATCGAAATGATTTTAAAATGTATTGGGTGGATGGTATTATTCGTCCTCAGCATTTTGAAGACCGGTGTTCGATCCCACAACACTTTTTCAATTATTTTTAAAAACCAGAAAAGACTTTATTAAACAAACTATGCAGCCATATCAATATTCTCCTGATTCTCCACATTTAATGCTGCAAAGTGGGAACGTACTAGCAATTCAAGCTTTGCCTGTTGGTCATGTATTAGAATCTCAAGATGATTGATAAAGATCTCACCTTGACAACATTAGAGATACCTTTCACCCCCACTTGCTGCAAGAATTCCACCAATGCCGACTTCCGTATTTGTTGAAACTTTTCAACATCCAGTGCAGCTGCGCGCATTGTTTCAAAAAGTGGGGGAAGTTGGATTGCAGCTTGTTCAGATATCTCCTTTTCAGCTTGAGGTACCAAATTTGCAGCAGGGCACTGATTCCTGTTTTCCTCGTTTTCATCTTCTGTTTCAGACGCGTCTTCCTGGTATGGAATTGGCAGCTTGGTGGTCTGGTTTGAAGGCTGAATTGCAGGGGCATTAAGTGTTGAACCAGCGGCGGTTTGTTTTGAAAGCTGAATAGCAGAAGAATTTAAGAAAATCTTGTGATGGCGGTTGTGATGTGAACGAACAGACAATGCTGCAGGAGAAGACTTGTCACTGCGTGCAGCTTGTCTTGCTGCACTTGAATTTGCCTTTGAAGTTGGTTTTGCCGTGTCTGGTGCTTCAGTCACTGGAGTGTTCCATTTCAAAGGGTCACTATACTGATGAGTCGGGTCCTCCGCCATTGATGCATAGGATGTCGTTTTCTTGTTCCGCTTTTTTAGATAGCCCTGCGATGTACCAGCCAAAGCTAAAGTGACGCGTGAATCACTGTCAGTCATCAACGATTCGGCAGCATTGATTCCAGTTGTAGCTCCAGTATGGTTGACACGCCCCATTGCTGCTGGCCCACAAAGCACCCGATTTACAGAAAATTTAGATTCAAGATCATCTTGTTGCAATGCTGTATGGACAATGATAGGCCACGCAGAGTTTTCTTGATTCCCAGGTTTAGCTTTAACTTGGTCAGTCAAGATCAGCAAGCCTTCCAATGATGCAATCAGATTCACAATTTGCTGAAATGGCAGTCTTGAGTGCCCCAGATCAATCTTGTCTGTTCCTTTAAGGAAACGATCAGAAAATGGAAGATTGGGGACATGCTGAGATGGCATATTTGAATAGAAGTACGGCATGGCCTGCAGCAAAAATTAGGTTTTGAATTGTTATTACCAAATCACCTTACCATTTTCTTGATACGAGCTAAAAAAGTAGCACAACGAGCCGCTCTTTCCAAATCGGTAAGGCCGTTGTTGTGCATAGCTTCGTCAATTCTTCGAAGGTCCCTGGCAAAGTCTGCCTCCTTTTCAAATCCAAGTTCTCTCAAACCCAACTCAACAGCTGCAGTTGTGAACTCCTTTGCCATTTCAACATTTTGTGGATCCCGATCCGCCCAACCAAGTGTGAAAATAGGATTAGTCCCACGTTCTGCAAGCGTCACCCATGCCTTGCCGCAAAGCTCATCACCAAATCCTCCTTGCCAGATAGCTTCTACCAACCGTTTATAGCAGTGTGTCCAATCATACAGGAATACCAGTTTTTTACTTGGGTTGAAGGGGTTTGCCTCTGGCTGAGACAAGTTGTTGATGAAATCAATTCCATTTTCAAAAGACTCAATCAACAAATGGATAAAAAACACATATGCGCTCCATTGATTGAACTCAGGTATTGTGAGAGATGGAGCAGCAAGAGCCAGAATAATCCCAAAGACTTGTTGAGCCCACAGGACATTCCCATCAATGTCAACCAAATGAAGATTTTCACCAGTGAGATCATGCATGTGCAATGCATCCTCAATAGCCCAAGCAGATTCTTGGGAGACAACACGCTTGGCAAGATTAACAGCCCTGCTCAACCATTTCTGCTTTTCCGATGAGGAGTTTGGCAGTAAACTCAGCTTGCGAACAGAAGCAACAGGGGTTTGGCAAGATAGGTAGTGATTTGAGTGCTCTTGATGAATGCGAGATACTTCTGAGATAAACCGTGGTAGGGCTTTGTCCAGCTGATCCAACAAAGCAGCCTTTTTGGCTGCACCTGATAAATCCCCCGCACATTCCGCAGCAGATAGTGCAGCGTTATTGTAGAGCTGAGTCACAGTTGTTGCCCGGTTCCATCCACGATTGATGAGTGAACCAATTCCAGCACCATCTTGAGTAATCCAGCTAAGATGAATCCCACATTTATCAAATTGTTCCATAATAGCCATCCAAATTTCACGACTAGTAGACTCATCAGTAGAATCAACAATATGCTCTTGAACAATATCAGATATCTGCAGCGGTAGGGAGTCTGGGCATGTGTAGAGTGCAAGATGGGTTCCCCGAACTGCAGCAGCAAGACACATTGCAAGCAAATGTTCATCAGTTTCTTTCAGAATGCTTGAAAGTTCGACAGATTCATCCAAACACATTATTTCCGATTCTTTCATTTCGTCCAGCGTAGCAGGAAATAAATCATCATCATCGCCCCGTAGAGTTGACAGCACGCTTCTGATTCTTTGACCAATTGATTCAAACGTAGACTGCAACAAAATGATTTTTTTCTGCTGTGATTCAAGGATGTCAATAGACAAAGCTGCATTTCCGTGAATGGGCTTTGGTGCTAGTTTATTTTTTGATTAAGTGAACAATCAAAACATCTCTACGTACCATCATTATCAACGCCTTCCTTTTGTTGAGAAACCTTTTTGTCCAGTTTTCGCTGCTGATTGGTCAACAATTGTGAGAGGTGCAAGCTCAAACGGGACATCAAATCCAGGCTTGTTGTCAAACGAAGGTAAATTCTTCGTGGGAACTTTTCATTCTCAAAGAATAGAATGTCTTTTGGATCCTCAAGATCTTTAAGGAGTCCTTTTGTTTCATGAAGACTGTCATTCAGAATTTCTGTGAGCTACTTGTGAAATTATTAGTATTGCATCCATTAAATTGATCAGTTAAAGTAGGACAAACCTCTTTCTTGGATTGAACAATATCCTTGATAACCCAGCGACCAAATCGTTTTTCAGCGCCCCCATAGTCTTGGGCGCCTTCAATGACACGCTTCCCGTTCACAAGTCGGCAAACCACTTCTTTCCTTCCCAAATCAGTATCATCAGTGTGACCACCAATCAAAAGTCCTCGGCCATTCTTTGCAGCATACTCCTGCTTTTGCTTGAAAAGTGCCGACAAGTTGTCGTATCTCTTGTCAGAATGACCAAAAGCATTGGCGTCCGCTCGTTTTTTCTCATGAAGCCGTTGGAAAGTTCGAATATCAGGCATTTGGAGAGCACCAGATCGATCCCCAGCAACATTCAAATGACTAACTCCAGGGTTGGTGTCAGCAGATACGCCGTTGCCACGGAGATGCTCATAGGCCTTGGTCCCACCAATTTTACACTGCCGCCAGAATTGGTACCAAAAATCGTAAAGTTGATCAGAATAACAAAGGCGAGCTGCCATTCCAGATAGATTATTGGCACAGTAAGCCTTGAGCTTATTTCAAGTATTAGTATCAAGAATTTAGAAACCAAACACCACCCGCAAAAATACCTGAGAGAAGATCAAATCAAATGCCAACAAGCTTGGATTCAGACGACCAATGGATAGAGCAAAGAGCAAGGCATCAACTATTGCTGTTCTAGTCAACGGATTCGGGTCGCTTTTGTCCAGCTCTTGGATTAAATGAAGATGCCGACGTTGAGTGGAACCAAGAATAAACTTAATATATCAAAGTTCTGAACGGAGTTTTGAAATTGTACTTGTCAGATTTCTGATTCGACGATTTGATGTTTCTAGACTGGAGTTCGCAGCTTTCAGAAGAATCTTCCGGGCAGATTCGCGTTTTTCCTCTGTTAAACTACCAGTGGCCGCCCCCTCAGACATAGGGACTTCTGGAGTAATCGCGGAATCCAATTGCTGAGCGCTAATAGGTGTAGAAGAAATTGGCAGCACTACCGTCGCATCTTGTGGCACAAATCTTTTGGATTTCACAAGTTGGGTTACAAGGCCAAGAATCGCAAGCTGTATTTCCACACCATTGGCTCGATTTTCTGGAAACAGAAGTGATTGCAGCAGAGTTTTTGGATGTGAAACCAGATAGTTGCGAATTCCCTCAACACTTGCAGCGTAGTATCCAGAAGTGCTTGCAGTGGTTCCAGTGAAGACAATTCCCGGATTTTCGAATTGCAAACGTGTGGATCTCAAACCAATAAGATTGGCAATTGGCTTGAGCTTGAAAAACGGCTCGTTTCTTGGAGGGAATACATTGACAGGTACAAGTACTGGCTTGTTCTTGAAGAGAATAGCTGTATTGTAGAAAGTGAGCAACGATTGTATTAGAAGCATAACGAGAAGATTACCACTGGAATCTGGGGGGGGGCAGCGTCCATTTTGGTCTTGCCTGCATTTGTTTAAACTGTCAAACTACACCAACAACCAACTTTAGTAATACAGCGCTCTCACCTTGTCCATCATCCGACTCAATTGGCTGTGGCGATTGGACTCGGCGCTTCTTTGGTATATTTTCGACAACTTCATTGTGTTTATCCTGGCTGGTTTCGGCTGTCACAGTGTCCACCCCTGTGAAGCAAAAGTTAATCACATAAACAAGGTATATTAAAAAATTGACCTCACATATGCCCCGCCGCACAGCCAAAGATGCATTTGCTGCCTCTTCTCGTTGTTTTTTTTTTTGCGCTGTTTGGTGCCATTGATTTTTGGGATCTTTTTTTTCGTCCGAAGACCTTTTGAAAATCACTGAAGTGATTCAAACTGGAAAACTCCCCGAAAAACACCTGATAAATCAATATTAAGATGAAATGACTTGCTTCCGGCAGTTATTGGTTCTGGTTGTGGAAATTCTATTTTTTTTCCGGTGATAAGTAAACTGTGGTTATCTTTGTACGTAGGACCAAATCGACCAAATTGGTAACGGAGATGTCTGCGCATCACTTTTCCGCATCGATTGCGCTATTATTGAGACCGTTGGCATGCCTGTAGCGGGCCCTGATAGACTTTGAAATAAAAGTTTCTTTATTTATTTAAATTATATATGAATCTATATCGGAAATTTCGGTAACGGAGATCTCTGCGCATCGATTTTCTGCATCGATTGCGCTATCGCTGAAGGTGGTGGTGCGTCTGTAGCAGGCCCTGATAGAGCTGAAAGTTTAGGTGAGGGGGGGTACGTGGAAGTACCCCCCAAAGACGAAATTTTGCACTTTTTGTAAAACTAGAGCGGGATCACCTAGGCTCAGTGTCAGCCCTTTCTCCAATTGCGAATAAAGACAATTTCGTCAAATTTTTTTTTCTTCTTCTTGTAGAAGGGCTGATTGCAAACTCGCACAATTTTTCTGAACTGCCAAACAGGGGTCGACGGGGCACCCGCATCTTACGCTGTAGGATGCTCAAATTTTAAACATACCATCCCTGTGTATATTCACAAGGTTTCCATGCAGGGTTTTTCGAAATTCGTCAAATTGAAAATACGCATCCAAGTAGCTTCCAGGGCTTCAAACTACCGTTCCAATCACTCCAGAACTATCGAAAGTGTGAAAATCTATCGGCGATTCAGCTGAGTGGACGAACCTCAAATACAATGCAAATCAAAGAAGCCTGCGCACTGGTGACTTCAGACTACTTGGAAAAGCCGGTTCGACCATTTCAGGCAGAAGCCGTTGAAGCTCTTCTGGGTGGCAACGATTGCCTCATTCTCCAAGCTACTGGCTCAGGTAAAACGTGGATCGCAGCACTGCTGCTCCTAGTCCTCAAGCATTACCGTTCCATCAGCGAAATTACAACAAAGTCCAATGCGCATGTTCTATACATAGTCTCCCCTCTGCTTGCCGTTATCCAAGACCAAATGAATGCCTTGGAGGCTTTGGGTGTTGGTCTCACAGGAGCGGCTCTAGGATCTCTCGACAAGGGAAAGCGTGATGGAAATGAAAGCACGCGCCGATTCATCGAGAAGGGAACGGTGGATGTAGTTTGGTTAACTCCTGAAGTGGTAGCAAAGACATCAAAAGACAATCACTCGTCAAAGTCGTTCCTTGAACTGATGAGGACAACAGCCTGCGCCATCATTATCGACGAAGTACATAATTTGATCAACACTGGCGACTTGTGGCGGCCGGATTACCTTTGCTTAGAAAGTCTACGGCCAATGATACCTCATGTCCCAATTGCCTTGATGACAGCGTCTGCCCCAAGGCATCTAATGGCATGTATGCTTTCGCGGTTACGAATCAAGCCTGAAGTTGTTAAATTGATTGGATGTATGGATCGACCAAATGTTTACTACAAGGTTGTCGAAAGAACACGGATTCAAATCGATTTTGCACAAGTCCGTGAAGACATCTCTGCAAACAATTTCCCTTTCTCTCGCTATCCCCTTTGGATATATGCTAATAATCGAAATGAGTTGAGTAACATCATGGAATTCATTCTGGACGGCCGCAGTTGCCCCGCTTCTGTTGCTAAGTGCACTAGAATGTCAGCTCCGACTCATAAGAATAAACTCATCAATCTTCTCCAAACTGAGCCCTCGCCTGTCAAGGTGACTCTATGTACGGGCGTATTGGGAAATGGAATGAACCCTCGCGACGTAGCACATATTATCCACTACTTGCCTCCTGTATCATTCTGTGATTACTTTCAAGAAACGGGGCGTGCAGGGCGAAATGGTAGGCCTTGCCAAGTCACGGTCTATTTCAGTCCTGCTGATTTCGAAATCAAAGGAAGGGACTCCAAAGTTGTTAAGGAGTCCAAGATGAGGGACGTTCATATTTGGGAAAAGTATCTTGGGGTACGTTTAGTGGCCGAGAGAATTGGATTCACCCCAGTGGCTGTTTGTAGGAGGCAAGTCTTTGACAAATATTTTGAAGGGGAGCCTGTACCTCAAAATGAATCTTGCTGCGACGTGTGCCATCCTCTTTTGGATGTTGCAGAAATTGAGAAATACGTTCCCATTCCATCATCTAATGTAAAGCCAAAACACCGGCGGCATGCTTGCAATATGACACAGCAGGAGCAGCTTCTCCTTTGCGAAAAGCTGGAAAACACTCGTGAATTGTTGTTGGATGGCATAGCAGTCCCGCAGCGCGTGATTCTCTTTGCTCCTCAAATTGTCGATGATATTGTTGATGATGCCAAGGGAGTTATTGGGGGGAAATTTCAGTGGCCGTCAAACTTTCGACATGAGTGGGCATGCCAATTGGAAGAATGTGTCAGTAAGTTCGTCAAAGCTCTTGGAAAAGCCCCAGTGGATAAGGAATGCCAATCAATTTATACGGAAAGGGAGACAGTGCCAATTGTCGCTGAGTTGCGGTTGTTTGTTGGTACCTTCGATAATTTACTGGGTCTTTCTAAAGCGGAATTGGCAAAGATGGGGAAGGTACAGTTGAGGCAGTTGGTTGTTCGAGAAGGGTACAAAGAGAGCCTTTACAATTATGTCAAACAGTTGAGAGATGGTAATAAAATGGATGTTGATAGCTATTTGTTTATTCTCCTGTTAAATTGATGACTCTTTCTCCCTCCTCGTCATATTCAAACAAACCTGAATCTCCCCCATCATCAACAGAAATTGCCCCCCTCGCTTTTTGAATCTGGGCGTCAAGATATCCTTTAGATATCAAGGCATGATATCCTGCTTCTACCACAGATGGGACAGCAAATGCCTTGCACTGTTCTTGCGTAAAATTTATCTGCTGAGCTAGCGTGTTCAAGTCATTTAAGAGGGCTTTCATATCGTGTGAAGTATCCAACTTCTTGTGATAGTGGGAGCCGGAGTTCGAAAGCCCCAAGCCGTTTACCATGTTTTCTTGAACTTCATCCATTACAGGCGCAACAAGGGACACCACCTCACAGTATCCATCATTAATGTTGGATCCGGTGCCCTTTTGAAAAGCCTTGTATTTCATAACATATCGTTCAAAAGCCCAATCCATCGCAGTGAATGAGTTGTGCTTCCCATTTGTATTACAGAAACGATTTTGGATGGATATATAGGCACAACGGGCGGAATGTTTTGTTTCCAACTCAATCAGTTCTCTTGTAACCAAAGAACAGTATGTGGTTGAGTATTGCTTCAGCAACGGCAGTGCCAATCGGTGGACTCGCTGAAGACCATCCCCATCCCCATGCCGCACACATGACTTGTGGCTCTGGTACAAGAAAAAGTCCTTCATAAACTGGGCTTTGTAGTTTTCAAAAATGTTCTCAATTTGAGGAGTGAGCTCTCGTTCTCTGCCTTGAGTTTTCAAGGAAGAGTTAGTAGACCGCTTGATAACATAGATTGCGTTATCCAGATTTTGGAGAATTATCGATACAATGTCATTGATGTGGTCTTCAGTTGCTGCAGCAGCAGAGCCAAATCGAATCTCATTCATTGCAAGCATACAAGCTTCGGAAAGAAGACCATTGAAGTAGTCCTGCATTATATCATGCATTTCGTAGTACTTGAACTTGTTTCCATTGATGTTGACGTTTTTCTTGTGTCCAAAATAACCCAGAGTGCCAAGGGTATTGGTATCCCACCCGAAACGGAGACGTATGGACCGTTGGAGGGCCATATGAAAATGGAATGGACCATGTCCAGTTCGTATATGCTCCAGGCGCTCAGCTGCTGACCCCAAATGGTCATGTTTTCGTTCGCGAACAGCTGAGTTCATGCTTTTGACTGTCCCACCATCTCCAATTACAAGCTGCTCGAGACCATCAACATCCCCAACGTAGAAGTCAAGACAGAATTGATCCAAGATTTTAATCATGCCCCCGGTTTCCATTTCTCTTTCATCCATCACTGATAACGGAATAAGATCCAAGCGGGAATGTGGACGGTTAGGATGTGGCTTGCTCAAAGAGAATTTTTCAAAGCCAGGAATGTTTTTGATAATGTAGTCACGAATTAAAGATGAAGAAAAATTCCGGAACCACTGATTGTCAGAACTGCTTGCAACGATGTCAGACAATTTGATGTCTTTCAAGGCTATTCGTGGGGTAGTTGATGAGAGCAGGTGATTATCAATTGTCACTGGGACAAACGCGCGAAGAGTTTTCGATTCAAGGCTGTTTTGGTTTGAAGATGACTTCTGGAATGTTGACCGATAGAGTTCCACATTATCAAGTGCCCAAACTTGACGAAAAGGGTTGTAGATTTGAGGGACAAGTTTGCGTATGTGAGATGCGTATTCCTTGGCACTGCGATTCGACGTAGCGTATGAGACACACAAGCCATATGAATGAAGAAGCTGTATTAATGCAGCGCTGCACCCATTCTTCAACAGAATCAACCCGTTTTCTTTTTGGAACAAGTTGTGATGGCTGTTGTTCACCCCTTCAAAGATTGACATTACAACAGCTGTTTTTGGTTTTGACTCTGTGAGCGATTCAATCATCGAAAACAGAAAGGGGGCATTTCTTTTCCAGACATCAAATAGGTTTTCGATGTCAAGTCGACGAAACACTGTGAGATTTGGCTGGGGAATTGACACACATTTCTGAAAACTCCGGGTTAATTCTTATCACGCGTTTAAAGCAGTCAAAATATAGAAAATTACCGAGATTTCCCTGATACATGTCTCCAAGGCAATGTCTTTTACCAACATGAGCATTGATTCCTTTGGCAAGAGTTCAAGCCAGATCCTCATGGATCCAGCTTCCACGATTGCTTGGAGGGCATCACGCTTGGGTAATAGATCCAAAAGTTTAGTCAACGTGGATGTCTTGTTTTCCGAATCAAGAGACGAGAAGAGCGTAACAATCTCGCAGATTTTCAGATTGATAGCAGCAGTCCTGCGATCTGCAGCCGACGCTACCGCCTTAATAGCTTGGTTTCGATAACTTGGATTGTTTGATGAGGGGGCATTAAACTGCCTTGAGAGATTGTCATAACCGCTGTTGGCAAGACGTGAGTTGTTCAGAGCTTGTTGCAGAGATGTTGGTGCCATAGCAGTGGCCAGTTGAGACGTTGCAAACACACTTGCTACATTTCGAAGAGGTGATTGGCGGGATGGGGTCTTTGGCTGCAGGGGGTTCTTTCTGACTAACAAGGTGGATGAACTTGCAGGTATGGAAGGATTTTCAAGATCTACATCCTCTGCCATGATCTTGGCAGCTTTTCTCGTTCCGGGGACCCTCTTCTCGAATGGCATCAATTTTTTATAGTGGTTTTGTCCGAACTGTTTCCAATTCATAGCATTGTATTTGAGGTTCGTCCACTCAGCTGAATCGCCGATAGATTTTCACACTTTCGATAGTTCTGGAGTGATTGGAACGGTAGTTTGAAGCCCTGGAAGCTACTTGGATGCGTATTTTCAATTTGACGAATTTCGAAAAACCCTGCATGGAAACCTTGTGAATATACACAGGGATGGTATGTTTAAAATTTGAGCATCCTACAGCGTAAGATGTGGGTGCCCCGTCGACCCCTGTTTGGCAGTTCAGAAAAATTGTGCGAGTTTGCAATCAGCCCTTCTACAAGAAGAAGAAAAAAAAATTTGACGAAATTGTCTTTATTCGCAATTGGAGAAAGGGCTGACACTGAGCCTAGGCTGACACTGAGCCTAATTTTGGATCAGTACTTTTGGCAGACTGGGCGGGCGGCAGCAGCTATGACCCCACCAACATTACGACAGGCATCACTGCTGCTCGAAGCGCAACCAGTACGGGATAAAGACATCAGTAGATGTTTGGGATTGGCAGCTGGGTTGTTGAACGCTTTGTTTTTTTTCAAGACACGGATTTCTTTGGTGCCATTTGCTTGACAACTCCATCTGCAATAGAATGATACAAAAAGGTGAGTAACAAAGGATAGGTAGTATTGCGGGAACGAAATAGGCGACACATGTTGCGTGTTACTTGCCTCCTCGATTTTCGTTAGTCGTGCTCGCGCTTGGCACCACTGTAACCAACATTCTGGTACGCTGCGTCTGATGCTGATGTAATTCCCGAAGATGCGTTGTTTGTGTTGATGTTGTTTGTTGTTGGCGGTTTGTAATCTCATGTGGCCGCCACATGAGATTTATTATTGACAGCCACAATATTGTTTCGGGGCATCAATCAAACAAATAAAGAAACACGCGGTTAGTAAGTCTTATCGATAAAAGGTAAATTGAGAGGAAATATTCTTATTTGGTTATCGAACACCAGTGGGGAGTTACTGGGGGGTACGAACCCTCACAACTGACTGGCCAATGGGAAACGCAACCATTGAGCAGTTTGGACGCTCACCTTCCGTAGATGGTTGTATTTTCATAAACCAAAAAAAAGCGGGAAATTTTTGTTTCGTTTCAACGATTTTTTATGGTTCTTCTTTTGTGTTCAATACTGTAGCTCACAAAAAAAGTCAGATTGATCAGCTGCCCAATTTCACTTGGAATCGGTCTCACACCTTCCAAGTTTTTTACACTGATTTAACATACAGAAGGTTAATCAGGTGCAATTTTTCAAGTTCCATCTCACATCTTAGTTGTTGAGTCAATGTCAAAATCGACTCCCCAAAGATTAACAGTTCCAGCTAAAATGATTGTGGCTAGACTACAGAGCAACAGCAGTCCAACTTTGAGATCAAGGATCGTCATTCTTTCTGGGAGGAAAACGAATGAAAGAAAAAAAATTCGGGCAGTCCATGATCGAAAATAGGAACTTTTTTTTTGTGATACAATTGTGGGCTTTCGGATTTTGTAGTAGTAGTAGGAAATGCCATTCTGATGCATTTTTGCTTTGGCGATTCAGCCTGCTGTATCAAGTTGAGACGTTTGTGCGTTGCGAACAAGAAGAAACGATCACTCGCTCCGTTTCTCGTAAAGGTTCACTGGTCGAAACATTTTCTATTGAACCGATGCGAAAGAAGGATTGCGAAACTTCAGTTTCGAATTGGGTCTGTCTGCTTCTCTGAAAAACAGGGACCGAAACGGAGAGAAAGGCATGTCAAACACGTTTTAGCACACTTGGCTGTGAGGGAACATCTGCAGCGAATGGACAGGACTCTTGACGCTTTGCTATTTAAGGGCTGAATCTTCAGCGAGAAACAGGAATCGCCCAGGAGTCGTTCTTAGTTTACTCACACGCTACCGGAAGTATATGAACATGCGTCTTATTTACTGGACATGAATGTAACTCAAGTGGATAGAATTAGATGATGTTTGTTAAAAGGATAAACGATAAAAATAAATAATAAATAAATAACTTAACCGTGAAAAACAAACATGAGAGGAGGAGGAGCACGCAGACCGTTTGTCCGCAGTCACAACAACTCCAACAACAACAACAATTATAATCAGAGAAGAGGAAATGCGATGGACCTCGACTACGACAGACCGGTGCAGCATCAGCAGCAGCAGCAGCAGCAGCAACCACTAGTCCAACAACAACACCAAGAACAACAACCACATCATCCTGCATCATCTGTTCCCGCCTCAAACACTGTCACGATCCTCTCCATCAAGAACCTGCACTACAACGTAACGTCCTGTCCTTTTTATTTAAAAAAAACAACGCAAATTGTCTTGTCCAAGAACCAAACAGTGTGCGTTATTTAAACCCACAACAAAAAAAACAACAACAGGCAGCCGCACAAGATCTTTTGGATGCAGTTCTCCATCTCGACGGCGGCAAAACCCCGTCTCTACAGTCCCTCCCGCAGCCCAAACTCGAATACGACAACTCTGACAGGTCCACGGGCGGAGCCGTGTGGTACATCCCGAGCCACAGCGATGCAGTCCGAGTTGCGCATTTGCTCAACAACGAAGTGCTGGACAACTTAACCATCAGCGTGTCGATCTTGAGCATGGGCGTGGCAATCAACAACAACAACAACAACAACCAGTCTTCAGCCGCCCGTTTGAGAAACCACGCGGCGCCAGCTGCGAATGGTGCTGCGAATGTCTTGCCGGCCCAAAACAACTTGAGGGGTGTGAAGGGCAGTGTGAGAGGAGGTGGTTTGGCTGGTGCGAATGGAGGTGGTGGAATCGCAAAAAAGAGCAAGCTCCTGTCTCGTTTGGGACCACCTACAGTTTAGTTGTTTGTTGTTCTTTTATACCTGTTTTTATTTTTTGGTTCGTCGTGTTCATATTTCTCTCTTTTTTTTTTGGTGGTGGGTTTTAGGTTCTTGCACGACTTGGACCAAAGAAGGAAGATTTGTTGAAGCGGCTGGGTCCAAAGACTAATGGACCTACTATTCTGGGTCGTTTGGGTGAAAAGCCAGGAGCTGCGGCTGGAAGTGGTGGTGTTGGTGCCAAGAAGGGCAGACGCGGGGGAAAGAGAATTTGATTGTCTTTGACGGGTGTTGTTCCTTTATTTTTTAAAAGAAACCCCGTAACAGACGCAATGCGCTTGGATGACAAATAAAATAAGAGATTGAGAGAACCTGTTTTTTATTATGTAGAGAAAATAAAAAAAAAAAAAAAAAAAAAATAAAGAAAAAAAAAAAAAAAGAAAACGAACAGAAGATGGCACTAGCAACTTAGGTGTCCGTACTTTTTGTGAGGCGGTATTAAACTGATGGGCCCATCCATTTCTTTCTGATATAAAATGTGCCACCCACTTGTCAAAATTTCATCACAACTTCCATCTCTTGGACAACGTTTTTCAATCAAAAAAAAAAAAATCAAGAAAGCAGCAATGGAACGAGTAGCACTGCTCAATGACATTGACGACGGGTCGCCGCGGGGGACACCAGAGTCTGGACTGGGACTTGTCGAAGAGCCCGAGGAGCAGCAGCGACTCAAGGGAAGCAGCAGTTCGTCGCAGTCGTCAACCCGAGCGAATTCAGTGGCCAGCGATGGGCGCGACCAGGAGGGCGATGGGCAGGACTACTCGACGCTGTGGGAAGAAGTGGAGGCGGTGTTTGGGGAAGCCGTGGAGCGACAGGCGGGGCGGGTGGACGGTGAGCTTGTGTTTTAATTTGCACTTAACGATGTTGTAACGATGTTGCACCGATGCACCAGCATTCAAGTGTGTGTACGCCAAGGACGAAGGCACGCTGTTTGTGACGCCGTCGCAGCTGTTTTTTGTGCCGCTCGAAGACACGCACGGCGGCGCCGTGGTCGCAGCGCCGGCGCCAAAGTCGTCCGTGTCGCTCGCGCGCACGCAGTCGCTGAAGCAGAAGTTTGTCGCAAAGAAAATGTCGCTTGCGCAGACGCAGGCGGGGAGTGCGAGTGCGAGTGCGACTGCAAAGACTGCGACTGCAATCCCAACGCCGGCGATCGCAGCCGCCGAGCTGTCGCTGTCGGGCGACGACGCCGAGTCGACGAGTTCAAACTCGCTGCCGCGCAGCGCCGCCCAGCCCGCGCGCTCGTCGCTCGACTACAACCCCGCTCAGACATCCCTCGACTCCCGCCGCCGCTCAATGTTCATCAAGCCGTCGGCCGCCGCCGCCGCACTCGCTCCCGCCACGCTGCCCTTCCACATCTCAAACGCCTCAATCACTTCCGTGCAAAAGACCCGCACAATGCCAATGCTCATGCAGCCGAATGCGATTCAGGTCGAGTGCAGAAACACGAGCGACAATGTCTTTTCACACACTTCGAAACACGTCTTCCACGGATTTACCGGCGGCGCTAAAATACATGCGATTGAGAAACTGATTGTTGTCACCGTCGATACGTACCGCGAGATTCATGCAAAGTCCGTTTTGAAGCATGGCAAGAAAAAGACAATGAGTCGGCGGCCAAGTGTTGGAACCAGTAACCTATACACTGCTTTAACCGGGAAGGGTGCAGACGATTACATTCATATCACGTCAGATGCGATTATTGCTGGAAAAGAGTTGGAACTTGAGGATGTTGTAAAGCTGGCTGGTCCACATTCAATCAAGATGCAAGTTGCCAAAAGCTCTCCTGCTGTTACCGCGTCGTCGATTTCTACTACCACTACTACTGTTGCTTCAGACGAAAAAGTGGTTTCAAAAAGTAAATCAAGAGCAATCTTGGAATCTACTGATGCTTCGGTTGCAGTTGTCGGCAAGAAAAACAGTGTGGCTCCACTTCCAAAGTCGAAACCAGGAACTCCTCAAAACGGAACCCCTGAGCCGGATGATAAAGGAGTATCGACCGACACACCTCAATCTGGCACCAGAAGTGTCCCGCAGAGTCCCCTCAAACAATCTCAGCAAATGCAAACACAACCTCCAAAGGCAGTAGTCTCTTCACCAACATCAACAACAGGACCACCACCACCTGTCCCTCCCCTGCCTATCAGCAAACTCAAAAAGACCAGTGATTCTTCATCATCATCGACACCAACCCCTTCCTTATCAGCTTCAAGTATACCATCATCGACGGCCTCATATTCTTCCACATCGTCATTATCGTCTCTTTCATCCACTTTACCCATTCAATTACCCAGAAAAGAAAAGTCCATGTCGGTTTTACCTGCATTGACATCCACCTCGTCATCCTCTTCAGCAGCGTCAACCACAACAGCAGCAGGAGCCGCCGCCGCATCTGCATTACAATCCAGACGCTTGAGTCGCGCCCAGAATGCCAGCGGCTCCTTCTCACACAGTGCTATTCCCCAAACACTCTTGGACGAATTAACGCCTCCACCACGTACTGCGTCAAGGAGTGAATTCTTTGCCGAAAGCTACTTCAATGGCAGCCAGTATGACCAACAGCAGCAGCTGCACAGCAATCGAGACGGACTTGCAACGTTTAGTGTGTATGGAACCCGGTTTCTGGTTAATTTCGATCGACTTGTTGATGTCATGTTGGTTGGGTTTGGTGCTGTTGTGTTGATGGTGGTTGTGGTTGATTTCTGGTTGATTGTTCGGATTGTTTTTTGAAATTTGGATTTTTTTGGGATTGATTTTTTTTAGGAGTGGTGGGGGGGTTTGGGTGTGGGTGTGTGTAGTGTTTTAGTTTGTGCTTCTATGAAATTGGGTAAAAATTACAATTAAAAAAATAGATTATATTACCGATAGTTCTTTTAAAATCTTAATTGCCTTACTATTATTCTCATGTACTTTTTCCTACTTTTTTTTATAGAATTATACAAATTATTTAAATTTAATCCAAATGACAGCAAAAGAATTATCTGCTTGGTCGTCAACGCAATTCACTGCTGCGTCGCTATCCAACGCCCCACTCACGGCTGCTCTCGAATACAGAGAATTGACTCCTGAATCCGTGGACCGGTATGGCTGGCACCGCACTTGTCCAGTTTTGCCCTAAGAAAGAATACATACGCCCCCCCCGCTAGCATCTGCAAACCCCAACTCGCACCCGTCTGGGACTTTCTTACCCATCGTGTCAAGTCTAAAGCGTTAAGTGCTCTTGGCTCGTTTTTTTTTTTTTTCTCTAGCCATCAATTATTCCGTTTGCGATTGACACCAAAAAAAAAAACAATAGTGATGCGAAAGCAATCCGACTCGCGCTTGACCAGTTAATTCACATCAATATTATTTCCTTTATTTTTTTTTAAAAGAAAAAAATCCCGTCTCTAAATGGGGGTGTTTTTAAGTGCCGCAAGCCTCCCTACATCGCGTTCATTACAGCTTCTTTCAGAATACAAACAAACCCGACACACTGCTCTCACAGCCAGACAATCTCGAATCCAAATGCGAAATGAGTTGAAGCAAAAGATTCAGCAGACAAAGAAATTGATTCAGATTCGCGAATCTAGTTGTGGAGAGTGTGTAAAGTCGGTCGATGATGCTGGTAAAAAAAAACAAATCCTTCTTTAATCTTAGTTGTTGTCGATATTGGTTACAACTTTGGGTTGCGGTGAAGCTGTTGTTGGCGATTGTGTATTTTTTTTGTTCTGTGGGCGTTTTTTCATCTGGAGCTTTTTTTGTTTTATTATTCCTTCCTCCCCCTCAAATTTTTTATTTGTGATTCTTTCCTCTAACCCTAACCGTGCAGAAATACAATTGAACGCATTTCGTCAAGTTATTGAAGAAAAAAAGAGAAAGCTGCAGCTGCAGGAGGCTTATGAACGAGATGCGTTGGATTTCATACAAGTTCTGAAAGAGTATTCAAGCTTGTTGACCAGTCTGTTGGAACTCAAGACGAGGTATCTTTTTCGTTTATCCTAATATAAATGTGTTTTGGTTGCTTAATTCCACACATTCAAAATTTCAAATTCCATGGACTTAAAAACAGAAAAAAGGATGTTTCATTGGTTGGAGGGGCGATAGTAGATGAGGTACGTGTTTCTATTAAAAGGGGCTTGGGTTTTTGCAAGGATCATTCATTGCTTTTTTTTAGGAGAACATTACAAAGCTGTGCGATCGTATTGAACGGCATTATTTCCATGCTACGCCGACTGGGTACTCTTCCGCTCTCATTTTTATAAAGTGAAAACTCATGTTTTTGTTTTTGTTTTTTTTTTTACTTTTGTTCTAGTGAAAAATTCGATACAGACACAGACATTATCCTAAAGATTCAGGTAGATACGAGTAAAAACACTTCAAAAACTATATTTCTGCCAACTAAACATCTAAATTTGAACATGCGCCGAATAATTTAGTCACTTGTTGTTGGCACTGAATGTCCCCAACTATTGAATATTTTGCTGCAACTCACCCGATCCGCATCAGAGCTGTTGTTTGAGCAGCAAAAGCTGAATCACCTTTCGCATCCGGCAGCAAATCAGAGGTAATAAGTATTTCAACTCAACTAGATTTATTTTCCAACCCCACCCCAAAAAAAAAAAAAAATCCAGCGTCAAAAACCCTCAACTCAATACAAACTCAATCCAAAGGCAACTGCACGTAATTTAAAAAGACAAGAAAATAATGTGTACAAATTTGACATCTTTTTTTTTTAATCTTCCAACTCAGAACGCCACTCGCAATCATATCCTTCGATACGGGGAAACGAAAGCCTTGAAGGAAGAAACAGAAAAGATTTTGACTGAAATGGAACACTATATTCATGTCGTTGAAAATCAAGTCTCTTCTCCAGACGATGCAAAAGTTATCATGTAAATCAATGTTGCTTTTTTTTTTTTCTCCTAAAAATTTTTTTTCTAATTCCTCTTCTCGAAAATCAGTTCTCATATGCAAGCAATGGCGGATCACGAAGCCTATGTATCTGTTGCAAAGGCCTTGGAAATGTATATTCAAAATTTGGAGGACGCTGTTCGGGATGGGAAAGCTGCTGCCTACGAACTGAAAGAATCTCAGGAAGAAATTGCCAGATTGGGGAAAGAATTGGTAAAATCAATATTTCGCTCGTACTGGTTTTTTTTTTTTTTTCATTTGAAATGTTAACTGGGTTTGTCTTGCAGACGCGAAAACACGGATTAATCGCATCCATTCTGGAAGCCAATATTTTATCGCGGAATAATATTGCGAACTTGAACGAAAGAGTTGAGTTTTGTTCCTTTTTTTTTGACCCGTGGTTCTAGCTCAACGATGTTTAGAATGGGAATGTGGCAAAGACCAGAATCTGTTCCCTATCAGCGCCCATCAACGATATCGCAAAGGGTTTGAACGGCTTCTTGGCTCGTGAAGCACAAGCTTTGGGCACCGTCAGTCTGACGGACGAAGCCATGACTTCAATACGGAATGGTGGTGCTTTCCTAGATTCGGTTTCTTGCCCGAAGGAAGTCATTCAGGAATTAAAGGATGCCTTGGAGATGCCATCGTATCTGGTATTTACATTTTATTTTTATTTTCATTTTTTTTTTAACATTAAAATGATATTATTTAGGAAACCGTCAGGATTCCAGACCATATTCGGGAGTTGAAAGAAAGATGTAAGTAAAGGTGTTTTTGTGTCGGGGGTTTTCATAACAGTCTGTTTTTTGTAGTGTTGTTTTCTCAGCGCATGTCAGTGTTGGCCAACGTGACGAATGACACATACAATCAAAACAGTTACGCCTTTTTTATCGCGATTTGCTTTTAGAAATAGTTTTAATTTCCTTCTGCAGTCACCGAAATTGTCTCAGCCAGAAGTGACTGTGATGTGTCGAAACAAACCGGAGCTGAACTATTGCCCACATTCGTTGCCTCAGTCACAGGTGACTCTTTCTTTGTTCTTATATTCTGAATGGACTGTGGCCAACCATGTTTTTATTTTTGGACAGCTTCATCCACTCAATACACTGAAAATATGTCTTGTCTCATGAATCAAATCCGGACCTTGACTACCAAAGACGCCGAAAATGCTCGCTTAGTATCAGCAGATATTTCTCTTTTGAAGGATAGGCTGGAGGCTCGACTTCGGTGAAGGGATCACAATGGGTGTATATACAATTTCATAAGTGTTAAGAATCAAATAAAAGCATTCTGCACTCACTCAACATCAATTCGCCCCCCACCGCCGTTGCTGAATGAGCCCAGAAATTAAAATCACTCACTAATGAATACAGTAACTTTCACTTAAGACGTATTTTATTTTGGAGCGAACCCAAAGCAGAATAAACTCGGCGACATTCCCGATAGATGAGAGGCTCAGATAGTTTAGGAACCTGGGTCATTGGCGACAGCAAATTCTTTGTTGGTGGTGATGCGAAATTGGGCTTGAAAACAAAATCTTTTTTTATTGGGTTTTGAATGCTACAAAACCCATCATAACAATCATTCTCTTGAAAAAATCAAACAACTAGAAAACTTCACATCACATATTTGCGTTTCACGCTTTTGCTGGCTTCACGTTAATTTCCCTTTCAAAAGAGATCTCAAGCCCCTTTTTAATGTATTGAGCAGTAAAACGGCGTTGTGGATTATGAGCCCAACACCCACAAATCAGGCCCCAAATTGGCAGAAAGTTACCCCCGTAACCGCGTTCAGAAAATTCTCTGGAACGAGCCTTTAAATCTGGACAATTGGGTAACTGTCCTTGCTCGATAGCAAGTCGAGTTTCATCATTCGACAATCCAACATATGGTTCGATTTTAGTGATGAGGAAAAACGCAATCATTCCAAACGACCAGATGTCAGTTGCATTCGATGGTCTTCTTTCGCCAGATTCGGGGGATTGAAAGTTGATTGAAGGACTTGGCAATTTGGGATTGTGCAGAGAAGTTGACACTGGGCAACAACGTTAAATGTCATAATGAGTAACACAGCATCAAAAAAAAAAAAACTACAACCACCAAGAAAGATATAGATAGAAAAAAAATACCTTGTTGTGCGTTGCGGCGACACATTCCAAAATCGGAAATTGCAACGGTTCCTTCTTGCGTGATCAAGACATTTCGTGGGCATAAATCTCTATGAACCACCCCGGCGTTGTGGATATCTTCCAGTCCCGAAAGCAATTCGTAGAGAACACGAAAGAGCTGTTCAGGGTGCTTCATGACGTACTCGTCGATTTGCATTGGGCAGAATTCCGCAATAAGCTTCAGTGAACCTACTCGAATGTTTGAACCAAAACCAAGAGCAGCCAAGAAAAAAAAAAGGAGTTGTTGCTTACGGGTTCTGGTGGCCGATTCCTCTCTGGTGCTTGATCCAATCAAGGTATGAACGTAAGGCAGATGGGAAAGCTGCAGCCAATGTCAAGGTCAGACAAACTCGTAAAACACTCATCAAGGAACTTGCCTCCTTCCAAAACTTCAAATCATTTTTGATGGCCTTTTCAATTGCACCCAGTGGAACATGAGGATCGATGTCATGGAAGTCTTTTACAGACACAGTCTGACCCAAGTACTTTCCTTTGTAAGTGAAGTCTGGTGAAAATTTTGTTAAAAAATGCAGTCGCAACTATGTCAATCAAAATAGGAACCAACAGTATAATCCAACTTGGACTGGAACTGACATTCTATTGTATTCAAGATACTCTGCTGAATCTGAGACGGACTTCCAAGGGTCAAAATTCGGGCGTTCTGTGGCATACCAGTTTTTGACAATGGGCAAATATGATTTAAGTGAAGCGTCAATGTTTCTTAAATTGTCCTGGCCAATTAGAAATTCCGAAAGAGCAACCAATTGAGACTTGTCTTTGGAGTCGAGTCCTGCTTGCTTCATCTTGGCAACTACGTATTTGAAGATATCATCTATCGCAACCACTTGAGGACTGGCCAAACTTGCCAACTGACGTTGTTGTGCTTCATTAAAACCCACATTTCTTTGATCGACAGTGAGACTCAAGTTTAATTTGGCAATGCCTTCGTTCAAATCCCTGCAGCCTGTAAATTAGCGCACTGGGCAGTCCACAAAAACTCGAGCCACCAACGCACTTATCGTATTCGGCTATTTGGGCTTTGACAACGGATGTGAACGCCGCCTCGGTCATCTTTGCGAACAGCCGCTTGAAGAGGGTCTTCTTGGCCTCCTCGTTCTTGCTGCCCAGGAAGGTGTGGATTTCTCCCAGGGTAGCCAGCAGCCTTGCGGCGTGCGCCTTGACGTGCTGCTCGGTGCTAGTCAGCCGGTCCAGCGTGCAGCCCAGCGTGCTGACGGTGTCCGCGAGGCGGCGCGTGTCGGCGCGGTTCTGCTGCATGTCGCCGCACAGCGTCAGGATGGCGCCGACCAGCGACGTCACGGAGTCGAACGGCGGCGGCAGCTTCAGCATCGCGATCGTCTTTCCCGCGAGTGCGGGCGACGCCACCGTTAGCTTTTGCGCTGGCGTTCCTAACATTTGGCACCACTGGAAAAAAGTGAAAAAATGTGAACATGCAGGAACTTCTCTTGAACTTTTATATCGGTTTTCGATCCAAAAAAAAAACGTACATCCGGGATCGAAAAACAGTTTGTTGAAAAACAGTTTTCCTACACTCGAGTCTTTGCATTGCTTTCGTTTTCTCATGACAGCGTCACAATCTCTGTACAGCTCTTGTTCAAACAACTGTTGACACCAGTACCGTTCCGTCGGCTGGGTTCGAATTTTGCAAGTATCTATCCGTTCCGGTCTGAATGCTATGATTAAATCAAGCCGTATCAGACATCCAAACCCTCTTCCCCAAGACCCTCCGGATCCAATCTCGGCCCTTGCCCAGCATCAATTTAATCCCGAGGTAAAGTAGTTATACAATGGAATGATGGGGAATTAGGGAGTGGAGCATGAAGCGGTGGCACCGTTGCTGTTGAGACAGATTGACTCTTCTGTCAACTGTTGCTGCTCTATCTGTTTAAGCCACTGAGAGCAGTCTGATGCATATTAATTCATTCTTCATTTGGTTTGAAACAAAAAGGGTGTTGATGCTTCAGAATAAAACACAGTCTCTAACCATATTACTCCGCTCTTTATCTCCTTAACAATCAACAGCAACAGCATATTCGCCTGAGCTGAACTGTAATTGAATGTTCCAACAATGGGAATTCCAACCGTCTTGGTGGTGTTTATCACACAGCTACCGTCAGCGCAGTGATACCCTCAGACAGCGGTTCAAAAAAGAAACCATTTGATTCGAACGTGCCGTTGAGGCAGTGCTGGAAGCCGCTGATAATGACACAAACATTCGTTCGATAGTCAGAGGTACTTGCTCACCTCACCTGCTTCCTCAGGACTTCGTATCAGACATACCATTGGAGTCATCAACAACCTTCCTGCCCACTGATGTTGACTCAACACCAACACTTGCTCAAAAAAACGAGTTCTGTTACTGGGCTATACAGCCTCCAACGTATTAGATGCTCAAAGTTCCGAACTTCCCTGTGTTTCATTCAGAAACTAACTTCAAACCATTAAATGATAAATAGGAAACCGTCAGGATTCCAGACCATATTCGGGAGTTGAAAGAAAGATGTAAGTAAAGTTGTTTTTGTGTCGGGGGTTTTCATAACAGTCTGTTTTTTGGAGTGTTGTTTTCTCAGCACATGTCAGTGTTGGCCAAAGTGACGAAAGACACATACAATCAAAAAAGTTTTGCCTTTTTTGTTAACTTTTTTGTAAGATGGAATTAGAATACAAGCCGAATGGATATAAAAGAGTTTATTTTATTGTGTTGCATCAGAATGCCTAAGTATTGCCTGGGGCACAATACGTCAATACCCTTCCATCATGACGAGGTGGCTCAGGTCGCAAATGAAATATCCAAATTAATTTTTTTGTCCACCCAAAAAAAGGCCATTGAATGTCAGTGGAGAGTTGTCTTCTTGAGCTCAAGGCTCTAAGAGAAAAGAATATTATTGA
Organism: Obelidium mucronatum; assembly: GCA_025765595.1. Taxonomy (NCBI): domain Eukaryota; kingdom Fungi; phylum Chytridiomycota; class Chytridiomycetes; order Chytridiales; family Chytriomycetaceae; genus Obelidium; species Obelidium mucronatum. Next base: position 97,931 of record JAIVFH010000066.1, on the reverse strand, counting down.
CGAATCCGATTTTAAGGAACAGAAAGCTGCCATTCTGGCACAGGCTTTTGGGAGCTCAAGCAGCAGTACAACCAAAGGAAACACTGACACTGTAAGTGTTCATGACATTATTACACCACAACAGAGATGACTCTATTGATGGACTTCCAAAACAAACACAGACTCAAGCCAGCAAGCAGCAGAGCGGAAATGATCCAGCAGTATGCAAATGCAGCAGTGAGAACATCCAGCTCTGCTAGGGCCGAAAACCCTAAATCAAAAACCAAGATAACTTTCATATTCAAGATTCATGATAAGAAACCCGGCTCATCTGGAATCATGGATCATGTAAGGTTTTTTATTACTTCTGACTTTCAACAATGATATGATGACAAACTACAGCTTATCCTCTTTGATTCTGATACCACCGTCAATTAAGTAAAGCAAACAGCTTTTAATCACTTCAAATCAGAAGCAATAAATTGAGCTGATTTAGCAAAGTATGGTGTTCCAAAGCAGGAAGCTTGTTTTCTGACAGCATTCAATGGTTCCATTCAAAATTTGTCCACATATCAAAAAAGGCTGGGGATCAATGGTTCAGGTGGTTAAGACCTGAGGCCAATGTGCTGCAGGTTCCCGGCTCACATCTTGGTGGAACAGAAAATGAAGTTGAGGTGCCCTCAAATGAGAACTGCACTTTTGAGCTACAGAGGAGAGTGGAAGGTGCCCAAGAAAAGAGGAAGTAGAGGGGAGGTCTACAAGGAGGGTTGGAGTGCAAAGTCACTTGCTGTCCAGAATGTGAGCCAGGCCTAACTATACTGTTCTGAGAAATTGGGTAGGAACAGTTGTTCGACAAAGTGTTAATTACAAAATACATTTACATCGAAACCAAAAAAAAAAAAAAAAACCACTTATCAAAATTCCCAAGAATTAGCTGATACGTTCAAGGCGTCAAAACACAGAGCTGATGGCAAAATGGGGTTTGTTTTCAATGTCAGCAAGCAAGAAAGCCTCAGAACCCTTTACTCCACCTCAAAAAGGGCTCGTGGAGATGTTGTATGGGTGCCATGTCACTCTTATGACTTAAGTGTTTGTAAATTGGACTTACAGGAGTGTGAATTTGAGGAAAAGACCCAAAACATATCCATTGATCCAAAATCATTGGCCAAAGGTTCTGCAAGAGTGGCACACCCCTGTCAAGTTCAAGGTAATGTTTTTGACTTGCCGTCTCTTATAATTACTGAAACATTCAAAGGCAGTATCAATCTTGTTGCTAAAATTTACAAGGCTCACAGTCAAAATGTTAGAACCAGATAGTCAATAAAAGACTTAAGGATTCTTGAAGGCAAGAGGGCTTAGGGGGCATGAGGGCTTGACCAATAAGGGCGGCTTGAGATCACGAGAGACGGAACTGAAGAGTTACAAAACTGTAAAACTAACACAGAATGTATTGAAACTGAACTAAAACTCAGGGCAGAAACCTTGCTATTTATGCAAGTTCTGGAATTACAAATGATAAGAGCTCAAAACAGAAAGAAAACTGAAAATCAAACTGAAACTGTGATAACAACAGTGATAGCACAATAATATGTGAAATCAAGAATCATATCACAAAGATGAAACTGAAAAAGTTGATAAAATGACAAATCAAGATGACAAATTCAAAAAATATATCCCTATAAGGCGGGTGATTCCTAACATCATCCCCTTTTTTTCTTGTGATTGCAAACACTTGCAGCAATTGCACCAGGACCAGGCTTATCGGGATATTTGGCGAGGAATTCAGAAACCAACTCAGCGGAACCAGAAACATTTGCAGCAGGCTCCCAGGAGCGGTCAGAGTTAAAGCAGTGACAATATTCTTAGTCTTAGGATGCAGCAAAGACGCGTGGAATACTGGATGAATACGCATGGTGGTAAGGCAAGCTCAAAGGCAACTGGGTTGATGACGCGCTTGACTTTAAAAGGACCAAGTTTCTTATCATTAATCTTTTGAGAAGGACAATTAGTCTTGATATTGCGACAATCCAAGAAAACCAAGTCTCAGGGTTTAATTTCAGGAACCGGTAACCGAGATTTTTTTTTTGTTGGCTTGTGTGGTGTAACCTTCCTGGGCAAACTTTAAGTTCGCACGAAGGTCTTCAAGAATAGTTTTCATAGACGCGAGGCGATCTTCAGCGTCAGGAACAGAGGATTCACGAATAACAGAGGGGTCAAAAATTGGATTGTGACCAGAGTTTGCAAAGAACGGTGTATGACCAGTAGTGGTTACCAAAGAATTGTTGTAGGCAAATTTGCAAAGAGGTAACTTGGATACCCAATCGTCTTGCAGGTAGTTACAGAAAACGCGTAGGTATTGCTGAATGACTTGGTTGAGGACCTCAGTAGATCCATCAGGTTGAGGGTGAAAAGCAGCGTTAAGTTTAACATTTAGGAGCTCCATAAAACGTTGCCAGAAACCACCAGTAAAACGTGGGTCGCAATTGGATATAATGGATCTGGAAGCCCCGTGAAGTCTAAAAACTTCCCGAATGTAGCTGTCTGCAGTGTCAGCACCGGTAGAAGTTTTTACCGTTGGAACAAAATGGGCTTGTTTGGGAAGCCTATCTTTTGCCACAAGTAAGGCATCAAAACCTTGACTAATAGGCAAGTCAGTAATCCAATCCATAGAGATATCCATCCATGGTTTGGAAGGAACAGGTAAGGGTTGGAGAAGGCCAAATGGAGCATGGCGAGACGGGTGAGAACGCTGACACGCGTCACAGTTTGCGATGAAACGCTGAACTACGCGCTGCATGCGTGGAAACCAGTAATCAGGAGAGATTAACTCAACTGTTTTAGCAACGCCAAAGTGGCCTGCAGCAGGAGCACAGTGACATTGACGGAAAACTTCAAGTTGAAGCTCCTCAGTTGGAAGGTAAATAAGATCATCACAAAAGATGAGACCGTTGGATTCAGTGAAGACAATGTGTAACTTGCGCTTCTTGTGCAAGGCGTACAGAGCGGACTTGGAAGTAGCGAGGGTGACGCAATCAATCCAGCTTTTGTCCAAATTGACAATAGTAATTTTATCAATATCCACACATTGGAAAAGCTGAATAAAGTTTTGTTTATGCAGCTCATCACCTTGCTGAGCGACGTAGTCAGGGCGGCGGGACAGCGCGTCTGGTTTTCCGGAAAGTCGGCCAGGGCGATGAAAAATTTTAAAACTAAATTCTGACAACTTAGTCATCCACCTATATTGGCGACGGGTAAGTTGTTGAACGGCAGTAAAGTTTTGAAGGCGATCATGATCAGAGAAAACAATGATTGGATCTGAGGGTTCAACGGTGATCAGATAATGTCTCCAAGCCGCAAACGCGTCTACAATGGCAAGCAGTTCCTTGTCGTGAGTATTGTAGTTGATTTCCGCTGGAATTAACTTGTGGGAATGAAAGGCAACAAGATGTAACCTTCCATCTGAACCCAACTGGGATAAAATTGCGCCCAGTGCAAAATCTGAGCAATCAGTTTCCACATACACGGTACAAATGGGATCAAAGTGAATCAGAACCAGAGCGGTGGAGAAGGCATGTTTATGGTTTTCAAAAGCCGATGCTGCGGCTTTGGACCACGGAAATGGTCCTATTTTGGCTTCCTTACGAGTTAAGCTGGTAAGCGGTAGCACAATGTCAGAGTAGCCGGTAATAAATTGGTGGTAAAAATTTGCAAATCCAAGAAAAATTTGCACGTCCTTGACAGACTGAGGTACCGGCCAACTAAACGGTAGCAACCTTGGCAGGATCCATCTTGACACCATCGGCAGAGAAGATGTGGCCCAGGAATTCCGTAGAACTGGTATGGAAAGGGCATTTGGCAGGATTAACTACCAAGTTGTGTTTCTGCAAGTGCTCCAAGACTTCCTTGACGTGACGTTCGTGTAATTCTTCATCTTCGGAAAAGATTAGATTGTCATCCAAATAAACGATGACAAACGTGCCCAGTAAGTCCAAAAAAATGTCATTCATGAAGTACTGGAAGGCAGCTGGAGCATTGGTTAGACTGAAACTAACCACATTATACTGGAAATGGCCAAACTTGCAGCGAAATGCAGTTTTCCATTCGTCACCAGAGCGTATTCTTAGTAAGTGGTACGCGTCCGGGAGATCCAAGTGAGTGAAAATTTTAGCCTTGGATAATTTTCCCGCAAGATCTGTGAACAGCAGTAGTGGAAACTTGTTCTTGACTACAATGTTGTTTACGGCACGATAGTCAATACAGAGGTGGAAACCACCATTTGGTTTCTTGACAAAGAAGCAAGGGGCAGTGACTGGAGAGGTAGAGGGAGATATCCAGCCTCTAGCCAAGGCATTAGTAAGATATTCCTGGAGAACTTTTTCTTCAGCTGGGCTCAGTGGATAAATTTTCCCAGCCGGCGGTAATTTTACCGAAGTTCCATCTTCATTCTTAACAATCTCGATAGGCAAGTCGTAAGGGCGATGACGTGGAAGCGGCCGAGGAGTCTCAGACTTGGGTTCAAACACGTCCGAGTACTGCTTGTAGCGTAAAGGCACTCCTCTATCGTCAGAATCGATAGCAGACTCCTGATAGTCCTTTGTATTAATCACAGCTGAAATTGACACGGTGGGAGTGTCATCATCTTTAGAAGAAGTGACATCCATTCGAGCGGCAAAGATAGTAAGCCCGTGTTTCTTGGCAATGCCAAAAAACGCAGTGGTATTAAGCAACTCAACGTCCGGTGTAGAACTCGCTGGCGGATTTTCCGTCGGGATTGAAACAGAAGCGGTAGAAACCTCCAGATCCTTGACAGCTGGATCGTCTGGAGGAGAATAAGGCAAGGCGGTGAAAGCCTCAGGGGGCACGTGGTCTGCTGACAGGCAAGCCCCATTGGAGAATGTGACCAACATGTGACGCCAATTAATGCGAGGGTTGTGAAGGCAAAGCCATGGAAGACCTAAAATAAGCGGGTATGAAATATCCGCAACAAGAAGAGACATCGTTTCGGTATGAGAACCAATTCGACAAATTAAAGGTACTGTTTGTTTAGTAATGGAGCGAGAACGCGAACCATCTGCTAAATTAACATTGTACAAGGTGGAGGAAGGAATAACAGGTATTTTATTTCTTAATGCAAAATCTAAGGAAATAAGGCCGAAAGCCAAACACCCACTATCCACGAAGGCACCCAAAGAAAAGGGCTTGGTAAGGCTTGGAGATGAAGAAGAAGAAAATTTTTCCCCGACAACAAGTGTACATGGAAGCACGATCTTGGAATCCGATGATGAGGGAACGGAGAGGTTGACAGTTTGCATCGCCAAACTGGGCAGGGAATTTACGCCTGAGCACCCCTTCCCTGGGCGCTCCGAGCATTTTTTGCAACCAAGAGGGGGGCAATCCTTGGTGTCAGAAGCACCCTTGCAACCGTCTTGACCACAGTAAGCGCAAAGACCTTTATCCTTGCAGCGTTGACGTTCCTCGTGGGTAGGCTTGCCAGACTTGACATCAGCAGCGGCAACGTCAACAGACCCAGAGGGCTTGGAAGCAGCACCTGGGTTATTGGAACGGGAGCTGGAACCAGAACCTTGGTTACCCTTGGAGGATCCAGAACATTTGTTGTTAGCAAACACGCACTCATCGAAGACAATGGCCTTGCGCATGAGCATGGAGAGGTTGGTTGGTTGAGGTTCCAGACCATCAATATAGTTCATCACGTGAAGCTTGAGACCTTGCTTGAACATCAACATCTTGGTGTAATCGTTGTGTTGAGTACCAGCAATCCAACGGAGAAAATCGCGGGCGTAGGCTTGACAAGAAGTAGTTTGCGTCAAGGTCTTGGCCTTGTCATTAGCAATTGCTTCAGCGACACGTGGATCTTCGCCGAAGAAGGCGGCAAAGACATCAGCAAATTCCTGAAAGCTCTTGAACTGGAGCTCAGGCTTGGCGACGTGGTTGATGTACCACTTGGCAGCATTACCGCCAAGGTAGGAAACCACAAAAGCAATCTTGGACTTGGTAGAGAGAATACCCTTGGGTCCAGAGTTGTCAAAATTGAGGTAAACTTTGAGCATAAAGTTGTCAAAGTCGTCAGTTGCAAGACCCTTGAAAACAGGAGGTTTGGCAACACAAAGAGAAATTTTATCAGACTTGGGGGATTCGAGCCAGGAACCCAAGTCAGACTGATAATCACAGTCCAAAGCACTACCAGCTGGGCTAACTGAACGTTGACGTTGAAATTTGCGCTTGGCCTTATGATGCAGCAAAGGCTTCAATGACTTTATCAAGACGACTAGATTGAATGCGGACAAGACGAGACAGAGCCAAGAGATCTGTAGGGAAGGCATCCATGGATGTGGCAACATCAAATTCATTATCAGTGTTGGCTTCCATGTAGCGACTGGCCTCATCAATCCCATCCAGGACATTGTTGGTTTAGATTTATCATCTTCATCAAAATTGTTATTGAGAGAAATAACATTTGGAGCTTTCGAGCGACAAGAAAGCAAAGATTGGTCAGCTGCGGGGTCTGAAGGACCAGCGGCTGAGAACCAACAGATTTCCGAGAAGCGGTAGCAGGAGGAGTATCAGCCATTATTGTATTTCAGTTTCAATACCAGATAGTCAATAAAAGACTTAAGGATTCTTTTAAGGAAACTCCTAAGCGTCCTAAGAGAAGTCCTAGGGAAACTCCTAAGGGGTCCTAAGGGAAGTCTTAAGGGACAGTCCTAATGGAAGTCCTAAGGGCATTCCTAAGGGACCAATAATGGCTTGAGATCACGAGAGACGGAACTGAAGAGTTACAAACTGTAAAACTAACACAGAATGTGTTGAAACTGAACTAAAACTCAGGGCAGAAACCTTGCTATTTATGCAAGTTCTAGAATTACAAATGATAAAAGTTCAAAACAGAAAGAAAACTGAAAATCAAACTGAAACTGTGATAACAAGAGTGATAGCACAATAATATGTGAAATCAAGAATATTATCACAAACATGAAACTGAAAAAGTTGATAAAATGACAAATCAAAGATGACAAATACAAAAATTAAATGCTTGCCACAAGAAAACCAGCAGCAGGTGTTTGCTTGCAAAAGATCCCATCAGTTTCATTCAGGACTCCACAGAAATGCCGCAGGCAGTGGTTTCTCTTGATAGAAGACAGAGACGTAGAATCCAGCTGCATTGAAAATTAGAACAAAAACTTTAAATTATAGCAAAAGTAAAATGCAACAACCAAAAAATTCCAATAACCAATAATTATTGGAAAAATTCCAATAACCAAACATTATTGGAGTTAAGAGGAACATCCAATAACCAAACATTATTGGAATTAAGAGGAACATCCAATGACCAAACGTTATTGGAAATAGGAACTCACCTGGTTCCCTGAAGTAGTGTCTCCTGTAACTGGAGTCATTCCTGGCGCCCACTGCCTCTAGCAGTGCTAAAACCTCCCATTCAAAGCCTCAAACAGACAGCTATTCCAGCCCTCCTGACGCCTCTTATGCGACTGTTGCTAGTTTTTGTCACTTTATGCGCTCTCATCCAGCCTAAGCCACAACACTGTTGTTCACAACGCGAAATAAAAAACTCTTGCAAGTTAATTACTATTTAATATAACAGCTCAGTCAACAAAGGTAGCACAGTTGTACTCTTGACACTGGGGCACGATATTGAAAAAGCCAAGTATTTTTGTTTTATTCCACATTGGACTTAACAACAATCATTTTAGGGCAGGGTTGGTCTTTCAAATACCCATGCGCTGTTCGTCTTGAAAGATTCTGGTGCTACGGCATCATCCTATAAATAATGAGATATCAACCGATCACATCGCATCAAGTATGAAAATAGCACTCACTCGTTGACGGTTTACGTTTCCAGACAGTCTCGAGTCTCTTTCCATCATGTATCTGTCCCACTTATCGACGCTGAATCGCTTGGGCTGCAGGCAGAAGGCAGTCAGCGACTGTGTCAGTGTCCATCGACTATCAACGATACCTTGCCCCAGTTCTGGAAGCTCTGCCACTGTGAAAGACCGAAGGTGGTCGCAACACCGAGGACTCCAATGACGACCATCGAAGAGAGGGCTTCGACGGGGAGTTGGAAGCGTTGGGCCATTTTGCGTTAAACTTTGATTTTGAGAAAAAGCGAAATCCTGTGTCAATAATAATAAAGACAAAAACAACCAAATCAAAATTAACAGTTCTTTTTTATTTAGACATGTACTTGGGGATCATACTGGTTTTAACCACCACGCATCCCAGGGAGTTCGTGTTTAGTCCTCGTCCATTTCAGCATTCAAGGCAGCCTGGTTAACAATTGAAAATAAATGTGAGAACCTAACAGCTAACGCCGCAAAAGACTCACCTTGGCGGCGGCCTCTGCCTCGTCAAACAGATCCTTCGGAACAAATTCATGCTTTCCACCGCTTTCTTCGCACACCCAACTCAACTCAAGCTCAAAGTCCTTGTCTTTGACCTCGTCGTGGAGAGCGTAGATGCTGATTTAAAATATTGGGATATTGATACTTGTATATATACATGTACTAAGTCACTTTACATTCTTGCGGCTTCCTTAACAGCGTCGCGTGCACTGAGCTGTGTCAATTTAAGCTTTTCCAACTCAGTCTTGGCAACAGAGCGACCTTTTCCAACGGCTGCTCCAAAGTAACCCTAAAGGTCAAATCAAAAAGGACTGGTGAATAAAGATGCAATCAAACGGAAAAATTCGGGCAGTGTGACATGGAACAACGATAAAGATGAATTTACATACATGATGAACTCCAGATGGCTCCACGACATATAATCCAGGCCCAGTCTTATCCATTGTGGCAAGAATGGTGCTCACACCAAAGGGACGAACAGAAGAATACAGAGTGTATGCCTGAACGTATCCGGCAACTCGCTCTGCAATCACTTTTCCTGGGACGGCACTCTTGTAGAAATCACGGTACTGTTGCGCCTCTTCGCGGGTTCTGTTCACGATGTGGCGAGTATCTGCGAGGAGTCCAGCAGTGGCCTTTTTTTTGCAAATCCATACAATGAGTTAAAATTTGGCCATGAGACTCAGCATGTTTCTACGTACAACTCCAATGTGAGTATCGGCAGTTCCAATACGCTTGTTAGAGCCAGGAACCAGGAGTTTGGAGGAAACGAGTTTCTCAACAGCAAGAACGACACCATCCTTAGCACGAATACCAATTGCTGTTCTGTAATTTTTTTGTGTTTAGTTTTGAATCAGGGTGGGTTTTTCGTTAGGGGACACATTGATTAAGACAACACAAGAGGCTTTCTCGACAGATTGTCATTTTCAAATAACAGTAACGTCCATGAATGCCGCTTGCAAGTGGTGGCATTTGTTGCTGCTGCGGTGGATGGTGGTGGTTTTTTTTCGAGAGTGAACGCGTCCCATGCAATCCAACTTCACCACCACGACTGCAACGCACTGCGCCGGCCGCAGACACTCCACACGCACAAATACCCGTTGGATTGAGACAAATACAAATTGGAGAGGAAAGAACAGACGGAATAGAACGGAAAATAGTCTAAAATACCCAGAGTTGTCGACGGCCTTGAGAGCGTATTCAACCTGGAAGATGCGACCGTCCGGTGAGTAAGTGGATGCTGATAGATCGTACTAGATGCATTGTTAGTCTGAGGCCAGGCGTTGATGCTAAGCTGGGACATACACCCGTTCCGATTGAAGACATTTTTAATATTAATATTTGATATAAATAATAAATAATAACACTTATACCTAAAAGTAATAGTAAAAGTGCTAATGTAATGTAAATGTAAATGGAAGAAAGAATAGACTTTTGTTCATTCTATGAATCCGATGCCCGTAAACAGAGCGGGACCTAACGTCGACTGTTTTTAAACGATGAGCGTTTGCAAACCTGCCAAAACTTCACATTGCCCATGTTTTCGATTGTATTCGACATGCATAAGGCCGCATCTGTTTTTCTATTTATCACTATTTATCACTATTTATCATATTTCTCTGTTAACAAAATCAACAAGAAATGGAAGTGGAAAGCGGGGACGTGATTCGGTTAATTGAACAGTTTCTGAAAGAAAACAATCTACTTCGGACGTTGGCTGTGCTTCAGGTATGCTGGGTGACACAGCAGAGTTGACTAGAAACTACTCGTTTTGAAACAACAACAACTACAACCGCAACTACAACAACTACCAAGGAAGAGTCCTCGATTGCTCTTAATGCGGTCGATTCTCTTGATGGCTTCGCCCTTGATATCACTCAGGGCCATTGGGACTCGGTGCTCAAAACAATAAGCAATCTTACAGTTCCTCAGAAAAAGTTATTGGATCTATACGAACATATAGTCATTGAATTGATTGAAATGAAGGAATTGCAAGCAGCTCGGAGCCTTTTGAGACAGACTGAAGTGCTCCAGGTTTGATCCCACACTTTCTTTTGTTGCTTTAAGTCTGATACACGCAAATCGATTTCAAATCTACAGCTTCTACGCGACTTGTTTCCAGAGAGATATTTGAAGCTGGAGCAGCTTCTGTCCCGCCATTCGTTTGACCCAAAAGACGCTTACCCCAACAAATCCTCAAAGGAAAAGAGACGTGCTGTCATTGCACAATCACTTGCAAGCGAGGTTTGAATATCCTTCATTTTACAAAACTCTAGAGCTTATTTGAATGCTATTTATTCATGCTTCAATAGGTTTCTGTAGCCCCTCCATCCCGACTGCTCACTCTTCTCGGCCAATCGATCAAATACCAAAAAGCTCACGGTCTGATTCCAGAAGATGATATCCCTGCATTTGACCTCTTTCGTGGCGTTATTCCCCAGGCAAAAGTGGAAGAAGACATGCCGGCAACTCAGTTATACCAAACTATCAAATTCCCGAAAAAGGCACATGCTGAATGTGTCGCGTTCAGTGGAGACGGGCAATGGATGGTGACTGGTGCCGTTGACGGTATCATTGAAGTGTGGAGTTATTTGACAGGAAAGTTACGAAAAGACTTGAAATACCAAGTGGAAGAGAATTTTATGATGATGGATTCTGCTGTACTTTGTCTTGCCTTCAGCAAGGACAGCGAATTCCTTGCTTCAGGGGCTCAGGATGGGTTTATTAAAGTATGGAAAGTTTCGTCGGGGCAATGTGTGCGGAGGTTCCCGACTGCGCATAACCAAGGAGTCACATCTGTTGTGTTCAATCGAGACGGTTCTCAAGTTCTGAGCTCCAGCTTTGACCAAACTGCTCGGTATTGATTTTTTCTTTCCTTGACCCGGGATTAATTGATTTTTTGGTTATCGCTTTTCAGATTACACGGTATTAAATCGGGAAAGATGCTTAAAGAGTTTCGAGGCCATGTTTCGTTTGTCAACGATGCTCTGTTTTCAATGGATGGATTCCGAGTTGTCACTGCAAGCAGTGATGGAACCGTCAAGGTTTTTATATCTTGTATTCTTTTTTTTCCTCAACAACAACAATGTAATATATATAGATTTGGGATGCCAAAACAGCAGACTGTCTGTCCACAATCACGCTACATGAAGGTCAAGCAGTCACTTCAGGGGTTCATAGCGCTACGGTTACAAAGCTTGTCCAAATGCCAAACAATGGCGAAAACTTCCTAGTCTGTAATAAGAGCGCGTTCGTTTATATCCTTAACTTGAAAGGCGCAGTTGTGAAGTACTTTCGGATTGGAAAAGGTCTGGGAGATGCTCCAGTACAAGAGATTGTTGGAGCATGTGTTAGTTCAAAGGGAGAATTCATCTATACTGTGACGGAAGACAGTATGATGCAGTGGTTTAATGTCGAGGGCGATAGCATTTATCCACAAAGCTCAATCAAGGTTTCTGCCATTATTTTAATTGCTAAAATGAAGGAAACTGATAATTTACATCAATTTGTATCAAGGCATGTGACAGTGAAATCATTAGTGTTACACACCATCCGTTCTCGAATATTATTGCTGTAGCAGGCGAAAACCGCCTGGTTTCACTTTACAAGCCGTGAATTTAAATAAAGCAAAGGGCGAGCATTTGGAAATGAATGTTGGTGTTCGATAAGAGGCACTGTGTTGCAGAATTGAATTTACAACCCAGTAACTTCAATCCTTTCCTTTTTTTGTAGTTATTATCTTTCCTGGCAGGCTGCTGGCATCTTCCTGTTCTTTATTTAATATTATTGTTGTAAATCTTTCGTCTCTGTATTCCTACCATGGGAAACTGTTCCTCAGCTCCAAGCGAAGATCGGGCAGCCATAGCCGTCAGCAAAGAAATAGATAAAAGGCTAAAAGCGGAGCAGGAAATATCAAGCACCGCAGTGAAACTTTTACTGCTAGGTAGGAGATCCTACCTCTCCTCCTTTAGAAAACCCCACCAACCACTCCTGTCGCCCCGGTCTCGCACCGTCTATGGCGTTATATATATTTCTATGTGAAAAACGCGTGTTTTTCTACTTGTTTGGAGAGATATATCTCACTGTGTTCCAACCCCGTCAGGAACAACTAACAAAAATACTAAAATACACACTTTCAGGGACTGGAGAAACCGGCAAATCAACAATCCTAAAACAACTCAAACTCATCCACGGTATCGGATTCTCAGAAGACGAACGGCGGACTTTTAGATCCGCGATTATACTCAATGTGATTACCTGTGCAAAGACTCTGGTCAAAGCAATGACCACCCTCAAAATCCCTTTTGGATTCGTTCCGTCGTCTATTCCGAAGCCTGAGAAACTGGAGAACCAATCTACTTCGATGATACATATGGATGGCGATCAGTGTTTGAGCATGGATGGTGGAGTCCGGTCACATGGCGGAGGGGATTCTCATATCAAACTCGATTATATAGCTCATGCTGCTGCCGCGCAGTTTGGGAAGCTGGGTCCGGAATCAAAAATCCCCCACTATGCACATTTTGTGGAATCATGTGATATATCTTTCTGTTTTGGGGGGACAGAGAATGGCATGCCCTTAGAGGTGTTGGATGCTGTGACAAAGACGTGGAAGGACTCGGGAATACAATACTGTTATAGTCGATCCAATGAGTTTCAGTTGTTGGATTCTTGTGGATAGTGAGTACCTTTTATTCTTCGTATTATTGTCTCCTTTCCTTTTCTGATGATATGAAATCATTACTGCTGTGTCATTCACTGCTTCTAGTTTTATGGGAGATTTGCAACGGATATGTGCCGCGGAATTTGAGCCAACAGATCAAGATATTTTGGCAGCACGTATACTAACGACGAAAGTCGCGGAAATTAAGTTCCTAGTTCAGGATGTTCAGTTTGTAGTATATGATTTGGGTGGTCAACGAAGCGAGCGGAAAAAATGGGTTCCATACTTTGACAATGTCCAAGCCATCATCTTCTTGGTGGCAATAAGCTCATATGACCAAGTTTGTTTTGAAGATGGCTCCACCAACAGAAGTATTTTTTTTTAACTTCGCGTATTTTTTTTCGAATTTGTATAACTCAATCCATAATTAGTGGTGGAATCAATGACGCTATTCTCTTCAATTTGCAATCACGCCGCTTTCAGGAAAACGTCAATGCTTGTGTTTATGAACAAAATCGATTTATTCAAAAGCAAGCTGGAAACAAGTCCCATCCAGGAGTTCTTCCCAAATTTTACAGGTTTATCACTTTTTCGTGGTGATCCCTTTCAAAAACCACAAGTTAACAAGTTTTTTCTATTCCGCATATACGTTCATTCAGGTGCAAATACATTTGAAAATGCCTCCGAGTTCTTTTCACGGCAGTTTGTCAACTTGAACAAGTACCCAGAAAAGAAAATGTACATTCATTTTACATGGGCAACTGATACAAAACAAATAACAAAAGTTCTGGCAACTGTTAATCATATCATTCTAAGGTAAAATTATTTGTTTCTGTTTTTTTTTTTCTCTTTGACTTCTAATCTGCTTTTCTCTTCTTATTTTTTTTTTTTACAGTTCAAACTTGGATCAATCCGGATTATAAAGAAAAGGAGAAGAAGTGGGGACTTTTCGCCTTCTCGAAAAACAAAACCAAAGTAAAATAAATGACAGTATCACAAAAAATTCTTTCTTTCTTCCTGACACACTTTTCTTGTCCTTTTTTGAATGAAAAATGGTGTTTACAGTTGAACCTACAAAAAAACCTATAAATACAGAAAATAACAAATGGGTTGCGCCGCAAGCGCTGCCGTACCTGAGGAAGTAGAAGCATCAAAAACAAGCAAAGAAATTGATCGAGAAATCGAGAAAGAAAAGCAAAAGAAGGAAGCAAAGCTACTACTCCTTGGTTTGTTCTTTGTCAACATCTGAACAACCCCTCACAGGTTTCAAGTAAATCTGACGCGTTTCTTTCATATCGTTCCTCCTGCTACATTAGGAGCTGGAGAAACTGGAAAATCAACGATTCTGAAACAGTTTAAGCTAATCTACGGCAATGGATTTTCCCAAGAAGAGCTTCGAGCGTTCAGATGTACAATCCTCCTTCAAATCATAAACTACACGAAAATCCTCATGACCGCCATGAACACCCTTCAAATTCCATATGGATTTATTCCTGCCAATGTCGACATTGAAAAAGCCAAAACTTTACAAGTGCCACAAACTGACCAACTGCTACCTGACGACCCCACAACATCCGTCATACAACCAAAGTCGAAAATAGATATTAGCGATCCGATATCAAAAGCGGCAATTATTGAATACAGGGCTACCCTTGAAACTGGAACAACTCCGAATTTCGTTGAGGAGTTCAACAACTCGGACTGGCACTTGAATCTATCGGAATCAGACAATACACTGCCTTCAACACTTGTTGCATCCATCAAATCAATATGGAATGACTCCGGGATTCAGTATTGCTTTTCACGAGGAAGTGAATACCACCTTCTTGATTCCTGTTCATAGTTGAGTACTAGCATACTTGAAATGGAAAAAAAAAAATGCCCACCTATAGGAACATACGAAACAAAAAAATACTGATGATATGAAACCCCTTTCTCCCTTCTCTCAATCCTATCCTCCTTAGTTTTTTAAACGAAATCGACAGAATATCGAAATCTTCATACATTCCAAACGATCAGGATATTCTAAACATGCGAATTCTGACGTCAACAGTGACAGAGACGCGATTTACGATTGATAAGCTTGTATTCCGGGTGTTTGATGTGGGTGGTCAAAGAATGTACCGGAAAGCCTGGACGGCCTATTTTGATGATGTTCGAGCAATCATTTTTTTGGTTGCGATAAGCGCATATGACCAAAAATGCTCGGAGGACGACGCCACAAATCGAAGTAAGTTGAAATGGAAATGGATTTAAAAGAAATACTTGCATGACGAAGATATTAATCTATTCCTTTCATTTACGCAGTTATCGAGTCTCTCACTGTTTTCAACTCAATCTGCAACAAGGATTCATTCAAAACCACATCAATCATTCTATTCATGAACAAAATAGACCTATTTAAAGCAAAACTCGAGAGTGTCCCCATCGCGAACTATTTCCCTGAATATAAAGGTAAGGGGGGGGGGGGGGGGGCCTCCTTTTCCTGTATGTTCCTGATGCAAACTCCCAAAAACAAAAGATTCAAACAATTACGAAAACGGATCCCGATTCTTTTCCAAAAAGTTTCTAGCGGCAAACAAGAACAAGGATCGCTCAATCTATGTGCATTATACTTGGGCCACTGACACAAACCAAATCAAAGATGTTTTGGCAATGGTGAATGAGATTATATTGAGGTTCGTTTTTTATCGCTTTAACTTTTTGCATCTTTCTTTTTTTTTTTTTTTTTTTTTTTTCCTTTCCTTTTCTCATCAATATTTCTTTTCCCAGCTCTACTATGGCAAGCTTTGGTTTAATGTAAAAAAAAATTCAGCAAACTTTCCTATCTCTCTTTTCCAAGGTTTTTCTTTCCCCCCCCTCCAAAGTTAATCTATAAGAGTAAAAGGCCAGGCGGGGAGTCGCCTCTGTTATATTATTACAAAATAATTTATTTTGGGCGCTGTATTGCTTTTATGAATCCTTAATTTTTTTTCTCTCTCTCTCTCTCCCGATATATTTTGTAAAGATCTCAAAAAAAAAATGTGTGGAGCCACAGGTACCCCAGAAGAAGCCGCCAAAGCAGCAGAAAGCCGACAGATCGACAAGATGCTTAAAATAGAAGAAGCAGAACGGATGAAGGAGAACAAATCAACAATCAAAATACTGCTTCTAGGTTTCCTTTTTTTTTTTTTTTTTATTGGTATACTCTACAACTGGAATACTTAAACAATCACGTGCCCCGCCCCCACCCCAACCCTCCTCCTCCTTCCTCCTCTTTCTTCTTCTTCTTCTCTCAAAAACAAAAAACAAACTCCGCCAAACTAAAAAAGGCTCCGGCGAAAGCGGCAAATCAACAATCCTCAAACAATTCAAACTGATTTATGGAACCGGCTTCTCCGAAGAAGATGTAAAAGGATACCGAGCCGCCATCCTCGGGAACGTCTTGATTTGCGCAAAGTCCCTGGTGGAAGCCATGGACACGCTTAAAATCCCGTATGGGTTTAACCCATTGTCGCCTCCTCAGCAGCCGCCGCCGCCACTGCAACTGGCTGGGAGCGATGTTTCTAATGGAGAAAGTCAGGTGCAACAGCAGTCGACGGCGGCAGCAGCAATTGATCTTTCATCTGCCGCCGCCGCCGCCGTTGTTGTTGTTGGACAAAGTCAAGAGGAATCGTCACAGGGCCATCCATCTGTTGATTCATCACGCGTTGCTTCTTCGATTGCAACATCGTCTTTTCTTGGAGTGTCTCGAAATGGTGGCGGCGGCGGGAGTGGTGGTGGTGGTGGTGGTGTGTCGAGGCAGGAAAGTGGTTTACAGCTAGGGAATGACAACAACAACAACAACAACAACTCCATTGACCGCGAAGGCCTTGTCCCGAGACCGCAAGACCCAATATCGAATCTCGCTGAACGGTTATACGATGTGAATCACGCATGTCCAATGGAAGCATCCATCATCAAAGACGCGGTGATATATAAAGCGGATCGGCTGAATGAGGCAGAGATCCGAGCAGTGAAAACATTGTGGCGGGATACAGGGATTCAGTATTGTTTTCGGAGGTCGAATGAGTTTCAGTTGTTGGATTGTTGTTCATAGTTGAGTTTCATATCATCTTTTTTTTTCTGGTTTTCTTGTTGTTTGCAAGCATCCTCTAAAAAAAAACTAAACAAAAAAAAAATTACAAACAAAACAGTTTCCTTAATGACTTGGATCGATTGGTTGATAAGAAATATCTACCAACACAGCAAGATATTTTGCAAGCGCGTATTACAACGACAGGAGTCACAGAGAACCAATTCTTTGTAAATAAGGAGCAATCGTACAAAATATTTGATGTTGGAGGACAACGCAGTGAGCGGCGGAAGTGGGCGGCTCATTTCCAAGGAGTGAATGCAATCATTTTCATGATTGCAATCAGTGCTTTCGATCAACTCTGTTCAGAAGATAACGAGACGAATAGAAGTAAGTGGGAGCTATTATTATTATCTTATTATTTTTTTTTGGTTTGGTTTAATAGCATCAACATAAACACACACACAAAACAAAGTGGTTGAATCATTAAACTTGTTTGCATCAATCTGTAACCACCCAATGTTCAAGTCAACGTCAATGCTTGTATTCATGAACAAGATTGATTTATTCAAAGAGAAACTCAAAAGTGGAATCAAAGTTGCAACCTACTTCCCCGCATTTTCAGGCCCCAACAATTACGAAGCAACGTCCGAGTACTTTGCTCATCGCGTGACGGAATCAAACAAATATCCGGATCACAAAACTGTTTATATTTATTATACTTGGGCGACGGACACGATGCAGATACGGACAGTGTTTCATACAGTCAATGTTATCTTGCTACAGTTGAGTATATGTATATGTTTGCTGTTGTTTTAAGCTTGGAGATTTTAAAAACACATGTATTGTAATGTAGATCTCAATTGGCGTCAGTTGGGATGATTTAAGTCAAAAAGTACTTGTATTCCTTGTATGGTGAAACTCTATTTTTTTTTCAGAAAACAAAAAACACAGTAACCATCTTTTAAATACACCAGTAAAATAATAGTACAAAAAATAAAAAGAGCCATCAGATTCAATGATTTTAAAAAATTTTAAACTTTTATTCTAAATAAATTCGCGTGTTTGTGTGTGTGGAGGTATTGAAAGAGGCGAAGGAGCACAGCAGAAAACGATAAAAAAAGAAACAAAAAAAGAATAGAAAAAGAAAAGAACTCAGACGTATTGGTAGTTTGCGTACCCGTACTGGATCTTGCTTCTGTTGATCCGCCAGGCCTCGTTCATCAGACTCTCGCTCGCGCGGTCCTTCTGGGCAATCTTGACAAACAGCAGCACGCTGAACACGAGGCCAATCAGCTCGACCAGGCCCAGGGCGAGCCCCGTGCCGCCGATAGTCGCCAGCGAGCCCTGCAGCGCCTTCTTGACGCTCTCCATGCACGGCACGTGGAAGTCGAAGCTCGCGGGCGTCGCGCAGTTCGGCGGCACGGCGTACTGCGTCGTGTTGCGGAAGCCGCAGCACTGGAACACGCGCTCGACGTGCTGGATGTTGTTGAGCGCCTGCGCGTTGCCGCTCGCGACGCTGTTGATCCACGACGTCTGCAGCAGCTCCTCGACCGCGTCGCTCTTGGCGTACGCCGCGATGCCGAGCCCGAGCTCAAACACGACGAGCAGCAGCAGCAGCCCGAAGTACGTCTTGAGCAGCATGCCCTTCTCGTTGGCCGCGCCGAAGATGCCTTGGTTGGTGCCGTTGGTTAGTCACACTATCCCCTCACGCTCCACACGCGCCTTACCGAAAAAGGATATCGCCGTAATCAAAACGCCAATGCCAATGGCCGCTGCCGCCGTGCTCCCAGAAAGATCAATCAAGTCATTGGTGCCCGCGTTTACTTGGATGTACGCGCCGCCTCCAATCAAAATAACTCCTGCGAGCTTTTTTGTTTTTGTTATCAATTTGTTGTCGTTTGTTTGTTCAGGCATGTGTTTTTGATTTGTGCAGTGATAACAGTGAGAATCATGATCAAGGAGAATGTTTACAAACAACCAAAAAACAAACAAACCAAAGACAGAAAGTTGATGAACAGAAGCAAGTTCTTGACGAGAGTAAACCCGCCCGACGAAAAGAACGTGTCCTTGTTGAACGTGAAGGTCGAGATACGTGACAAGAAGGGCATTTGTATTTTTTTTTTTTGTTGAGCTTATTTTTTGGCTTTATATTTCAGTACAAAGAGATTTGCACATTACCTATTATACATTATTATTATCACTGAATACTTATATATCCTGAGGGGTTTTTTGAAAATGAATTTAGTCAATCTTTTTTTTTTTTTTGCTGTGTCTGAATCTTCCCTTTCCCCGCTTTTTTTTTTTATCAATCACCATGTGTGGCTAGCCTAAACAACAACCACAAAAAAAAGGTCCAAGAAACAACTGATGCTGAAACTCGTTAAAGATGGTGCAGAAGTCGGATGCATTCAAGACTGGCGACAACAAACGAGTCTATCACAGTTCCGTGGCCAGATCACACCAGTGCTGTTGGACAGAGAATCCTTTGAATTCATCTTTCCAACGTCGCCAACAGTAAGTTTTTTCTCTTTGATTGCCACAAACATAATAACACATCTTTTTATTTATCATACCGATCAGTCAACCGAGATTCCAATTGCAGTTGATCAAGAGTGTCTGATCTCCCTTGAAATCTACATTGCGCAATGTCAGCGCCTTGAACAACAAGACAATAGTGAGACACAATCATCAGCATCAACATCATCATCATCATCATCGTTCCAACCAACGATACACATTCGATCCATGAACCAAGAAGCTCACCAACTCCCCACGTACACTCAATCCAACTCTGACACTGCATTCCTCAAATCTGAAGGCGAGGGCGAGTATTCCTTCACATTACCACCACCACCGCCACCACAGGTACCACTATCCCAACAACAAACTTCAACAGATCCCAAAACCGCCAATCAATCCCCCCTGATAAAAAGAAAAGTCCCATTCCCCGCACAACTTGTGCTCTTGTTCAACCCTGGATTCTGGTACGGCCTGCTCGAGTTCTTTGTGGCGACCCAAGTCGTTGTCCTCGAGGTTTTATCCAAGCAACCGATCGTGTTTATTGTTATTCCGTTGGTGTTGCTGCTTGCACCTGTTCCAGGAGGCGTCAAGCGGCTTTGTGCGTTGACGCGGGGTGATGTGAGGGCGTCTATGGATTCCATGTCAAGAGACGAGGAAGGAGGAGGAGGAGGAGGAGGAGAGAAGGTTGATTTGGTTGTTGTTTCTGGGAATGTTGTTGTTCCAGTGGATTCGGTTGTGTGTGGGTTGTTGCAGTTGGATGCAGAGAGTGGATCTGTTGATTGGGTGTTGTGTTATGAAGGAGGGAGGTTGGATCGATTGCGGTTGTTGTGGTGTTTGTTTTACGCGGTTTTGAGGGTTGTGGGGTGTCTTCATTTTGTTGGGGTTGGTGTTTATTTGTATTCCAATTATTAAAATAAATTAAAAAAAGTGATTGACATGTGAAAAAAAAATATATACATTAATAATGAAACATCAACAAGCAACACTGTTTAGATACTTTCAAGTCAAGAACGTTGATCAAACTGTCAATAATACGAGCAGGTCTCTTGGAACAGTATCTGCAGAATCATCATCAACCTTGCCGCAAAAACAATGTCAGCATCTGCAACAAGTTGGGGAGATCGGATCATCCAGTCGTGGTGGTATTGAAAGGACAGAAGCAGCAGTAGTAGTGGCACGGGCGCCGAGACAGGCCGATATTGTAGAAATGTTGGAGCGAGCAATGACGCGACAGCACCAACAGCAGCAGCAGCAGCAACAACAGCTACAGACTGATCCAAATCCAGATCCAGCAGCAGAGAGACGCAGCAACACTGCCAGTGGACCCGGGCTTCGCAGCTGGGTGTTTCGCAGTGTAATGAAGGGAAACACGCTTGCCAATAAATGTCGAATTCAAATGTGAAGGTTTGAAATCTCCCCCTTCTCCCCTGCCGTCTGCCCCCGCCTGCCCTCGGCCGCTGACGCTCTTTTTCTTGCAACGCTCGCGCGCAGGTGTTTGTCCGGGTGCGGCCGCTGGCGCCACCGCGGCGGGACAAGGCGGCGCCGGCGCCCGTGGCGGCCGTGGCTGTGGACAGCGAGCGGGCGACCGTGACAGTGTTTAGTCCGAGTGGCGCGAGTGGTCCGAGTGGTCCAAGCAGCCCGACGCAGCACCGCGAGTTTGCGTTTGACGGCGTGTTCGATCCGGCGGCCAGCCAGACGGCGGTGTTCGGCGCGCTGTCCGCCGACGTGGTCGACCACGCGCTGCTCGGCTTCAACACGTGTCTGTTCGCGTACGGCCAGACGGGCTCCGGCAAGACGCACTCGATGACGGGCGCCAAGGCGGACCCGGGCGTCGCGCCGCGCGCCTGCGCCCTGCTCTTCCGCCGCATCGCCGCGCTCGCGCCGGGCGTCGCCGTCGCCGTCGCCGTGTCGTTCGTCGAGATCTACAACGAGAAGGTGCGCGACCTGCTGTGCGCGAACCCCGCGAAGCCCGCGCTGCGCGTCAGGGAGCATCCGACGCTGGGTCCGTACTGCGAGGACCTGTCGAAGCTGGTTGTCACGTCGTTTGACCAGATTGAGCGGCTGATGGATCTGGGGAACAGTGCGCGGACTACTGCTGCCACAAACATGAACGATGTGTCTTCGCGGTCGCATGTGAGTACTTGACATTCTTTGAATTTACGCATGAAGCGAGGAACGGGTCATGGTGCGAGGAATGGAGCGAAGAACGAGCGGAATATGTGCGGAATATGAGGGGGTCCAATTCGGTCTATTCAGTCCAATCAACTGGACTCAACTGGATTATATGGACCGAGGAACGAGCGGAATTCTATCCATTCACATCATTGATGGCTTGAAGCTCAATCTCATTAATATCATCTGTTCAGGCCGTATTCACGATTCATATTCAACAAATCATATCAACAACATCAACAACAACAACCGAATCATCAAAATCAATTTCTCCACTCTCTGCCACATCAACTATAAATCGAGCAACATCTGCGTCTTCATCATCGCCATCTTCTTCAGCCGGAATCTCTCCTTCTTCTCCTTCAATAATATCAAAAATAGAGAGATCTTCTCGGATATGTCTCGTTGATTTGGCAGGTTCAGAACGCGCCGACTCCACAGGAGCATCTGGCGCTCGTTTGAAGGAAGGCGCCAACATTAACAAGAGTCTAACGACTCTAGGCAAAGTTATCTCTGCTCTTGCAGAAGCAAGTGATTCTGCGGCAACAGCATCCGCGTCTCGGAGGAGTAGTGTACAAAGCCTGAAAGTTTCCTATGACGCAGCTGGAGGAACATCAGGACCGCCGCCGACTCCACCACCTCCATCGCCACTTAAACCTTCAGTTCATATTCCATACAGAGACTCGGTTTGTACAAGTAACCGCTGTAAGCGGATGTAATTTTTTGGCTTTCATTTTCCAACCCCCCCTTTTTTTTTCTTCTTCTGTAGACATTAACGTGGCTCTTGAAAGACTGTATTGGTGGAAATTCAAAAACAATCATGATGGCAACTATATCCCCATCTGAAGCTTTCATAGATGAAACATTGTCGACACTTCGATATGCCGAACGGGCAAAGAAAATTGTGAATCGGGCCGTTGTGAATGAAGATGAAACTGGAAAGACTGTGCGGCTGTTGCAGGAAGAAGTGGATAAGTTGAAGCGGCGTCTTGCAACGTATGAAGAAGGTGGCTTAGATGAGACGCTATCCAGGAATATTTCTCCCATGGGAAGTCGAAGAGCCTCTGTGATGGAAGATGGTGGTGGCGGTGGTGGTAAAGGACTCGGTCGTCGCTTGTCTGTGTTGAGTATGAATTCAATGAGTTCACTGTTGTCGGATTCAAGGGATCCAGATGCGTTGAGGGATCAGCTTCTCGCGAGTGAGAAGCTGATTGCGGAAATGACGGAAAGCTATGAAGCTAGACTTGTATGTTGAAATCTATTTTTTTTAATTGTTTTATTAAATGCGTTTTTTTTTTCCATTGACTGCTTCAACTACAGCAAAAGTCTATTCAAATTGAAACCCAGCGCAGCCAGGTCTTGCAAGAGCTTGGAATTTCAATTGAAACGAGGTCGTCTAGCTCCGTCGGTGTCCATGCACCGAAAACTGTACCCCATTTGCTCAACTTGTCGGAAGATCCAATGGTATCAGAGTGTCTTCTGTATCGCCTACCGATCGGAATACATGGTGTTGGAAGTACTCCGAAAGCGTCCATTTTTCTTGCGAGTCCCTCTATTCTGCCAGAACACGCCTTTCTTGAGTGCACTATATCCAGCGATCCATCAATAGCTGTTTCTACTGCTTCCTCAAAAACATCCACAACCCTTATCGTCATCCTACGTCCAAACCCAGACGGAATCACTTTTGTAAATAGCTTCCAAATGAAACACCCTGTTAAACTTAACCCTGGGGACCGCATCCTCTTTGGAGAGACTGCCTTATTTAAATTCGCGAATCCAACAGAGTTGTCAATTCACGTCCCACCTCCGCCATCATCGCCGCACCCATCGTTGTCTACTCATTCGTCATCGAACGGCTATTTTGTGCATCATTCGGATGAGTCCAGGTATTCAATGGAATGCAGTCCACGGTCTTCCTCGCCGTCACGGTCTGGATCCTCGTTGGTCCGATCCACGACGACTTTATCAGGAACGTCACCTTCTTCAGAGTCTTTGAATGATTTCAGAGGAGTAGGAGGGGGAGGAGGAGGAGGAGGAGGGGGACCTGGATATGCCAAGAGTCCAGATTCTTCCTCGTCTTCTTCTGTTGGTATGCGGTTCGCTGTTGGTCCGTCGGGACAACGGCAAAAGCAGATGCAGCACTTGGGACTTGAGACTGGCGGGTATTTACAGCAGTCGATGAAGTCTCGTTCGGGGTCTGCTGTCAGTTCTTCGAGGGGAGTTGGTGGCAGCGGCGGGAAGCATTCCAGAAGTGTTAGTTTTCAGGCAGCGCGGGGTTCTAAGCAGGCGTTTTCTGAAGCCGATGCGGTTTTGGCGCGGCGAGTTTTGGATAAATGGCGGAGCAGGAATTATGTTGCGTTGGCACAAGAGGTAAATCCCTTCCCCCCCCCCCCCAAAAAAAAATCTTATGTTTTTTTTTTTTCGTTTGTTGTTATGATGTAGATCCTCAAATCAGCAGTTTTCCTCAAGGAAGCGAATATAATAGCCAAAGAACTATCCAAAAACGTTTTCTACGAATTTCGAATTGTAGAGTCGTTCCGTGAGTTTTCTGCGCGTTCTTTTTGGGAACGACATGTTTATGAAACAGCGTTGTTGTCGCCTCATCCACGGTCTCGACAGGTCTCTTCACAATCTGTGAATAGTTTCACGTCGCTATCGTCGCGAGGAGGAGGAGGAGCGGGAGGAGCAGGAGGAGCAGGAGCACACAAATCAAAGCCGTTTCTTGTCGTCCAAGTTTTTGATGGGCACCACAACTCTGCCTACAAATGGCTACTCCCCGATTTCAAAACGCGACTCGAGAGCATGAGAACCTTGTACGACTATATCGACCCGGACAATGCGCCGTCCAAATTCTACGCGCACCAGCGGGCTATTACATCGGAGCTATCGTTTTACAATGGGAAGACGGAGGGGCATGCTTATTATCAGTGTATTGGGACTGTTGGGGTGGATGTGCGGTGTTTGAGTATGGGTATTTTGAAGGAGGTGCGGGCGCCGGTTGTTTGTGGTGAGAAGGGGGATATTCTGGGGTGGCTTCTTGTTGTGATTGCGCCCATTTCGGCGGTTGCTGCTGGGGGGAGTGGGGGTGGAGGTGTGGGGGATGGGTATGTTTCTGATTCGGAGGGGTTTGGAAGTGGGGGCGATGAGGAGGATGAGGTTGGTGGTGATGATGAGGGAGTGGGTTTGGGATTGAAGCAGCAGCAACAGGAACGGCATCAGCAGCAACAGCAGCAGCAGCATGGGGACTTGAAGGTTGGGCATCAGTTGGTGTTTGAAGTGTCAATCTTGGAGATGACTGGGATTTCTGAATCGGTTTATACTCAGATTCACTGTCAGTTTCGGCTTTCTGATTTTACTGGGCAGGGAGATGGGTTTTCTGCGACTGGAAGGATTGGTAGTGGTGGTGGTGGTGGCGGTGGGGATCGAGTGTTTGCGACGGATCCTGCTGATGGGTTTGGCGACTCACCGATACGATGGAATTTTTCTCAGACTATTTCAATGCAAGTGACGGAGGCGGCTAAATATGTGCTGGAGCGGGGGATTGTCAAGTTTGAGGTGTTTGCCCGCCATATTCGACCCATCAGTGATGTGATTGACGAAAAGTTTCACAAACGCGGTTCCCCTTCATCAGCTGCCGTTCCTGTTATCACGCCTGTGATATCCACGCATCCGTCGTTGTCTCCATTCAACGAAGTCAAGGAACATGTAATTCTTGCTCAGATTGAAATTGCTGAATTGTCAGCTTTCTCTGGGGAATTCAAACCGGTGCCAGTCCAAACGAGCGTCAAGCAATCGGAGATGCTGAAGGCCGAGTTCAGATCTCCTGCTGACGTGTTTATGATTCGGCAGGGCATCCAACGCCGGATTAAACTGCGGCTATCTCATTCATCAGGAAAGTATGATCTTCCGTGGCGGAGGATTTCATATGTCAAGATTGGACAGATACGACGGATCGATATGAAATCCAATCGCCCCTTGGAAGATGAACCAGATTCTCCTGAAATGATTGGCTTGCAGGTTCCAGGACTTGTGGACCAAGAAAGAATGTCGAGTGAAGACCTTTTGGCGACAGCGCAGAACCATCCATTTTTTTCAAATAACGGACAGTCGTCGTTGGAGATTGAAATCCCATGGGACACGAGTGTGCATAACTGCGTTTACCTGAATCGACCCACCAAAGGATTCAAGCTCGAACTGACGATATGTTGGGGCGTTGAAGTGGATCCGTTGAATGATGGGGGATCTAGTCTTGATGTTTCGCAGTGGAACGTTTTCGCCAATGCAGTTCAGTTTGAGAAACAAATTGGGATTATTGTACATGAACGAGACTTTAAAGTCCAAGCGTCAGCGAAAGCTTTTGACCTGTTGTCTTCGATTGGGTTGGGTAGTGGGAATGCTACGACGCGGTATGCGATACGGTCAAATGCGTTGTTTATGGTGGAAACGTTCCCCGTTTCTGCAACGCTGGTGCCGAAAACGAAGCCAAGTTCTAGGGCGCGGATGGCTGAGATTGATACACGAAATGGGTACGTTCGTGGGGAAGAGTCTCTGGCGGATTGGAAACCCGAAGGTCAGGAGCTGGTGATACGGTTTTGGAAGCGGCGAGAGAAGGAATCTCGGCTTCATCAGCTTTCGTCCATCCGGTCACGGATAGAAGAGTATGAAATGTTTTCGCGGGATCTGTATCCGGTTCGTGAGAATATATCGGAGCAAGAGAGTAGAGTCTTGCTTGCGAAATCTATGGAGCTGTGGAGGAATACCTGTTATGGAGCGGATCCGGCTTTGGTAAGCATGAGTGTGGATTAATTTTTGTTGGGTCCATCGTTTATGTTTTGTTAATTTTTAGGATATTCTGTTGTTTGATCGCGAAGTGCCGGTGAGGGAAGATGATGGAGAGGAGGTTAAGTTTGTTTCGACGAGGTGTAGACAGATCTTGGAAATGTGAGTGGTTTTCAATTTGTTTTCTAGTGTTTTAACGTGATGCAAAAAAAAGGGCACCTGTGTCATTCCGCGGACAGCTATCCACACCAAACTCAAGTGACATTTGGGTCAAGAGATATTTTGTCATAAGACGACCTTATTTGCATATGTATGCTGATCCATCCGACTTGGATGAGTTGGCGATTTTTAGCCTTGTAAATACCAATATTCAGTTTGAAGGACCGACAATGGGAGCGGCATTCCAGGTACGAGACTCTCTCATACGCGCGAGGGTTTTTTTTTTTTTTTTGTATTTCGAAAATGCTCGTGTGTGTTAATATGGTACTTTTGTTTTTAAAGGGGAAATCGCATGTTTTCGCGATACATTCAAAAGATTGCAGCTTGCTTTTGCAAGCTTCGTCAGCTGGTGATATGAACGCGTGGATATCAGCGCTTGATCCTTTGGGGGCGGGTGTGATGCTATCGCGGTTGCGGGAAACTTTGATTTAAATACAAATATATCTCTGCATTTCAGATTATTGCGATGTTTGAAAGGACGTAGCTGAGTCGGCCGAGATTGCTATTTAATTCCGCTTAATAAGAGGATAGGGGTTACCAGTGAACTCACTGGACCTTGCATTCCCCAGGCTTTATATTCTTAGTGTGACTGAAACAAACAAATTTTCAGTAACCGACCATTATTGGATCCTGAGCAACCGCCTTGAAAAGTGTGGTAAAGACCAAGCAATTGCTCCACTTCGGGAGTAGCTGCTTCCCCTAAGTTGAAATAAGGAAGTGATCCCCCAAGACAAAAAATAGAAGTTTGATGAATATGATCATGAGGTCTCGAATCCTCTACGTGAAAATCAAAACAAATACCAGAGTCGTCAGATTCAGTTAAAATTCAAAAAATAAAATAAAATAAAATAAAATAAAAGCGATATTAAGCAATTTCCTTGCGCGTTTTAATACATTTTGCAACTTACATGCAACTTAAAATATCTTTTAAAAGCAATATCTTTATCCAAACGCAAAAACAGTGGCCAAGCAAATGCAGAACCCTCAAGCAATTTGTGTTTCAGGAAAAAAGTTTTCACCCACATCCAAGCCATCGTCACACTCAACCAAAGCAGCAAAACTGGTGGGAAAATCACCAATCTTCAACTGCTTTTCCTTAATAAAATGAACAGTCGCCCCAGAAGACAACAAGTACTCTGCGTCAACCTCAACATACGGTTTAGTCTTCCACCAATTCTGAAGTAAATAATGGGTTCTGGATTCAACTTTGCGCGATCCAATCAAAAGCATGGCATGCCGTCCAATGAAATTTTCACCAGTAGCTATGCCAAGATGTTGCCACTTACAACTGCTGAAGTCGTCGGTCACACGAAATCCAGATACCAAGCCTGGCCCGTGGTCTTTCAAAAGTAAGGTGAGATCAACGTCATCGAAATTGCTTTCGTGGATTATTTTGGAAGGATGCATCTTTGTTGCCAAAATGCTCTTCAGGAATTCCTGTTTGGAAGCGTTTAAACTCAAATAATGCGAAATCAAGATTATTTTACCAATGAGTCACCTCCCTCATTTTTCCAAATGTGAAGATAAAGGCTCTTTGCATCCATTCTGGTTTTCAGGAACTCAGCAATATTCAGCATTGGGGTTGATGAATCGTTGTTCATGGCAACGAGATAGTGCTGAAGAACGACGGGTCCATGCATGTAGCATAGGCCGCTTTTTTGAAAACGCTCAACGAGAGCGAGGGGTTTGCCACTGAGGTCAGGATGGTCACGATGACACACAAAGACATCCAAACCAACAGCCCATTCGCGGTGAGCATTGACAAAATGGTCAAAGAAGGATTGATTCGATTCAAGACCGGTTCGAGTAGGGGTGGTTTCTCCAATGTCAACAATGGTTTTCAAACGATTCAAACCAGCAACAGATTCCACCGAAACTCCAGTCAAAAGAGACTTGTACTTTCGTTTTCTTTTTCCAGGATCATCGTCGCACTCTTGGGCCAAGATTCCTTTTGCGTACAGAAAGAGTTCTAGCTCAGATGGTGATTCAACGCCATCCGTAGCAGCAAGTTCCGCTGCATCTTCTACTTGCTTGGTGGAAAGACCCCAGTCTCTAGCAAAAGGAGTTAACATGCAAATAAGTTCTCTGGGTAGCATTGTTTCTTTTTCAGTGAAGAAAACTTGAAACATCAAAATGCAAAGTTTTTCGGTGGTGGTTGCCATTCCAAAAAGATTCCTCAATTAATATTTGACAACAAATCAAAAACGCACAGCCTCTTTTTGTGTATGCTTAAGAGGTGAGCTCGCTGGACTCAGTTATTTGTAAAGTATAAAGGAACTCCAAGTGTGGCTGACAAGGCAGTTACAAAATATGCTAGTCAGGCGGGACGCTATCGGAACATGGGTCTTCAGTGAGGTAGCCGTCTTTTACTTGAATAAAAAAAGAGTACCACTTCAGCTGAATTAGCCAATACAGCTTCTAGTAGTAGTAGTAGTAGTAGTAGTAGTAGTAGTAGTAGCTCTGTGAATACTGGTGGAGAAGCAACAGGCACTGGTACTGGAAGTGGAAATGGAAGTGGATCAGATGTAAAAGCGTCAGAAGCATTTAATGCATTTGTTGCTCCTTTGTTGGTCGGAATTGCTGGCGTTTTTGTGTAATGGGCTGATGATGATGGAACTGGATTTCTTTCCTTCTATTCCCCCAAATTTTTTTTCAGCCTATTAATCTCCTTCTTATTTCTCCTTCTTATTTCTCTACTTTCTTCCCTTCTTTGTTTTTTTCTTCAATTCAAATCATTGAATAAAAAATATCCCAAACAAAAAAAAAAAAAAAAAAAAAAAGATTGTGATTGGTGGTGAGATGGATCTGTCATTATCTCCGAAAACAATCATCATTGTATTGTTGTTTGTTTGTTTTCATTATATTTTTTTGTGCGAGGGGTAGGGAATTTCCCATTGTTTCTTGATTTGAGCTTATCTCCGTGTTCAACAGAAGAAGAAGAAAAAAAAAAGCAGGAACATGGATATTTGCGAAGACGAGTACCAGGCGCAGCTGGATGCGTATTTCCGATCGTTGCGCAAGCTTCCCAAGGCCAAACTTCCTTGGGATAAGCAAAAAACGCTGTGGAAAGCGGCCGAGTTTAAAGGTTTCTTGCTATACAGAACACAAGAAATTACTCGCAGTTTATTAAACCAATGCACAGACATCCACCACTCCATCTTCCTCAACAGCAAGAAGCAGGAAGAGAGTCTGCTGCCGCCGCTGCGCATCCGCGTCGACACGCAGACGACGAATGCCGTGTACAGCGAAGACCCGGCGTTCAACCACGCGATCAACCACGCGATCAACCACGCGTTCGCGCACGGCGCCGGCGCCACCGGCACCAAGCCCGACGCGGGCCTCTTTGCGCGCCTCGCGCACCCGAAGCGGCCGACGACGCCGCCGCTGCCCGCCGACGCGCTCGTGGCGCTGACTAAGCCGCGCGCCGTCGCCAGCGGCTTCTTCGAGCGGCTGTTTGCCGAGCAGCTGCACGCCCACTGCCGCCACGACGACTGCGGCCACGCACTGCCCCGCAAGCCGCACGCCAAGCCCGCCAAGCCCGCCAAGCCCGCGGACCCCGCGCTGTTTGAGCGCCTCGCCGTGCCCAAGAAGGTGCGCTACGAGGACCGGCCAGTGCTTCCGTGTATCGGCAAGAAGCCGCAGGACGTCGACGCCCTGATTGACAGGCTGTCCAAGCCACGCTACTACATTGTGTGGAAGCAAAAAGAATAAATAATAAACCGTTTTTTGTACGCGTTTTATTTTTATTATATTGTTATTATGGAAAAGAAGGAAATGGTAAATTAGATTGATTCAATGCTCGCGAACTTGATACTTGACTCCATTCTCTGCAAGCTCTGCCCAATGCTTTGCGTTATTTTTCACTTCTTCCATCAAGTGATTCGATTTCTCGCCAATGATTCCATTGAATATTTGAAACGCTGGAAATACAATAAACTTGTAGAAATCAACCTATGGTTGTTTTTTTTTTTTTTTTTTGGTTTTTTTAACAGAGAGAAACAAAAAGGCCAAGTAATAAAAACCTGCATCTTTGGAATTTGGTGCTCATTTTCGCGATTCATGATATCCGCACTGATTGGAAGACCCAGTTTTTTCTCTTCGTCTCCTTGAGCAAAGAATTCCGCATATCTAGGTGTGTGTGTGTGTGTATGTTTTTTGTTTTGTTGAAAACGTTTCAGACAAGAAAGCAGTATAAAAAGAAGAAAGAAAAACATAATTACACAGAATCCGCCGTCTTTTGAGAATTCTCCCACTTTTTACTCATTGCCGATAAATCAGAACACGTCAACGAAATCGACAACAACAGATCCTTGTGTTGAGGGTTCCTGGGGTTATAGCTTTTCGAATTCGCTAACTCTTGAGCTGCGCTCTTGTTTTTGAAAAAAAGTGCCATGTCCGTTGCTAGAATCGCTTTTTCAATTATTTCGAGGCATAGCTTGTATTCTTCTGATCTCATGGTTTCTAGAATGTTATGTCCAGGTGCATTCAAAATTGTCATTGCACTATTGAAAAAAACCCGAGAAAAAAAAAAAGAGAGCATAGATTAGTTCAGATTTTTCATCCTCTTTCGATCTTCTTGTTTCTCTCAAGTTTCATTCAAGAACTCAACTGATTAAAATGGTGCCGCTCCATCGTCGATGAAGAATAAAACGAAGCCAAACTCGTATGCGCCGCCTTCTGAAACGTATTATTCGTCCCACGATGATCAATATCATGGTTAAAAGCCGCAATAAACATTGCATAAATCTCCAAATCCGAAAACCCAAACTCCGTCAAAATATCCTGCTTGGCAAGTAAATACAAGGCATGCGCCACACACGTTGCATGCGTGAAATTATGATACTGGTTCCCTCGGTAATTCTTGCGCACTGTCAAAATATACTTGGCCATCTTGTCCTCTGAAATCTTGTACTTTTGACGGAACCCAAGGTCTTCAAACATGTTGTACATGATCACGGGGAGTCTGTCGTCTGCGTACGCGAATATGTGTGGGTCGAAATCTGGCTGCGATATCACTGAAATGTCTACAGGGTTCTCTTTCAATAGGGTTTCAAAGAATCCGGCTTCATCGACGCGTGCTGTTGCGTGGTAAGACATGATTTCCATCGTGATGGCGAGTCTTTCGCGTTCTTTTTCGAGTGCTTCGTACATTATCGTTCGGTGAAGCGCTAGACCGCAGAATGTCGAAAACGCTTGCATGATTTGAATATCGCTTTGGCCAAACGCAATAACGCCTCGATTTTCGGGTTTGAGTTTGTTGTATAGTTTCGTTACTCCGACAATGTTTCTTTCTGGATCGAATATTGGTGTTGCTAGAACGGATTTTGTGACGTAGGTAACTCGTTCATCAATCTGTAAAATTTTTGTTGTTGTTGTTGGTCAATGGAGTATTAACAACAAGGAAGTACTTCCAAGCAAGGAAAAAAAAAAACCTCAGCTGAAGCAAACCGCGGATCCTTAAACACATCCTCCAAATTCAAAACCTGACCCGTACTCGCCACATGAGACGCCACACCCCCTACACAACAACTACCAGCTTTCGCGGCATCCGCCGAATCAAAAACCAGCTCCAGTTTCCGCTTCTCGGTATTCATTAGAAACAAGGAGGCGCGGTCTGCGTTTGTTAGGTCTCTCGCGTGGGTGATTATTTTCTTGAAGAGTTCTTCGGCTGTTCCTTGCCCGTAGATGGAGTTTGCCACTTCGAGCAAGGCGGCTGACTTTTTTGATTCTGCAACAGCAAGGGTTTCTTTTTGTTTGACGCTTTCATAGAGCATTGAGTTATGAATGGCTAAGGAATTTTTGTGTGAGTATAAAAGAGTTCATAAGCAAAAAAATAAATTAAAAATAAAAAAAATAATAATCCAAAAAAAAAAAAAAAAAAAAAAGAATACCAATGCCAACAGTCTGCAAGAAATCACGAAAAACAGAGACATCCGTTTCCGTAAACGTTGGATGTCCCACGACATTATTATTATTAATATTATCATCTTGAATATCCTCATCATTTTCATCAAAAGCAGCCTTATTGACCAAAGACGCGACACCCAGGACTTTTCCATTTGGATGAGTTTTTGTAGTGGGTCCGCCAAAGATGGGGAGGCATAGAATCGATTGCGTTCGGAAACCAGTCTGTATTTTTTTTTTTTTTTTTTTTTTTTTTTTTTTTTGAGATTGGGATTATGTTGTGAAACAAAGATGGGAGATGATTATACCGCATTGGGCGGTGTAGAATGCAAAAAAAAGAACATACCGCCTACGGCGGTGGATCGAAAAAAAACTAAAAAAAAAAAGGAACATACCGCCTACGGCGGTGGATCCTAAAACAAAGAAGAATATACCGCCTACTGCAGTGGATCAAAAAAAGAAGAATATACCGCCTACGGCGGTGGAGAAAGAACATACCGCCTCTGGCGGTGGATCATATAAAAAAAAGAAAATACCGCCTACGGCGGTGGATCAAAAAAAGAAAAAAAAGAACATACCGCCTACGGCGGTGGATCAAAAAAAAACAAAAAAAAAAAAAAGAAAATACCGCCTACGGCGGTGGATAAAACAAAGAAGAATATACCGCCTGCGGCGGTGGATCATAAAAAAAAAAAGAAGAATATACCGCCTACGGCGGTGAATTAAGAAAAAAAAACATACACACCCACACCGCCTTCGGCGATGGATGCTAATATCCACACCTTTTTATCCATAGACTGATCAAACCGAACATCCTGATAGGCATCAGGAATATTCAAACCTTTCCCAGTAGAAGCGACAAATCCAGCGATACCACAACCAATTTTGATACGAAAATTTGGAGTACTACCACCACCACTACTACTACTACTACCACTATCAGCAGCACCAGTACCAGTACCACCACTACCACTAGGATTATTATTATTATCCGAGTCAGAATCATCACCGCTACAAGCAGAAGCAAAAGTAGTCTTTCCAGAAGTGATTGTAATACCAGAAGCGTCATAGGAAGCGCGTTTCTGCATATTTTCAAAAGTTTTTTCAACCTTTTCAAAGTCCGGAAGCACGTCCCAGGCAGTTGAATAGAGTTCGTTTGTTTTCTCGTCGATAAGCCAGAAGGAGCATTTTTCGGCATTGACTAATTTGAGTTGAGTTGAGTAAGAAAGAAAGAAAGAAAGAAAGAAAGAAAGAAAGAAAGAAAGTAAAAGAAAGAATAGAATAGTACCAATAGTCACGGCAAACGACAGCACGCGTTTAATGATTGTGTTCAGGTTGAGCGACGAGTACAGCACACGCGAGATCTCGTAGTGCACGTCAGACGGACGCACAAACTTGCTCGACTCGAGCGACAGCGACAGCAGCGAGGCGGCGCTCGACGCGCGGTTGAGTGCGCGGTTGATGTCGAGGAACGAGCCTGACTTGAGGGCGCTGAGCGCTTTTGGCTTTGCTGTCTTCAGTGTTTGCACGTCGGCCGCAGCCACGCCGCCCGTTTTGTTGCTCGCCGCCGCCGCGCGGGGCGACGCCGGCGCGCGCGTCGAGTGCGACCGCGCGAGTCGCGGCGAGCGCGGCGCCGGCGAGGCCGACAGCGTCACGGGCGTGTCGCTGCTGGCTGCAACTGCTGCGCCGCTTCCAAGCCCGAGCTCAGCGGCGAGTCGCGCCGCCTCGTCCGGATTAGCGCGGATCCACGCACGCACGCCTTCCTCGGTGATCATTTAAGTATCGCTGGAACAACAACTTGGTGCTTGCTTGAATTGGGACTTTGCTGGAGGAACAATGCAATCCCACAAAAAAACCCTCAAAAAACAATGCCAATGATTGGTTGATTGTGCATTGGAAAAAAAACCAGTTTGAGCAGTAAGCGGCGGATCGAAGGGTGCCGTGGTGCTCATACTGAGTCACCATCTTCGGTTAACTACCGTGTTTTGTTCTGCTCTTTCGGCCTTGGCTGCCGGGTCGCGGCCACTGACTTCATTCTCTACTTGGTGGGAATCGGGGAAGGGGAGAATTGTCAGCTTATTAGAAGAAAAAAAAATAATAATAATAAGAAAAAAAATAAAATAAAACCAGAAAGCTGAAAATCACCACCAAAGCCATGCTACCGTGGTATACGCTGGCCCTCGCCGCTCTTCCCAGCGCCGTGTTTGCACATCCAGAACACCCAGACATTGATCCTGTCCCTTTGATCGTAACCGACGCGCCAACAGCTTCCCTGACTGCCCAGCAATGGGATGATCTAAAACGCGTCAAGCACTTTCACACCTGGATTCAAGACCCCACTGAAACATTTACGTCAGTCCAACTACCTGCACATTCTGCCGAAAAGAGATACCATCTCGGAGACGATACAGTTAAGCCAGATCAAACAACAACTTACTCGAAGAAAAAAAAAAAAACTCAAACTATTATTAATTTTCAAAGAACCACTGCTGGATCAATTCCACCCTCACTGATCCATGTCCTCAAAACTTTGACGTTCAATGGGTGATCGCGCCTCCTGATCTGATTTATTCCGGCGCCACCATTCAGACGAGTTATGCCCTTTCTTTGGGTGGTGTGGCAATCGTCGGAAATGTTTTGATTGCACGTATGTCACAACAAAAAAACTACACATCATCTTTGAATCGTTTTTTTTTTTTTTTTTTAAAAAACCAATACCCTTCCTTCCATAGACGCCAATCTACATGCTTGTCCAACTGAAATGGGTACTTTTTTCTTCTTTGTCTTTAGTTGCGCCCTTCTTCTGCCCAAGGCGGTTACACGATACTATGGGCTATCAACATGAAAAGCAAAATACAAAAAAGAAACGGGTCTTTTTTTTTAAAAAGGCCCTTTAACTCCAATCATCACATCCCCACCACCAAAAATTTTTTTTTTCTTGATAAGATCAACCACTCATTGTCTCAATTTTTGTTTTTTTTTGTGTCACTCTGATTTATTATTTATAAAACTCAAAAAACACTACTAACACAAAAAAAAAATACAACTACATTCAAAAAAAAAAAAAAACAACTATAAACCAGGCTTCTGCTCAGTCACAGTTAAAAACGGTACCCAATCCGCATCAGGTGCAATCGTCACACAAGAAGCCGCGCAAGTCTCAAACTCTACGGTAATCTACTCGAACCTTGTCCTCGCGGAAGGTAGCTGGTGTATCGTGTCGCATGTCCGTGTCTTTTATTCGGTAAAAAAAAAAAAAAAACTATTCTTTTTTTTTTTTTTTTCTTTCATGGTCTGTCTCTCTTTCTCTCTTTCTCTCTCTTTCTATCTCTGTTTACCTTGGTTCTGTATTTCCTCATTTCTAATTTTTTATAAAAGGCAAATGGCTACAAGACACAATTAGATGTCGCTCGTGCTCGATACAGAAAAGTCCTCCGCGCAACGTGCAAGCCAGGTCAAATGAGACTAAACCCCATCTCTCAACCAGATGCAGGTATATATATATATATATAAAAACACTTTTTCCCCCATCCCACCCAAGAAATATAAATTAAAATCAAAAAAAAAAAAAAAAAAAAAAAAAAAAAAAAAAAAAAAAAACCAAACAAAAAAAAAAAACAAAAAATCAAAAAGTATGCGCCGCCTGCTCCATCGGCACCTTCTCAAACACAACAAACGCCCCCACTTGCACCCCTTGCCCCCCTGGAACCTACCAATCCGAACTGGGCATGACATCGTGCATTCGATGCCCTGCCGGGTATATTCAAAAAAGCATTGGCCAGTCTCAGTGTATTGCGTGTCCCGGGTTCACGTTTGACGATGGAACGGGGGTGAATTGTCAGTTGTGTCCACATGGTGCTTATACGACGGGTGCTGCAAAGTCCAAAAATGAGTGTATTTGTCAAGCAGGTACGGCGGGGATTTTTTTTTATTTAAAACTTTCGCATCAAGATATGAACCAACAACCACTAAAAACTGCACATCTTTTTGTTAAAACACACACACACACACACACACACACACACACACACACACACACACACACACACCCAAAAACACAGGCTACGTCAACGTCACAAACACATGCGTCCCTTGCCCCGCCAACGGCGTCTGCTGCGAATGCGACCACGACATGAAACACTCCTGGGAAATAATTGAATACAACTTCCACCACAACCTCGACCCTTGCACAACCTGCCTCAACGGCTCCAACACAGCCATCCCGCTCCCCGGGTTCTACATATCAGATGAAGATTCCAACTCCTTCTACCAATGCGAGCCGCACGAGGCGTGTCTGGGTGGTCCGCCTTCGCTCGGAGTGTGTGAGGAAGGGTATGTGGGTGCGCGGTGTGGATTATGCGATGAGAATTATTACGCGGATACGAGTTTGGTGTGTCAAAAGTGTGGACCGATTTGGGCGCCAGTGTTGATGTTTATTGCGTTTTTGATTTGTTTGAGTTTGGTGTTGGTGTTGACGCTTGTCATGACGATTATGGAGGAAGGAACGGATGCGGGGGCGGCGCTTTTGGTTTACTTTCAGGTTTTTGTTTTAAATTTGGTGTTGCTTTTTTTTTTTTTTTGGTAGTATTAAAAAAAAACAACAACAGATTCTCGATTTGACTAGAAGAACACGAACCATCTGGCCAAAAACAACCGCCAAAATCCTATTCGTCTCTGCCCTCTTCAATCTGGATTTGACATACTTCCGCCTCGACTGCATCACTCGCGTTCCCTACGGAATCCAACAAGGCCTCTGGCTCATTAGTCCCTTCTTTGTCCTCCTTGTTCTCCTCACAGTGTCATTTGGGATTTCCCTGTTGCGACAGAAATACAAGCACCTGCGGGCAGACCCCCCGATTCAATGGAACCAAGCGAACCCGTATCCGTTCTCGTGGGCGCATCCGTTTAGGAAGTTGTTTGAAGTCCCTGATGTGGAGTATTGGCGGATTGTTCAGAGTTGGTTGATTTTCTGTTCGTTCCCAATGTATCCGATGCTTGTTTCGAGAACGCTGATTTATTTCAAGTAAGATATCTGTATTGAGGTTGTTGTTTTAATTCTTGTGGTTAAATGATTGCCGAAAAAAAAAATCATGTTTTAGTTGTGGAATCGTCATGAACAGCAATGGATTTACTGCTCAGTTTTTAAAGGAGATCCCACATATTAAATGTGGATCATCTGAATTCGCTCATTTGTTGACGCCTTCTGTTGTGGGGTTGCTCTGTTGGTGTGTGATTCCACCGCTCATTAATGTCATGTTTTTGCAACGTGCAAATGTGACGGGAGATATTAAGGTAAGGAAGGATTGTTTTTTTTTTTTGTGTGTGTTTTTGTTTAGAGAAAACTGACAACGAAAAAAAAAAAAAAAAAAGACGAGTGCATTCTATCACAAGTATTGGCCATTATATAAACCATATAGACAGGATAACCTTGTCTGGTTGTCCATCAACCTCCTCTTTTTGATGCTTTTCCATTCAACGACGGTTGTGTTCAAGGAAACGGACGATCAAATGACGGCGGGAAGTATTGTATTGCTTATTGAAATGGCAGCAGTGGCATGGCGTAGACCATGGACTGAGGAGTTTGTGGCGTATTTGGATCTGATCCAACATGGATCAATTTTGATTTTCCTAATGATTTCTCGAAAATTGACAAATGAGAATATCGAGGATTTTGATGTAGTGTTGACGTCGATTATTCTAGTGACGGTGGCGGCGTTGTTGTTTTTGATGGGATGGATGTTTGTGCATCATTTGAACCCGACAAAGTCAGTACCCGCTTATTTTTTGTTGTTGTTGTGGCTAATACGTTTCTACACTTTTTTCAATCACCTTTTATAGGGTTCACTTGCCAAAGTCACTTCGTCGGTTTGAAAGAGTGTTGACGGATGATCCTGAGAATAGCGGGAAGTCTCGACCGTCTATGGTACTGAAGCTTGAATCACTGCGCCACTCTCTTATAAAGTAAAGAGACTCTATATCATTGGTTTTTATTTTTTTATTTTAATTTTAATTTTTTTTTTATTGGTTCACACTCATAAATAAAGCAGTCTTTTTTTTTGTTTTTCTGTGACAAATTACCGACAAATTACTGGAAATTGAGCAATTTGTCATCACGCGTTTGATCACAATTGTTGTCCCACGTTTTTATCTAAAAAAATTAATTTGGTACATAAATCCAATCGACGGAAAAAAGACCAGCATGATCAAGACACTCATTGTTGGCAGCGCCGTCGGCGTTGCAGCCACGTATGCGCTGACGACGCAGCTGGCGGCTGTGCCGCGCGGGTCGCTGCTGGCGGCACACTCGGCGCCGGCGGCGGCTTCGAGTTCGTCGCGGCGGGTGGCGGCGGATGCGTTTGCGCTGCGCATTCCGTTTGCGCTTTCTGTGCGCAGTGAGTGTTTTTCTTCTTTTTCTTTTTCTTTTCCTTGCTGATTTGTCAGCAAACACAAAAACAAAAAAGACGCCAATGACCTCGCGCGTGCATTCGCGCAGTCGCCCGTGTTTGCGCTCGAGCGCGCGCTGATCCGCGCAGCGGGCCTGAACGCCGGCGCGGAGTCGAGCAAAGACGTCTTCGTTGACAACACCACCGACTTTGCCGTCGGCCGCCGCATGGCGCTGTGGACCGTTGCGGCCCGCAGCGAGTCCGGCGAGTGCGGCGCCGAAGTGCTGCTGACGTGGGAGGCCGCCGGCGTGCCGTTCTGCGGCGCCACGTGGCTGGCCGTTGACCGGGCAAACTGCGCGATCCTCTTCGGCTCCAGTCTGAGCATCCCGAGCGACCGCAGCGTGTCGCCGCTGGTGCTCCACCTGCACTACTTCTATTCGCGCGTGCTGCTCGTGAACACGGCTGCAACCCTGCTGTTCCAAAACGCGTTCAATCAAAATAAATGACACAAAAGTAGTCCAACGGAATATGTTTCACTACACCAATGGTGTCAGTTTAATGGTCCTCTCTTGTTTCTGTCACTTCAGTCAAAAGTAATAAAATTGTGCCTCTTCAAGTATTTGCTCTCAATCAAAACGACCCGTCTTTTCAACCATAACGGAATCCAAGAAAGAAGGCCGCAGAGAATCCACCTGCAGACGGCAAGGACCGCGTCAAGTTGTGCACCAATCTGTATCCCATCACTTGAAAGTCCTTCATGCTCAACTTTCCGTCTCCATCCATGTCCAAGCGCTTCACAAACAGATCCTCAATCTTTTTCCAGTTGATGGAAATCACGCCCGTGTATGCAAGTGCTTGGAGTGACATGAAGGCAATTCCAATCAAGAGAGCTGATCCTTTGGCAATCTTTTTACAGGTGTATCCAGAGCAAGCACCGAGTACAGTTGCGAATGAGATTTCCTGAGCTGTCGCTGGGCCGGTTAAAGGTCCAGCAGACGATGAATCATCCTTCTTTTGGGTTGTTGGAGGAACACTGGCGGCTTTTGATGAAGCCGATGAGGTTGCAGGAGGCTGAGCGGCTGCTTCAGCGAAAGTCTTTTTTGCTGCTGGTGGTGGTGGATTTGCTGTCGTCATTACGTGTGTCTTTTCTGTTTGTGTTTCTTTTTAATGATTTTGTTGGGAAGTGACATGATATGATCCCCTCCTGTATGCCACGTCACAAAAGAATGCCAATTTCGTAACCCCCAATTGTTTCACTATTAAAGCTCCATTTTATGAATTCGCCACTAGCTCGTTGTTTCTCTTTGCTCTTTTCAAGGTTGTTGGACACGTGTTTCACCACCCCTCTTTTACCTCCACATAACGCACATCACGATTGCATCGATATGCAGTGATCAAAGTCCAAAAGCAACCTCCCCGTAGCCTGTATCGTGGTTGGTTGGGTGGGAGTCTTACCAGTTTTCTTGACCTTGTGTCTTTTTTTTTTTTTAATTTTAAGAATTAATAAATATAACAAAAATAAATAAATAAATACCATAAAAAAATCCAATAAATGGCTGCCTTCACCACAGAAAAGAAGGGTAAAAAACCGCACCTCAAGTGATACCAGGAAAAGGCTTCGCTAAAACAACAAACTGTCATTCGTAATAGGCGAGGCCTTTGAGCTGCGCGTGGATCTCAATTCAGAGTACAGGGAGAAACGAAAGGAGACGGTCAAGAAGGTTATTGCAAACATGACGATTGGAAAAGACGTTAGTGGACTCTTTGCGGATGTTGTCAAGAACATGCAGGTGGGTATTTGTGTGTGTCTGTGTGTGTGTGTGTGTGATGTTAACAAAAAAAACTCCATACCGCCGAACGTACAACAAGACCGAAGATATCGAACTCAAGAAACTAGTGTACCTCTACTTGATCAATTATGCAAAAACTCAACCCGAACTTGTCATTTTGGCTGTGAATACGTTCTTGAAGGTTTTTTTTGCCTTTACAACACCTCATGTCTATTTATTCAACTTGTTCAACAAACAAAAAAATATCAAAACAGGACACGGATGATATTAATCCATTGATTCGAGCTCTGGCAATTCGAACTTTGGGTTGTCTTCGTGTTGAGAAGGTTGTGGATTATTTGATGGAGCCATTGAAAAAGTCGCTCA
The DNA here is from genome assembly GCA_025765595.1 of Obelidium mucronatum. Lineage (NCBI taxonomy): Eukaryota > Fungi > Chytridiomycota > Chytridiomycetes > Chytridiales > Chytriomycetaceae > Obelidium > Obelidium mucronatum. The sequence goes on along the minus strand of JAIVFH010000066.1, from coordinate 56,718 downwards.
AGGTGAGGATCATATCCATCTATTTCCTTTGTCCTCGTCATAACAACAACAACGACAACAACAAAAAAAAACAAGGATGACGATCCATATGTTCGTAAAACGAGTGCACTCTGTGTAGCCAAAATCTTTGACTTGAATCCCGCGATTTGTATCGACAATGGATTGATTTCTAGTCTTCAAGAAATGTTGTCTGATCGTAATCCTATGGTAACCCCGCCCTCCGTTTACATTATTTATTTTTAAAATTTTATTTTGATTATTTTAGGTTATCGCAAATGCCGTCAGCGCACTCTCTGAAATCCACGCCCATTCTCCCCAAGACCAAATCTTTGTCATTACACCTGCCATCCTAACCAAACTCTTGGCGGCTTTGAATGAATGCACGGAATGGGGACAGATTGTGATATTGGAATCTCTGGCAACTTATAAACCAACTCCGGGAAGTCGAGAAGCTGCTGAAATTGTGGAACGTGTGATTGCGAGACTTCAGCATGCGAATGCGAGTGTTGTTTTGGCGGCTGTTAAGGTGACCTTTTTTTTTTCTTCTTCTTTATCATGGTCATCGTCAACTCACACACACACACGTGCGTTCCTAATAATCAAAGGTCTTGATGATTTACGTGCGTTTCATTGATTCTGACTTGACTAAGCAAGTTATGAAAAAGATGGCACCACCCTTGGGTAAATTTGTTGTTTTTTCCCAGTCTTTTTTTATCTCACACACGCCAAACCAAACAACAACATCAAAAAAAAAAAAAACCTCCGTACCCCCCCTAAAAGTGACCCTCCTCGCCAGCGACCCAGAAATCCAATACGTGGCCCTCCGAAACATCAACCTGATTCTCCAACGCCACCCGCAAATCCTCGCCTCTGAAATCCGAGTATTCTTCACAAAGTACAATGACCCCTTATACGTGAAACTCGAGAAACTAGAATCCATCATCAAGCTAGTCTCTTTGGAAACAATTGACCAAGTCTTGCTTGAATTACGCGAATACGCATCTGAAGTGGATGTTGAATTCGTGAGACGCAGTGTTCGTGCGATTGGGAGATGTGCTGTTAAGCTGGACGGCGCCAGTGAGCGGTGTGTGAATTTGCTGCTTGAGTTGATTAAAGGGAGGGTTGGGTATGTGATTCAGGAGGCGGTTGTTGTGATTAAGGATGTGTTTCGGAGGTATCCGCAAAAGTATGAAGGTGTGATTCCGGCGCTTTGTGAGAATTTGGAGGCGTTGGAGGAACCGGAGGCCAAGGCGGCGTTGATTTGGATTATTGGGGAGTATGCGGAGAGGATTGAGAATGCGGAGGAGCTGGTGGAGTATTTTGTGGAAGGGTTTAAGGAGGAAAGTGCAAAGGTTTGTTTTTTTTTAATTGAATTTTTTTTTTCTCAGTTGATTTCTGACAGCCATTTCTTAAATGCTCTAATCCTTTGTAGGTGCAACTTCAGTTGCTGACTGCGACAGTGAAACTGTTTTTGAAGAAGCCGGGACAAGCACAAGAATTGGTCCAGAAGGTGTTGCAGTTGGCGACTCAAGGGTGTGAGAATCCAGATATCCGAGACCGAGCTTACATTTACTGGAGATTGCTCTCTTCCAACCCACAAGCAGCGAAGGTAACTAAAAAAAAATAGGTTCAACTTTCTGGATCCAACGCACATGTACTTATGAATGTGTACTTGTGTTTTTTTAGGCCGTAGTGTTGGCTGAGAAACCCCCGATTGAGTCCGACAACAGTACAGTCAGCGAGACCTTGTTGGAAGAATTGATTTACCATATTGGAAGCTTGGCATCAGTGTATCATAAGCCAGCGGCCCTTTTGGGAGTACATGGCGATGGACCTGTGGTTCGAATGTAAGTCCCTTCCCCCCCAGTTTCTGTTCTTTATCATCCTGTTTGAGACTGAAACGTTGTTGTCTTCCTTTTTTTTCCTTTCTATTTTGCAGGGCAACCGACGAAGATGACGGAACAAGAGTGGATGTTCAAAAAGTTGTGGCGGCAGTTGGAGGCAATATTGAGAATTTACTGGATTTAGATTTCGGAACTCCGGCTGCTATGCCTCCTGCTACAACTCCTGGTGTGCATCGTCCATCGAATGTGGATGATTTGTTGGGTATGATGGATCTAGGTGGTGGCTCTGGGGCGGCACCTGTTGCTACTGCTGCAATTGAAACGCCTCGAGTTCAACTTTTATCGCCAGATTCGGCGCAGGGACTAGATTTGACTGGTCTTTTCGCAAAGAAGTGAGTTAAAATGACCCATTTAAAGGTTTTCTTGTTTGACAGGGGTAATGATCACAGAAATGGCCAACTCTCTTTGGAATTGACGTTTACGAATAAGGGTGCAGGGATAATGAGTGATTTCGCGATCCAGTTCAACGTCAATTCGTAAGTATTGATTTGTTGGTGGTAAAAAAAAACCCTTTTTACTGATATTGCAAAACAAAAAAACCCCCCTGATGTAGTTATGGAATTACGCCTGCAGCTCCTCTTCAAGTTCCTGTGTTAAATGCTGGACAGAGTGCTCCTGTGTCACTTCCATTGAATCGGACTGGGGCAGTGGCACCTAATCAATCCAATGCGGTGCAAATTGCGGTGAAGAACTCGAATGGAGTGTATTACTTCCAGATCTCAGTAACTGATGAACGCGTTGTTGCGTAAATCCGAACAAATGCTTAAGAAGGGTTATGCAGAAAAAAATAAAAACTTATTTTTCTTGTTCAAAGTCGTCTTCAAGTATGCTTCTGGTACTCGGTACTCTTCACAGGCGCTTCATGGAGCTTCTCTCTCTCTGTTTCGCGCGCATTTATCAGAATACACCTTCGCCAAGTTTTTGCTAAGCATCTCAGTAGCATTTGATTTTTTTTTTGTTCAATTATTATTATTTTTTTTTGCACTATTTCAGAGGAACGAAAAAAAAAAAACGAACACAGGGACTTCGCAAGATTTCACGTATCTTTCTCAAAATCACGACTACAAAAGATTCCACTTCCTTGCCAAGAATCTCTCCCAAATGGCTAAACGGCGATTTAAAGCGATTTTTCTTTTGATGCGTTCCTTCAGGACGTGCACCACATCCCTGGTACCCCCCAACCTTGACATGAAAGATATATTTCTCCCTGGGTGTGACCATGAGTTTTCATTCTGCCTCCAATGCCCAAACGTGTACTTTCCACCAATTCTTCCGAGTTCGACATCAAATTCACCCCCAATATTATTCATATCTATTCCAGCCCAAAATTCAGCGACCAGGTGATAAGCAGATGAAAGCAGCACATTTGCGCAACACGTGCAACACGGCTTCGAAACGCCCATGATACCCTTTTCCTCGAGAATCTGTTCCAAAAACCAGAGCACCTGCATCTCCGCATGAAATTGCTGGTTTGCCCTGGACGCAGTGCGTTCATTAGTCCGTCTTTCGGCATTATTTCTTGGCTCTTCGAACTCAGGCAATTTCAGCTCCAGAAAGATGACTCTCCGATGACCTAACCCATATTTTTTTAGAATCCTGCGCGTCAACTCTTTGTCCAAGTCTGTCAGGCCCCATCCAATCTCTTGCTTGCCATTAGGAGAATAACGTTTGATGTTTCCTGCGACAACTATTGGAGCTATTGGATCACGCATCGAAGTCCCAATAGATACAGTTGAATGATGAGCATCTCTCTCGACACCCCTATTTCCCTCTTGGAAGATTGATTCGTTGATTTCATGCGCAAGAGATGCCCAACAAATGGATCATCATATTCTTCTGTTTTTTTTAGAATTTTAGAATCAGGATATTACTACAATAACCCCCCCCCCCCCCCCCCCCCCCCCCCCAAAAAAAAAAAAAAAAAAAGATATTTTACCAACAACATCCTTCACTTCTTCAACCATTGGTCGTTCTTTCCAGTAATCAGGAACAATCCCGTAAGCATAAAACAGAAACAAATCGTAATGGTGGGATTCCAAATATTTCAACCACAACTGATACGCTTCACGAATTTTAGACTGGGACAGATTGTCTTCTGCAATGATACATTAGCAGAATTAAAAGGAAGAAGAGCATCGTTATCCCACCTTCCTGTCTACCAGTGGACTGGCAACATGAAGGACTGAATCGGTCCTAACCTTTGGAGTAGTCTCAGGAAAAGTTTCAACAGCCTGACCTTTTAGAGCAACATTGGGAGTAATGTTTGCATGAGCATGAGGAGTAACTTTTGCAGTAGTGTCAGGAAAAGTTTCAACAGCCTGACCTGTTAGAGCAACATTGGGAGTAATGTTTGCAAGAGCAAGAGGAGTAACCTTTGGAGTAGTTCCAGGAAAAGTTTCAACAGCCTGACCTTTTAGAGCAACATTGGGAGTAATGTTTGCATGAGCATGAGGAGTAACTTTGTCAGGAAAAGCCTTGAAAGTCACTTTTTGAGCTGCAGAACCTGAGCCATGACTTGGATCACTAAAACCATTTTTAGTCTTTTCATAGGAAGCAGCCATTGGGTTAATGTCGGGAGCTGTGGGGTGCTTCGGGCGAACTTCAGGTCCAACGTTATGAGGGAGTCAATACTGCTCGCCCCACTCCTTTACCAAGCTCTTCTGCGCGTTCGGGGTTTCCTTTGACTGCTTCCACGGCAGCGTAAATTCCTGAGCCAACAATGCTTTTTTCTGAATATGTTTCCCATTCTTCGCGAGCGCCTTCTGTATCGCCAACGATTGCTTTTCCTGTTGATTTGCAAGCCGTAAAAATCTCGTGGATGCCTGGGATGCTCATTGAAGGTTGGGGATGATTACCGAAAGGGAGCCAGATATTTATGCAATCCTTTTCGGACCGGACCGTGTCCCGCCATCAACAATTTTTCTTCATTTTGTCCAAAACCGGTTTTTCCAACGTTTTCCCGCTACCCAATCGAACCTTTCCGACGGGTCTTGCGTGAAACTGTGAATCGCAAGGAAGCAATTGTGCTGGAATCAAAAAGTTGAAAATTCTCAAAAGTCTCTAGGAAATATGTGGCAGGTTCTTGAACTTTTCTGCTTCAAGCCTAATATTTACAAAAAAAATTGTCCGAAGCAATAGCTTCAGGTGTCAGTGCATAACCTGGCAACAGTGCCAACAAAAATAAATCTTGGTGGGAATAGATGGAATATTTCGGCGCATTGGTCGCTTGTATTAAAATATGGATCATGCAGTAGCCGGGATTCGAACCCGGGTCGCATGCTTGGAAGGCAGGCATAATAACCACTATACAACTACTGCTGTTATCAAATTGACCTGGCTATGTACCTTGCTTGGAGCTGGACGGTTCAACAATCCTTCGGAAGTATATTTTTATTCAAACAATCACTCCTCGCGACTCATCCTACCCAACCGCTCCAATTCATGCCTTTGGTCAACAGACAAGTAGTGCCTGCCGTTAACGTGGACAAGAACACATAGTTCCCCATTCTCGGGATAATAAAGATAGAGTCCCCATTTGTTCCATGCATCCATTCCATGGATACGAATTTCTGCATGGAGTTTTTGACCCAGCGTGTCTTCAATAAAATCACCCCGTTTGAACGGTTCAGCAAACACAGAGTTTTTGTAGAAGCTGGTTCGTGCAATGTGATTCTATTGAAACTCGTTATTGAATCGCGTATCACATCTTCACCCCATTACACACGCAAAAAAAGGAAAAAAAAAAAAAAAGGGTTCCAACCTTGTCAAACCAAAAGAATGATCGACAGAACGGAATACCCAATATCCCAGAAGGAATTGCTGCTTGCGGATATCCACGAGGGTGTGTTTGCCTTGCGTATCCTTTCGTTCGCCTCGATATGAAACCCAAGTAGTTCATGGATGGCGTCTCTTCAAGAACATTCACAAATGACCTTTGCCATTTTTTTTATATCATACATGTTAGCTGGATACCTACAGGCGAGTAAAAAATGTCCACACCCAACGTCAATGTCAGCATTGAACCTCCAGTCATGTTGGCAAGCAAATACATATTCAGTCTCGACAAATTTCATTGCTTCAGAGACAGCCAGCGCTTGTCCCAACCGCTCGCCGACAACCTGGATGCACGTAACAGCCGGGAAGTCGACAGTTGCAACGCGATGTGTAGCGCGTAATTCGGGCATTGGTGGGAATTTGGTTTCAGGAATGGTCGGCTTGTAGCAACGGATCTCTGGTGCCGGCGGCAACTCGCTTCCTTCGGGAGGCTGTGCTTCCCGATCCCATGCGTCATCGATCCAATTGTTTGTATCGCGTCTTCCCCAGTTCCTGATCAGACAGGTCGTTGTGTTTTGGACAAAAGTTCGGTAGCCTTCCAATTGGTCTTCAGACACTTTCCCAAGTTTCGACATTGGTTTCTCTGCAACTCGACAACCATCAAAGATCAAAACAATGTGACAGTCGAGCAAGGATGGGCAATGGTCGCGAATACTCTGAATGACTGTTTGAAGAACAATCGGGGAGGGGTGGGACGGAATCGGGGAGGCTGTGATGAGAACAGAAATGGAGTTCTTCATTTTTTTTGTCTAATTTGGGGGGACATGGGCTTGTGTGCCGAGATTAAAATATATCTTACTTTCCGTCTTTTTCACAATAGTTTGATATATCAACGCTTCTTCTATGAAATACAGCGAGTCAATTGTTCCGGCTCACATTTTGGATCAAGCCCTTGCGGTAAAAAGGTTGACTTTGCCCCACCTTTGTCCCAAATTGGAAAATTTGCATCGCGTTCGAATCAGGATTTTCATTAAAATCCAATTCACCAATTTTTGATATCAAATTTCGATGCTTGCTGTCCGTCGCACTTGGAAAGCGCTTGGGGTGAGAAGATTAAGCGATTCTCTAAATCATGTGCTAAAAAGTTGATTGCCGCAGACGCATTTGAAACACACACTGTCGGGTGGCAATAGCATCAAAAGAATCAAAGACGTCAATGATGTAAAGACGGTTGAGGCCGAGGATGATTTATTCAATACTCCACACAACGTATGCGACGATCATGAATGTATCATGGAGCTCCAAAGCGCTATTCTGACCGAGCTCAATGATTTGGGTGAGAACAAGAGAGAGAGAAGAGAGAGAGAGATGCATGCAATACTATTATTGGTCAAAGTAATTAAGCAGCAAAAACACTTTCTCGCTATATGTTTTAGAGGCCTCTGCGACCAAGATGTTTGGCTTGTCTCAATCCAACTTTGCCTCCGCCCTTGCTGAAATTGTCGTGAGGTACTCTCAAGATCGAGATAAATCCGGGAATGAGATCCTCGAGCTGATTGTCTTGGTGGGCGACCAAATCTTGCAACGAGGTTTTTTCTTTTCTAAATTTCAATCCATAAAAAATAACAAAAAAAAAAACTCTCTCTCTCTCCAGTTGCAACGAGCTTGGAAGAGAAACTCCGTGCTGTTTCCGTGAAAGATGACTCCAAAATTCGCGCTGTCGTCAGCAGTTGGCATGAGAGCTATGGTAAGGTTTAGATGGACATTCTTGACACACGCTAAACTCCTTGCAGGAGAATCGGGAACGTCGGCAATCTCGCTAGACCTTCAAACTCTATGCTGCAAAAACTTTGGCTCAAAAAATCTTGGAACTGATTTGATTCGATGGATGCGGAAATCTGGACCGCATCTGCCTGTACTGAAAATCATTACAGATACCGTTCAAGAAGCCACAGAAAGTTCAAAAGAAGGTGGGTAGTTTCTTTTTTTTTTTTTTTTTTTACGATTAATATAGGAGATGGGTTAACTGAATCAATCTCGTTTCAGGGAAGGAGTCTGACAAGAATGGGAGGTTGCAGACACTTGTTTTAAGGCTATTCCGAACAAGCGGTATTTCAATAAGAGAAACATTTTTCCACTGCTAAACTCGACTCAAAACAAAAAAAAAAAAAAAAAAAAAAAAAAAAAAAAGGTGGGAAAGATCTTGCAAACAGCATAGCAGAGAAGGTTGCGAAATACGTCAATGGTTCGCTCCAATCGTACTTAACATCTTCAAACCCACAAAGACTAACGACTATTAAATACTTGATAGATTCGGAGTGGTGGACCGTTCTTGATTTGCGCGATTTGATCAATGAGTGCCTCCCTGATGACGCAAAAGTCCTTACAACTTTGGCCGTGGCAAGTGTATTTCAAAACGTGGAGAATCAACACTACAAATTCAAACTGTGCGAGGCCATCTTTGATGCGTCGTTAACTTGGATAATTCAGCTTCGTATGTACACAATATTTGTAAGTGTCATTAGACTTGGGCTTTAACACCTTCCTTTCAAAAAAAAAAAAAATAATAATAATAATAATCAAGAACCTGAGAAAATCACGATTGAAGCCGTGTTTTCAAGCATCAAACCAAACACTCCATTCAACGCAGTATCTCACGGATGGGGAGCTTACGTCAACATGCCCGATGATGCACGCAACGACCACGCTTCCATCAAAGACAGCGGCTTCAGTCCTGCGTCCAGCGAACGAAAACTCAAAGCTCTCCAGCATTTGAGAAGACAGCCACATACTTGGATAGACCTTTACGACAATGACAAGGCGCGCGATTCTCCACTGAAACAAGCTCAACTGATGGTCATGGCGAACGTGTATCTCAAAGCAGCCACAGTTCTATGGCTACCGACAGATCGAGATTGGATCATTATGGAGCATTTGCGGCGGGCTTGCGAAATTGTTGTCAAATACAATGACGCAAGTGTTGTAAAGAAAATCGTGTTTGATTCGTCCGATGATATCGAGCGAGCCAAAATCATTCGATTTTTCGCGACTGAAGTGAAATCGAGAACTTGGAAACACGGTATGCCTCAATGCGACGCAACGTCCATCTTGTTTCATTCTTCTCGAGGTTGGACATTGCAAGAGTTTGCCCTGGCCAAGAGTGTAGTCCTTCTTGATTTGGACGGAATTGAAGCCAGCAAGTTGCAGCAAAAACAAACCAAGGAAGCAATCAATAAGTTGCATCAATCAAAAGAAGCTTTCGTGAAGATGGACGGAATCCCGAAAGATATTCAATTCAGGGCTGAACATGCAATCAGCCAGCTTTACAAGGATCTTGTATTGATTGGAATCGCTCAAGAAAAGAAAAAGGGACATAACCGAAAGGATCGAAGCTGGATTCACACCGAGTTATGTAGCGAGCGTGAATGTGAAGTGGAGAAGGATATATTCTGGTGTTCAATCGCTTTGACTGCGGTCAAACCCACGGTTGGCTACAAGCACGGGTTTGATCATTGTGCGCGCCACTTTGTATTGGAGGCGTTTCGAAAAGGGTTATTTGCTCCTGGTGTCATTCAAGAAAGTGCCAAAAAGAACCATGCTACAACCCCCAAAAAGGTAGCTTAAAGATTGACCCTGTCCATAACTGAAACCTTTCATGTAACAGGTGCGGGGAGCTGTTAACACATCGTGGATGCCATATGAACTCTTTTATTCGGATGACGGGAAGGATTTGGTTGGACAGGGAAAAGTAAACCGATTGCGGTGGCTCAGGGTAGCTGCAGATATTGAAAAGTATGGCTACTACGCCAAAGAATATGTCCTGCATTCATCCGTTGACATGGACGGCCGTTTGGTTTTAAAAGGCCAGATGTCGACAGTCAGAGATGGTGCCGGTAAAGAGTTGGCCTATTGCTTCAGAGTATCTGAAAACGGATATATTCTGTGTAGCAGACTGCAAGATGAATTTGTAGTTGAAGGGTTTTTGAAATCACATGCAAACCTGACTGTTGAAACTCTCATTAGAGACATTTACGGAGTCATTTCACTGTCCACTATAACCAGAGTGATTAAGTTGTCCTGATGAAATGGTTATGGGTTAATAAATACTTTTTTTGAGAGATTTTATGTGTATAGCCTGATTGATGGCATAGCAAGTTGGGTTCAAGTCGGAATTGAAGCCACTGGCTGCATGTCATTTGGCACAAGAAACTCGGTTTGATGTATACTTTAAATGGCTTTAACACAGTTTGTTCAAAAAAAAAATTTGGAACCGATTTGTTTGAGTTAAAACCTGCGGGGGCAAAGCTAACTCTACCTTGAACTTGTGCAAACAACTCTCCCTGACTTGGATTTTTAAAAAGATGTTTGAGATGCCATATAAAGTTACTATACATAAATTATACGATTATTATTCAGCGTACGCAGTGTCAGCTCATTTGTCAAAGTTGATACATGTGCCGGAATTTAGCAAATATCGATAAACATCGTTTTAATACGATTGGTCATTGATGTTTAGAGCAACACCGTATTTATCGATATCCTGCAGTTTATTTATCAATAAATAAAGAATTTTACAGTCAATTTCAATAATCTCTTTATTTTGTGATACCCTCATGATAAAATATCAGTGAATATCGCTATCACACGAAAGCCAAAAAAAACCAACACCGCATCTGAAACACATCCAAACAAACTTAACAGGTGATTTCACCCCTTAACAATCCTCATTATCCTCACCATCATCATCGGGCAATCATAGCACTTGCCGGAATTCAGCCAGTATGCTGCCAGCCGTCAACCTCCTCAACCAGTCAGATTCGTTCCACAAGACCGTCATTGTGACCTTCCCTGACCATCTTGTGACTCTGTCTCATGCCAAACTAGCCGGCAATGCACCAAGCACAATCTTGGCCAAGCATTGTTAATTGTTTTGCTTAGAAAATCATCTCCAAAACAGCAACAGTTCATAGTACCCGCAGCAACGGTTCATGGCGCCCGCAGCAACTTCCTAAAGATGTCAGTGAGACTTAAAGGAGGGGGGTCAAGGGGGGGAGGAACGCCCCCCCCCCCCCCTTTCACTTTTGGTACGTTCTTTGGTTTTTTCGGCTGGCTAATGGCTGTTTACTTACTGTCTTGCCTTGGATGTTCCACAGTAAGGCCGTCCTAAACTCTCTAATCATTCTGGATGTCGATAAGATGAGAGAGGTCGAGAATACTTATGATTTTAAGCTGGTTAGTGTCTTCCATCTGCTTTCCTCTCATTCGTGTCTTCTCTTGCTTCTTTGTTCCTCCTTTCACCCTTCTTCTTTTTTTATCTTGCGTCCTATCTAACTATTCATTTTTTGTGCTTGGTTTTAGTGCCGGTTTTTGGCAGCAGCTCGAGCTTCGGCTTTCTGCCGGTGCCGGTTAGGAGCCGGCTGCCGGAACCGGCGCAATACCGGAAGTCAATATTGGCCGCCTCCTCTGCCTAACCCCTCAGAGTCTCCTTCATCAGATGTTTCAATTACAACAGGCGCTTTCTTTCCAGAACCCTTTTGCTTTGATGTAAGTACCTATTCAATCCTCTTCTTTTGTGCTGCTGCTTTGATTTTATTGCCTTTCGACAGTTTCATCAACTCCACCTCTTCAAATGGGATAGCAGCTGCAGATACAGTGGCCACATTTTGGCGATGGATCTGAGCAGCGTTTTGTTTGACAAAAGACTCTTGAGCGTCAGCAATACGAGTCAAGAACCCAGCAATTTGTTTGGTGTAGCGATTGAGGTGAGTTCCAGAAGTTGCTGCGTCAGATCCCTGAATATCTGCTTAACAAAGCTTCCGTTTCAATTGTAGTTGCTTCTTTGTCTTCATTGCTGTCACCGTCAAATCATCCCGCAACAACCCACTCACCCCCTTCAAACTTGCTTACAACCATCAAGCAAATTGTGGTTTAGCATTCTTTTGGCTTTGCCAAGCGCTATACAGCAATCAAGCACACCAGCTGTGTTTGACAAATCCCCCAGTCTTGAATTTCAACCCTGGGCAGATGGACAACTCCTACCTATGGAGCATAATCAAGGTTGTTAGTCACACCACTGCAATGTATACCTACCAGAATCAGCAGAGGTTTCCTTGGTGTGAGAATTTACCATTTGAATCACGTTTTCTTCGCGTTCTTGTTTCAACTTAATTGTCTTACCTTCTTGGACTCTTAGTTTTGCTATTTTCTTATGTAGAAATCTTTGATGATTACATTTACTCCTGTAGTGTAGCGGCGACACAGTATTCTTCAAGTAATACCCTGGGTTCGTATCCTGGTTTTTTTTCAGATCGGTTTTTTTAACCAAAAAGGAAGTCATGATACACTACAGCAATAATTTCCAATAAAACACTGCAAAATTTAATTGTTATTTATTGTTTATTTAACGTTGATCCATGTCTGTTGAACAATAGTTCGTTTCTTTCTGGGTATTCCTTTCATTCCAGACGGAGACTGGAGGAATCTAACCATCAGAATTTCCTGACGGCGATGACAGCAAGTGTCGGTGAATGTGCCGGACTTCAAATATGTTGTTTAATCTTCCACTTGCAATGCGTTCAACAATAAAAATGTTTAAGTCCCAAATAATTCGGAAGCTGAGCGGCTAAAACGGGAGAGCCATCGATAAAGAAGGCCGCCTTATTGAAAAGAAAGTGTGACTCTAGAGACTCAAAGAGTTTGTTCTTTTTCATCATTCAGCAAAATCCAAATGTACCAATATCCAGCGGCATCCATGGCCGCAAAACCAGGCGCGGTGCCCCCGGCGGCCGGCGCCGTGGGGGTTCCACCGGGGCCAGGCGGTGCAGCGGCAGCGGCAGCGGCGGCAGCGACACTGGCGCAGCAGCAGGCGGCGTGGTGAGTGTGTTTGTTTAGTGGGTGTTTGGGTTGCATCAAGTTGAACAAACAACACAAACAACACAGGCAGGTGTACACGTCGCAGATGCAGTACCAGCAGCAGGCGCAGCAGCAGGCGTGGGCCGCGTACTACGCAAGCAACCCGCAGGCGGCGGCGCTGGCCGCAAGCGCAGGCGCAGGCGCGGGCGCGGGCGCGAGCAGCGCAGCCGGCCAGGCGCAGGCGCAGGCGCAGTTCTACGCGCAGCCGGCGCTGCAGCTGCACCAGCAGAACGTGCCGCTGCACTACAACCCCGCAACGGCAACAATGTACCCCGCGCTGCACACCCACTCACACACGCACGCCCTCGCACACGCACACTCTCTCGCCCAGCCGCCGCTGCCCAGCGGCCTGCCCCCCGCCTCCGCCTACGCCGCCGCTGCCGCCGCCTCGCTGCCGCCGCGGCCGCCCGGCCCGCCCGCAGACCCCCGGTACCCCCCTCCCTCCTCCTCCTCCTCGCGCGACGACCCGTACTGGAGACAGCGGGAGGACGAGCGATACGCAGGCGCCCGACGAAGCGGCGGCGGGATTGCCGCTGACGATCGATGGCGCGAGTATGATCGCGCGGGCGCGTCGCCGGCAAGCATTAAGGTTCATATTGTTGTACAAACGACTCCCCCCCCTCTCTCTCTCTCGTCGCTCTCCTTGCTCTTTTGTAAAAAGGCGTGTTATTAAATTTCTTCACTTTTCTGTTTCTGGTTTTCTCTCCCCTTAGCGACCCCGCGAAGAATACGGAAATAGGTATGGCGGCCCACCGCCACCATTGGGTCCACATCAGCCTCCGCCACCACTCTCCCGAAGCAGTGGTCCGCCTCCTCCGCCACCGCCACAAGGCGGCCGTGACTACTACGACAGAGGATACGATCGGTATGGACCTCCCCCTCCCCGTGACTACAGGGGCCCTCCCCCTCCTCCATCTGGGCCTCCACGCGACTATGCTGGAAGAGGTGGGTACGATCGTGGTGTAAGAGGATACGATAGTCACCGAGGAAGCGCTTATCGAGGTGCTCCTGCTGGTGGTGGCGGTGGTGATTACAGGGATCAATTGCAACGTCCATATGAACGAAGAGAATTTGGAAGTCATTACAATGGACCGCAACCACCACAACCACCACCTCCCCCTTCCTCTCGTGGTGGTGCTCCATATCATTCATCATCATCTGCTGGATTTGGACCTGGTGGATCTGGAGGAGGATACGATGTAGACTTGAGAATATCAAAGATTTTGGAAGATCCATGGGAAAGGTTATTGAATCCACCAAGGAGAGAAGACCGGGGTACTGCTGGGAATCGGAATGATGCCAAGAATGCTTCTTCCTCCTCTTCTTCTTTTTCATCATCTTCTTCTTCTTCCTCTGCTTTTGTCCCTTCTTCTCTTGTTGTTCATCCTGCTGCGCCTGGATCTGAGATTTCGATTTCGTCGACTGCGGCTGCTACTGCTGGTTCGTCCATGAGCGTTGCTGCTGCTCGTGTACAAGATAATGATGATGGTAACGGTGAGATACATGTCGACGACGATGATGATGATGATGATGATGGCGACCATGAAGGAGAAGGAGAAAAAGAAGACGAAGGAAAAGGAAAACAAGAACAACACCACGGAGAAAAAGGAGGAGAAGGAGGCGAATTAAAAGAACAACAACAACAAGAACGGGAACATGATGAAGGAGATGTAAATGATCTGGAAGAATATGAAGCGGAGCATTCTCATAAACGGCGGACCACCACAACCACAAACACAACCACTAATGACAATAAGGATGATGATACCACCATGGAGGGGATTGCGGATGATTTCAATCAACAAGACGACGACGATAGTAATAACGTGGATACAATGGATGATGCTGCTGTGGATGTTTCTGGACACGCTTTGTCGGCGGCGGGAGTGGAGGGAGATGCAGCAGAGTCATGCTGATTTACTTGTTGTTTTTTTTTGCCTTTTTTGCCTTTTTTTTTCCTAACCCCCCCTCCTTCCGTCTTCGTCTTCCTTCCTCATCCCTTCTCTTCCTTCACCCCCCCCTCCTCTTTCCCCCCTCCCGTCCTTTTTTTTATCCACATCTTTGTTTTGACGAATAGGAAGTGAATATATAGTTTTGTTTTTTGTTGGGGAGGTTTGTTGTTGGGAAAGTTATTTTATGACAAAAAGTAAAAAATAATATACATATATTATTGCTATTTAAACAATGATTAGTACTTTGAATACCATGTCGAAGTTCGTATCTATAGACGAGGCACACCTGTAAAATGTTTTTTTGTTTGACAACCACCCAAACCAAGACTCCATCTTAAAAACAAGACTTATATATTTTATTTTGTTGTGAGACTAAATGCAAAAAATCAATCAGATTGGTTTTGGTCCATTTTGCCAAATTTTTTTTTTTTTTTTAGTCAACCTCTTCCATCTGAGTGTTGACTTCAGTAGCGTCTTCAAGAGCAGGCATCTCATCAGCTTCAACATCCTCAGCAACAGCAACCTCTTCTTCGTCAATCGAAAGACCAAGCTTGATCATACGGTGGATACGTCCAGCGAAACCAGATGGGTCTTCCAAAGAGAATCCAGAAGCCAAGAGAGCAGTCTCAAAGAGCAAGTAAGTCAAATCCTTGACAGTCTTGTCGTTCTTGTCAGCAGCAACCTTCTCCTTCAAAGACTTGACAATCGAGTGGGTTGGGTTGAGTTCGAGAGTCTTTTTGGAAGCCATGTAGGATTGCATGGACGAGTCACGGAGGGCCTGGGCCTTCATGATACGTTCCATGTTGGCGGACCATCCAAATTGGCCAGTCACGAGGACACATGGGGAGTTGAGGATACGGTTCGAGACGACAACCTTTTCAACCTTGTCGCCGAGAATGTCCTTGATTTGCTTCGTCAAGTCTTCAAAGGCGGCTTTTTGCTCCTCGAGGGCAGCCTTTTCTTCCTCGTCTTCTTCGAGTTCGAGGCCTTCCTTGGTGCAGGACATGAGCTTCTTTCCGTCAAACTCCTTGAGTTGTTGGACGGCGTATTCGTCGATTGGGTCGACCATGTAGAGGACTTCAAAGCCCTTCTTCTTCAAGACTTCCAAGAAGGGAGAGTTCTCGACTCCAGCACGGGATTCACCGGTGATGTAGTAAATGTTCTTTTGCTTCTCTGGCATGCGGGTAATGTAGTCCTTGAAGGAAGTCATTTCTTCACCAGACTTGGTGGAGTGGTAACGGAGCAACTCGGCAATCTTGTTGCGGTTGGTGGAGTCTTCGTGGATTCCGAGCTTCAAGTTCTTGCCAAAGGCTTCGTAAAACTTTTGGAAGTTTTCCTTGTCTTCGGCGATTTCGGCAAACATTTCGAGAACCTTCTTGACAATGTTTTTGCGGATAACCTTGAGAATCTTGTTTTGTTGGAGCATTTCACGGGAAATGTTGAGGGGGAGGTCTTCAGAGTCAACGATACCCTTGATGAAGGACAACCATTCTGGGATGAGCTCATCACAGTCGTCCATGATAAAGACACGACGAACGTAGAGCTTGATGTTGTTGCGCTTCTTCTTTTGCTCAAACATGTCGAATGGAGCACGCTTTGGTACGTAGAGGATGGCACGGAATTCAAGTTGACCTTCAACAGAAAAGTGCTTGACAGAGAGGTGGTCTTCCCAGTCGTTGGACAAGGCCTTGTAAAAGGCACCGTACTCTTCGTTGGTGATTTCATCCGGGTTACGGGTCCAAAGCGGCTTGGTCTTGTTGAGCTCTTCAGTTTCCTTGGTGACTTCCTTGACAGTCTTGGTCTTTTTTGGCTTCTCCTCCTCGTCTTCGATTTCCTCAATCTTTGGACCGTCAGTCTCGTCGTCTTCCTTCTTTTCTTCGACCGCTTCTTCGTCTTCAACTTCCTTCTCGACTTCCTTGGTAACGACAAGTTGGATGGGGTAACCAATGAATTCAGAGTGCTTCTTGACAATATCCTTGATCTTCTTTTCTTCAAGGTATTCGAGCTGGTCTTCCTTCATGTGGAGACGGATGATGGAACCACGGCCGATTGGCTCGTTTTCAGTGTCAAGAGCTGTTTTGATTTTGGTTACATGAATATTTTTCAAAGCCAAAAAACAAAACAAAAAAAAAGGGAGAAATTTAAATTAGTAAGAACTCAACTGATGGTGAAAGAGCCTCCAGCAGCAGACTCCCAAATGTATTGCTCGTCATCGTTGTGCTTGGTGATGACAGTAACCTTGTCGGCAACGAGGTAGGCAGAGTAGAAACCGACACCGAATTGACCAATCATGGAGATATCGGCTCCAGAGTTGAGGGCTTCCATGAAGGCCTTGGTTCCAGACTTGGCGATTGTTCCGAGGTTGTTGACAAGGTCGGTCTTGGTCATACCGATACCTATATAGAAAATTGCAATGGTGTGTGTGTGAGTTTCAGAAACCCAAAAAGTGAAAGACTGCGCAAAATAAAGAAAAACAGACCAGCATCACGAATGTCAAGGGTCTTGTTGGCAATGTCTGGGGTAATGCGGATAAACAGTTCCTTCTCAGAGTCGAGCTTTGAGGCGTCAGTGAGGGACTCGTATCTGATCTTGTCCAAGGCATCAGAGGCGTTGGAAATCAGTTCACGCAAGAAGATTTCCTTGTTACTGTAAGTAAAAGAAGGGAATGTGTTTTTTTAGTGAGCAGTTTCTTTGGGCGCAGCAAAGGTGTGTGTGTTTGCTGCGGGGTGGGGGCTGCTTGGTTCAAGTTTCCGCCGCAACCCACAACCGCAACACAACACACGCTGTTTGCATTGCATGAATGCCGGCAAGTCAGAACGTACGAGTAGAAGGTGTTGATGATGAGAGACATCAACTGAGAGATCTCAGCCTGGAACGCAAACGTCTCGGTTTCACTCATTTTTTCGATGTTTTTTTGTTGTTGGATGTTGTTTTTTTGTTGCTTGGACAGATTTTCTCTTTTGTAAAAGAGCAAAAAGTTTAAGTGAAATTTCCAGAAGGTTCCTTTGGCAATGTGAATTGAGAAAAAGATTACTTTTTCTATTTCCAAGTATTTATTATTAAATTGCACACGTAACAATAATATAAATTATTTGTTTACTAAATTCAACCTCTCTGCAATTTCGCTACGACTCAGTGGATTCCGCGAATCCAACGAGTCATCTAAAAAAGAACAAGTCAGTCAGAAACGGAATTGAATGGAACGATTGATGGGGAAATCAATAGAAAAAAAAAAAAAAAGAAGACGCACTTTCGATAGACTCGATCGCGTGGCCAAACACAATGCGCAGCTCCCCGTCCGAGTCAACGACAGCAGTTCCGGACACTGGATCGACGGCAAGCAACAAGCCCCTGACTTGTGTGCCTACAAGCGGCTGCGACATGAGCAGCGATGCTGGTGCAAGCTGCAGAATAACACTGGCGCCAAGCAGATCGCTGGCTTCGTGTGGGCTGAGCTGCATTTATTTATTTACTTTCTTTGTCAATAAAAGTGTGAAGAACAGATAGCACTCTTTACCTGCTGAAAACAGAACACGCCACCCATGGACAGCGACGAGCCCGTATCTGTGTGGCCCGACAGGTGAGTTTAGATTGGTGTGTTTCGAGCGAGCAGTGTTGCGGGTGGACCAACCTGGTTTTGCGCCCCAGAGTCGTCAACGACCAGCCGCTGTCTCTGTCGCGCGCGCAGTCGTTCAACGCAGACGTCGATGCCAGTGTCGCTGCCGCAGTCGATGCAGCTTCCGCTTCGCCCGCTCTGAATTCAGCGACGCCAAACCAAAACACGCAAAACACGCCAAACACGCCCAGCGCGTATTCCAGTCTGCTCAACAGAATCCGCGACCATCTGTACGCGTCGGCAAACAACGCGCCGGTGCTCGACGCCAACGCCAACAACAACGCCAACACCAGCACCAGCCACGGCGCCCAGTTGCGCAGATCGGCGTCGGCCTCGGCGCCAGGCTCGGCGGCGGCGGCGGCGTCGGCGGGCGCCGTGGCGCGGTGGGCGGCCGCCGCGCACGGGTATTCTTGCGCGCTTGCACGTGGGCTGGACAGCGTCGAGGGGCTCGACCTGCTGCTGCGCGTTGCGGGGGCCGCCGCGAGGATGCTGGCGGACTGCTGCACGGCCCTGGGCGGCATTGAGGACCAAGAGGACTCGGTGTGGAGTTGAGTGTGTGGTTGTGGTTGTGGTTTCATGCAACGCTGAACGGAATCTTATTCATCACAAAAGGCAGCGTGTTGGAAGGCTACAGCAAATCTCCCGGTCAAGTAATATCCACGTATCCTAAAGTCGCCAGCTTTTTTCGCTGGTTTCATGTGCAGAACCTGATTTTCGGATGGTGGCGGCTGTGGTGCTGGTGGTCACATGCCACAACAGCCGCTGCCGCGATCGCTGAATCATCATCGTCTTCTATTTCTCCTTCACAGCAATCTGGCACACCCAAATCTTCTCCTTCAGCGAATACTCTAGCGTGGTTTGCCGTTGCAGCGGGTTTTAATGGAGGCGAAGACCGTAGAAAACTAGCTCTCAAGTTTCTTCGCATTTGGTTTGCTCTTTCTTTAGTTCGACAAGTCGTTCGGGTTGTTTACGGTCTTCGTAAAGCTCTTGATTTATGTGAGCATCCTTACGGTTTATTAACTTGTTCTTTCTATTCCTTCTATTAATGACCGTCTCTCTCTCTCTCTCTTCATTTATGTTTCTTCTTCTTTTTTTGACAGATACCCAATCTTACAAGGAGACAATATCTTCCGGATCAGTTTCGACAGCCATTGCAACTGTGGCTCCGCCAGATAGTGAAATGACCCTTACACACCCTTCATCGCCCATATTTTCGCAATCACGGCCATCCAGGATGCCAAGCGCGCACTACCAACCCCAACAACAACAGCAACAACAACAGCAACAACAAACGCAACAGCAATTTGAGTATCAGCATAATAGAAACACATCTTCAGAAATATATAAATCAATTACATCACGCGCTCGAAGTGTCCACTCCACTACAAGTCGCAATGGTAGTAATTTTCCAACGGGAGAAGGGGCTGATGGAGAGATTGTGACAGCAGATGGGACTATAAGAAGTAGGGAAGGGTCCAACAGCTGTGGTGACGTGTCCGCTGCAAGTGGAGATGAGAGTGATGGGGAATTGGCTCGGCAAGCGCGGAAAAGAAGAGAAAGGAGACGGCAACAACAACAATCACAATTAGATGATGAAATCCAAAATGCTGCTGCCGTAGATTCTGACGAGGACAGGAAGGGAAGAAGTGCCAACGTGAGAACTAGGACATTGAGTGGGCGTAGTACAAGTAGACAAAGCGGAGGAGGAGGAGGAGGAGGAGGAGGAGGAGGAGGAAAAAGAACTTTAGAAAGGAAAGGCGAAGAGGTGGACTCTAGTTCAGACGCGATGGGATATCCTGTCCCGTTAGGCTCAGAGTCAATGTCCGCCAAAGCGAGTGCAACGCTGGACCTGTCCACTTCATTTGCGGATAGTGATATGAACTTTGTTCCCGACATGCACCCCTCGAGTCTATCCATCTCAACGGGCGGGGAAAGCGGAAGCGCCGGTAGTAACAAGTCATTCCCAAGACCATCCACGTATTCTTTACCGCATAACGACTCTGTAACTTCTTTTGCCAGTTCTGTTCTGTCACACTACGTTAAACCACAAAGCCTATTCCTCTCCCGTTCCACAACACCTCCGAATCCAACCACATCAACCGCACAGCTACTCAAATCTCCAAAATCAATAGCGGCCGGCGGCGGAAAATGCATCTCTCCATCAGCAGGGGGAGGAAGAAGCCATCAACAGCAACACCAACAACAACATGGCAATGACGACGACGACGACAATGACGACGACAATATGACCCGCGTCTTCAAAACCTGGCGCACAATCTTCCACCTAATCCACCTCCCCATCCACACGTGCTACCTCCTATCACGGGCCCATATCATTGGATTCTCTCCACCCCGTCGACAAGCCGCGTTCCACACAAAGTCAACCTACAGCCGGTTACAAACGCGGGCGTTGAAGCAATGGATGAATGTGTTGTGGGCGTGTGTGCTTTTTGTGGATGCCAGTGTTTGGATGCGGAGGGTGGTCAAGATTGTGAAGGCGCTTGTGGTTGTAAGGAGGCAAGTTTATTTGGTTGGTGGTGGCGGGGGTGGTAGCGGTGGTGGCGGGAAAGGGAGACGTAGTGTTTCTGCGACACCTTCCGTTGTTGGTGGTGGCGGTGGTGCTGTGGTTCCTGTGGCGGGACTGTCGTATGGGGTTGAAGATTTCATTGCTGACTTGGCATCAAAAGGTGTTGGGGCGGTGATGGATTTGTTTGAGGCTGTAATGCGGAAGCGTGTGGCTGCTGGTAGTGGGGTTTCAAGTCCTGTCGGGGGTTCTGGTGGCAGTACTATTCCTGGTGTTTTTGCTGCTAGCGGTGGCAATGGTGGTGGTGGTGGTGGAATGGGAGATGGTGCAACAAGTCCTTATGCAAATGGTGGTGCGATTTTGGAAAAGTCGGATGTAGGCGGCCAATACCATCCTTCTATGGAACACAAGATGCTTGTAAACGAGTTGGAAGGGTTAAAGTATGATATGCGGGTTTCTTGTTTGGCTCTGATTGCGATTTTGGGTGATTTACCGCAATGTCTTGGCGGTGTGTTTCCAGGACGGGGGCCCAGTATTGGTGGTGGTTCTGCTGCTGGAATGTCAGAGTCCAGTGTCCAGCTGGCGGTTATCGCGACAGACGCAATGGGGGCTGCAGCTGTATTGGAAGCGAATGGTGGATTGTTTCCTGGTTGGGTTGTGAGTGGGTGTGCTTGTTTGGCGAGTTTGGCGGCGTGGAGGTTGAAATGGAAGAATCATGTGGCTGTTGACTCCTTCTGAGAGTATTTATTTATTGGTTGCTATTTTCTTTCGATTCGATTGTTTAAAGAACACTATTTATCATTCACCTAAAAATAAATAATTTACGAGTTTTATTTTATTTTATAGTCTTTTTGTTTAAAGTTAAAAAAAAAAAACGGAAGAACAAGAAAAGCTGAGTGAGGTTGTTTTTTTTTGTTTTTTTTTGCTTCTTCTTTCAAGGTAACATGAATCCAATATTCTGGTTCTTGAGTCCCCAGCCGTAATACATTCCTCCCCATTTTACTGGCGTCGGCGTGTGAAAGAAGACATAGCCCGGCCACAACAAGGATCGAATTAAAGAGACAGATCCACCTCTTTCATTTTGAATGCTCCAGACGCCTTTAAAAAACGTATGCATGGATATCAAAAAAGGGAGTTCAAATCTTCCTGTTTTTTTTTTTTTTACCTCTAGGTTCGTCTCCCGAAATGGCATCAAAAATGTCGATAGTTTCATCGAAATTGGTTGCGCGCTCCTCAGCAGTCTTTTTGTTGATGTTGAATCCTTCACGGAAGTGGCAGTAGTTTGTCAGTTCCCCAAGCTCTGATTGAGAAAGACCTGCAAAAATGTGTGCAACGTTGCGGTGGATTTAAATTTTAATGTGTTTCTTTTGTTTTGGAAGGGAGATGATGATGATGATGATGATGATGATGGGTATTTCTCTAACCTTGGAACATTGGGTTCTGTTGCAGAGTCATATTCCCATCTCGAAAGTAGGCTCCACGGGGAACGATTTGTACTTCGTAGTTCATGAGTTGGATGATTCCAGAGAGTCTTTTTTCTTCACTGATTGTTTGGCCCTTTGGTTTCTGAAGGGTGGTAGGGAGGTGTTAGGGCGATTTGAATGAACAAAAAAAAAAAAAAAAAAAAAAAAAAAAAAAAAAAAGAGAGGGGGGAAGAAGTACCTCTTCTCCTTCTACTTCATCCACTGTGAAATGATGTTTTTTTTCAAGTGCAGAATGGATTAGTTTTATGTTGGATTATCTCCTTCTTTTTGGTCTTACCCAAACTAAACTCAAACGCGGGATCTCCCGTGAATCTCTTTGTAATTTTCTCAATAACCAGCATATCTTCTGGAGTCACTTCCGGAAGCTGAAGCCAATTGACGAAATCGAAACTGTTTTTTTAAAAGAATTAATATGAGATTTGTTTACTAGCTTGTTGTACCTATAAAAGAACTTTCGATCAAACAGATTCTCTCCACTCGCTTGCGCAATCATGTAATCTTTCTGAATCGCGAGAATCTTTCCCCAGAAACACAGATTGCGGAGCTTCTCCGCTTCTGCTTTGACACGCAACGATGTGGTCATGACTGCGCGCTCTTGCGCGTTTAGCGTGATTCCGGCGAGCGAAAAGTGCTGTGGGATGTCGCTGATGTCGAGTGTGGACATGAGAGATATTTCCTTTGTTGTGTACTTTTTTTTTTTGTTTTCTGTAAGTGACAATCTCCTCCTCCCTCAGCGTTTCGAGTACTTGTTTGCTGCAAGAAAATAAAAAATGACTACGCCCGAGAGCAACTAGCAATTTGATCAAGTACTCGAAATAATGCGATCGATCGCAATAACGAAATTCTTGTGTTCCCGAGGGTTTTTTTTTTTTCAATTCCCAAAACTTGAAATTTTGATTCCACCAGAGGTCTCTTGGAGCTCTCCTTTATTTTCTGAGCGAATGAAGGGGAATTGATTTCAAGTTTATGAGGGATGATAGAGCAGTTTGACAGTTTTGACAGAAATCTCAAAAGCAACGAATAACCAGGAATACCATCCATGAGAATATACCAGGCATCCCTACTGCTTTCATGCAGCTGTTTGAATATTTGTTTGGCTTATCCCAACGATTTTATTGGGATGGCCTTCGCCGAGGAAACGGTAAATGGCCCAGCCCACAGGAATAAAGCGCGTTCGGGACCTTCTACAAATCAAATGCAATACGGAGCACCAAACGCTGCTTCATTCGCAGCAAGAGCGGAAAACGAGAAATGGCAAGCAGAAGTTTGGATGGCGATTGGCTTGCTGTCTGCAGTTTCTGTCATTTGCCTTCTTTTCTGTTGCATATCTCACGGAGATAAAATGTTAAAACGCAATCGTCCACAGCTGGATGTAACTGCAAAACTACTTGGAAGAGGATTGGCGCTTCGCGCAGAACCGTCGACAACGGAGGTGTTCATAATCTCCACGTGAAAAAGGAATACCCAAATCTATATTGTTATGCTATCTTTGAATTTCATCATTAAAAAACTCGTGTTTGAATATGAGCTTTCGGTAATGGGGCGTTTTGAGGGTGCTGGTGGTTGACAGTACCAAGCATTTGAACTCCGACAACTTGCTTTGACAGCAACTGAAACGTCAATTCAAACAAAAACAAAAACAAAAAAAAAAACCGACAAGATTGTATCTGATGAATCCCATACATATTCTGTACTTGGCATCGGTTTTATTCCACTCTTTTGTTCTCGGATATCCCAGCCCAAATCGCAATGCGAGGGACTACGCGCGGTAGGTGGTCCTTTCAGGCTTTCGTTTGCTTGAGCAAGCAAATAGAGCACTCAAATCAACCGCACGAATTAGTAGAACTTTGGATTTTTCGTGGGCACCACTTGCCTGGGTGCGGCCAACGAATCTCACCTGGGCAGGCACTACCAAATGGAGGGAGACGACGGCAAACCAGATATCGGAATTGGATGTAAAGAAAAATGCTGTATATCATCGAGCATGTACATCAAATACTTGGGGACTTTCTTTCGACGATGGTGAGAGATTGATGAGATGCTGTACACAAGGAATCTAACAATTCCAACCAAGGACCTACAAACTTCACACGGGTGCTTCTCAAAAGTATTCAATCTGTTATTTTAAACATGTTGCTTCTATGTTCAGTCGTTATTTTCGACTTAAACGCGTTTCAGCTTTGAAAAATCACAACGTTCGTGCCACATTCTTTGTGATTGGAAGCCAGATTCTAAGCAATCCCGACATACTATTGGAAACTTATCAAGCCGGACATCAAATTGGGTATAACTACTTTCATTTGAGATTTCGGAGATTGATTTGGTTCTCTTTGGTAGGATCCACACATTTGCACATCCAAACATGACGAGTTTGACGGTAAATACTCTACACTTTCATGAAATGGCTAACATAAACTAGACTGGTGAAATGGTTGCAGAAATTATTACTGGGGCTCGTACGATTAAGGAAGTGATTGGTGTCACACCAAAATTCTGGCGGCCACCTTGTGAGTACAATTCCAACTGAAGTCCACGATTTTTGATGATCAAACCACTGTAATAGATGGCTACCAAAACGAAAAGGTTCTTCGTGTGGCTTCTGCTCTGGGACTTACATCAGTTGGCTGGACAGACGACATACGTGATTGGGCCATCATGACCAAAAGCAAAACCTCAAAAGACATTCAGAGCTCCGTACAATCATCCATAGATCAAGGTCTCAGGAACTCTATTTCGAGTGAACACGATACCCATGCGGAAACAGTTTCCCTCGCTGGTTCGATTCTTGGGATCCTGCTCAAATCCGGTGTGAATATTAATACCATGGATGCGTGTTTGGGTGTGGAAGCATATGGAGGCCCTCTTGATGAATTTTTGGAGCAGGTTATGAAGGAGGGTTCTGTTGGTGATGCTGTTGCAACAAGCTTCCTGCAAAGACGTGGTTTGCATTCAGAAGATCCCGTTTCAACAGACGACTCTGAGGTTTCTCCAGAATTTGGGTCATCAAATTACAGCTCACGAGCCAACTCTTCCGACATGCAACAAGCCGGGATGTGGCTAATCGTGGGGTCGCTACTCTTTGTTGGGCTAATGGTTTTTATCCTGTACTGTATCTCGCATGGGTATAAGCTAATGAAGCGGAAACGAGTATTCGGACGACCCGCCGTCTCTGAGACTCCTGTTGGACGCGAGCCTGTGGTTGTTGATGTCGCGGGACAAGCAGTGGTACAAGAGTTCAAAATAACTGTTTGAACTACCTGCATTTATACTATCTACCTATCAAATACATGTGATTACTTTAAATTCGCTCTCTTCTGGAGATCCTTTACATTGCTCACTTGTAATTTCTTCGCAAAGGGATCCATCCAAGAGAAACTTGGAAGTTGGAAGGAAAGCTTGCCCAATCAGTGCGATAAAGCTCTCCCATTGTTTCGTTGCTAGTTTTCCCCGAGACAGCGATTCAGACGATACAAGCTTCGAGCCGGCGCAAATACAACCGTTTCATCAATTGGCGGATGAATTAGACCCTCTTGAATTTGCTTCCAGCGGCAGTGTGAGATGTCAGTCCAAATGTCTGCCTTCTTCGGGTGTTTTGCCTCGGTCGAAAATCACCGAGTCAAAAACCTATAAATAGCCCACTCCAGTCGTTTCTTTTTTTTTTATCGACCAACTCTAAAGGTTAGCCTCCCCTTCTGCTGCTCACACATTGCATCCACGACAAGCTTCTAATGCAACATCACTTCACCAATCAACAGGATCATCTTTATAGTTAGTCTCTGCTTTTAGTTTTCCAAACTAGGCATCTTTACCAATGTAGATGATGAGACGATTCCTCCCCCATGAGCAGGAAGTTTCCAATCGGTTAGCACCACTTCGGTCCTTGTGGCTGTTAGGGTACGCCTTTTGGGTTGAAGACTGCCTCCGGCCCCCCTTTTGCTGGCCTATGGGTGGGCGATAGCGTGGGGCGATGGAGAATGGGGTGATGGACTGTCTGATACATTGTTTATTTCCTTCCTTCCCTTCCATCCTTTTCATTCTTATCATCGAGGGTGTGGGCTAGGATTGACGAATGATCTGTCCTCGCTCATTCTTTTTGGTGACCAACTCTTCCTTCCAGTTTGCGATATCTTCAAATAAATAACTTTCGACTCATTGATTGATTGCGAAGTGGAGTAATTTTTCTAGCGTTAGTCTAGTTCATAATTTCAAATCATTCTTGAGCACCGCTTCCCCTGTCTCTTTGGTTGTTCCTTTTCATCGAAACTCTATACTGTATGAAACATAAAGGAAGAACCATAAAAAATTTAGTTCTTAAGACATCGTGAGCAAACAAACTAACCAGATTTCTCTGTATACTCTTCAGGAACGTGTCCGAAGGTGTCAATACTGAATATAGGCGATTGGCCATTCAGGACCCAAAACCAAAAAGGCGTATGAGTTCTGGAGACACCTTTTTGAGGTTTTGGGTGAAGTACAGAAAGAGGACAGATGGCTCCTCTTATACTTTTTGATGAAGGGGAAAACGGAAATGAAAATTAGCTGGAAAATTGCAAACTTATCTATTGTACTGGTTACACTTGTTGAAGATGGGGGCTCAAAAGAATCGCATAGTGTAGATTAGTACCTGGGCGGAGTATGGGTAGTTTTGGACTTAAGCCTGTTGAGAAGCGTTGCTTTCTTGTTTTCCATAATTGAATTTTTTTTGTTTCTTCCTTACCGTAGGTTTCCCTTCTATTGCAACAAGCTTCTCATGCACATCGCATCACCTGCTTGTAGTTAGAATCTTGACCGCACTTTCTGATGTCGGGTTGTCAATATTTCTTTATAGGTGATGGAGTTTTGATTCTCTATTTTATTTTGCACGGATTCAGTAGAAGAAAACAACACTCCAAGAGGAATTCTTTAAGCAATCAGCTATAAAACAAACTTGAAGTAATTTTTCAGTACAGGACTCGAAACATTGATGAAAGAGCTCGGACGTGTTGAATGAACGAAGTAAGAAAAAAAAAAAGGCCCCCCCCCCCCCCCCCCCCCCCCCCCCCACACCCCTGATGTCACCGAATAAATACCATACATCATTATCAAAATATATTAATTCATTTCTCTAACTAATTTCGCCACAACGACACTACACCATCCTCTCCCCCGCTAACAAAAAGCCCTCGCGATCGATCCCAATACACTCCCCTCACAATATCACGATGTCCTCCGTTCAGTGTATGTACTACTTCCATAGTATCCAGCGAGACATTCAAAACTCCCAAGTTACCACTACGATTTTTTTTTTTCGAGGTTAACAAAACACAAATAAATAGAAAAACAAACCTTCGTGCACCACCAACCAAATACAACCTCCCCTCTCCCGCATCGTAAATACAATCCACCAAATAATCCACCGCCGCGACTACAGGACCACCACCACCACCCACAGTCTGTCGCACGTCGCCAAAATCTTTAACCAAATCCGCATTCTCGCATTTATAAATCGCAAACGATTCCACATGTGTCTGTGCGAAAAGGTATTCATGTTGTGGACCAAAGAACCCGATTTTGTTGATTGAGTTGTAGTTGATGACTTGGTATAGGGATTCTTCTTCATCAAGAGTTGGTGTCAGGTTATACAAGTTGATGAGGCTGTATTTAATCCTGTTTAAGTAGTGGCAACTTGGTGGGGGGGAAAAAAAAATCAAAACGCTAAACTTGTCGGTACTTCCAGAAATCAAAAAGTTGTCCAAAGTCGGATGGAAGCGGACCTTTGAAAAAAAATAGATTACGTTTTTTTTTATTAAATCACCCGGTTTGTGGAATTTTGCTTACCTGAGTAATATCGTCGCTATGACAGTCTATAAACTGCGCCAATGGAGCGGCACCTGCTCGAACATCCCTGGGTGTCGAGTATAAAGTGTGAGCAGCAGTGGGAAGTCTTTTTTGTAGAACAGAAATATACCACATGAGCAATCGTGCCACATCTTCCCCCTCCGGCCCAGCTTTCTCCGCAAGCTCTGTTCCAGCCGCAAGAATAGATCCATTCGCATTCCGTGTAAGCGATAGAATCGCGCTACCCCCTTTCCAAAACAGCAAGCAAAAGAAAAAAAAAAAAAAAAAAAAAAAAAAGTAGAACACGGTATCAGATAAAACAATTCAAAAACCATGTAGTCTCTTTCTTTTTTTTTCCTCACCAAGCAACTGTCCCACACTCGCAGCACCACCAGTCCTCAAATCAAACACGCCAACATTGCCATCAAGCCCACCCACATACACAACGCTTGCTGTTGATCCAGTTACAGCTGATCCACCGAAAACAACCTCTGAAACAGGGCTTGGTGTATTGAGTGTGCCAATGCAGGCCAAGGACAACGGATCAAGCACTTTAACGCTTCCTGAACAGCAAGGCGCGAGAAGTTTGGTTCCACCATCCGGCGATGGAGTGATTGAAGTGATGTAGTCTTCAGTTTGGATTTGACTTGTGAGTGTGAATGGGTTCATTTTTGTGGGAAAAAAAAAGAAATAGAATAGAAATAGTAATAAAGTAGATTAATCAATTCATTCCTTTGCGAAAAATGCAAGAAAAAAGGGGGGGCTGAACGTTTCCCACAATGATTCATTCCAGACTCTCCCTCAAAGTACTCAACAGAGCTCGAAGATAGAAATGCTTACAAGTTTTATTAATAACAGCAACACACACACACACACAGTCTTAAAACATATCAGCGAAGTAGAACCTATTGATAAACAAGTTTCTCAACAAAAAAAACAAAAAAAAGAGAGAGAGAGAATAAATAAAAAAAAAAGATGATGAATTACCATTATCACAACAAGTCCAATCGCCCCCAACACAGTATACAAACAACACATTCGATTCTGTGCCGCCTTTTGCCGATCAGCTGCAACCCTCAGTTCGTTGGTCGCGCCTTCAACGTGAACTGCCACAGAACCAACGTTTGATTCAATGTGATCTTTTATGTAAAAAAAGAAAAGACATTAGAAAACCACACACGCACAAACACACAGATAATAAGTCAACACCACCACAAAAAAAAAAAAAAAAAAAAAAACGAGCAATACCAAGCATAAACTGCTGCTCCCCAACAATCGTTCCCAAATCCCTGAAAATCTCATTCACTTCGATAATCGAACGCTCAATATTTTGCAAGTCCTGTTCTCGTTCTTGGATAAGGCTTTCATTGTATTCCACCTCCATATCCAACGTTGCGCTTTCTTGCGCTTGCTGCTGTAGTAAAGGCGCGTTTTCAGAGGCATCGTCGTCGTCATTATCATGGCTACAACATAAAAAAAAGAATAAAGTTATGGACAAGGGATATAATGTGTGCGACAAAGAAAAACAGCCGACAAACCTTGTTAATTGTTGCTGGTGTTGTTTTTGGAAGGTGCGTGCTTTTTGGACATATTCTTGGGACTTGCGAGCAGCCATTTTCGACACGTCTTGGAATCTCGCCTTTAGAAAAAGAAAGAAAAACATTAAAAAAAACATCAGTTTCATCCCCCACAACTAAATTTTATAACAATAATAATAATGGCAACTTACCAAAACATTCTCGAAATCTTTTTGTAGTTTCTGCTGAGCCATCTTGTGTTGCCGCTAATCAAGAAAGGAAAAAAAAAAAGACAAAAATGAGTTTGTGTTGAACACAACCAAGTCAAAAAACTCACCCCTTCAAAGTTTGATGCATTTTCAGGAATAACCAAAGACTTCAAATCAGCACCCGTTTGTTTAATCATGTCCCGTGTACTTTCTGTTAGTTCATGACTTTGGTTGATTAAAAAAAAAAATAAGTCGTGTCAGTTCCGAGTTTTATCAAAACAATGGAGACAGAAGAAAGCAATTTAAGATGGGAGTGAAAGAGAGTTGCGGATAATTCCCGCGTTCGACGGAATACAGAATAGAGCAGAGATTCATAGCCTTCAGCGGGGGGGCACGACATCCTTCAATGAAAAAAAATGCAACCCCGGCCTTCCGCGACGATATTCCAAAAAAAAAAAAAAAAAAACAACGCGCAAAAACAAAAAAAAAAACGACTCACAGCCTTCCACGCAACTCTGTTGTATCCCTGCTTGAACCCAACTGTTTCACCAACGCATCAAGCGAAGCAACATTATTTGATATCTGAAAGACACAGTTGCTGACTTTATCCCACAGTTGCCGGCCATGTAAAATCTTGTCTTTGTTTGTTGTTGTTGTTGTTGGTGGTGGTGTGGATGCTTGTCAATGAACGGGGATACCAAAAAGTTTAGAAACAGCAAAAAACAAAAAAGCAGAGAGAAGAAAGAGAGAAAAAAGGAAAGAAGAAAGAAGATAGAGTACCGGGCGACGCAGACCGGGCCGCCAGCGAGCTTCCCGGGGGCGGCGTGTTGCCCTTCAGCGTGCGCTCGAGCTTGATGGGCCGCGGGCCCTGCAGCAGCGCGGCGGCGGTGGTGTCGCCGTCGCTGAACGGCGCCGTGGCGAGGCCCTGCGCCGCCTGGTTTGCCGTCGGCGGCGGCGGCACAAAGTCTCCAAACGACATTTTATTTTATAGATTTTTATTTTCTTTTCTTTTATTTTGTTTCACTGTTTCTCGCATTTGTCATCGCTTGCCGCCAAACACCCGCTGGATCCCGTCTCGCAGTTCGTGGCTGAAGCGCTGCAGGAACTTTCATTCGATCCGCAGTAATAGTAGTAGTTGTTTTTTTGTTTTGTTATATCATTGTTTGAGTGCGTTGTGTTAGAATACCCGGCAAGAACAAGGCTCGACGAAAGAAGAGCAGGTACAAGAACAAAAAGAAAGAGGCAAGAAACAAGACACCCACCCCAGGCTCTGCATGCGGATCGACGTACGGCCTGAACGGCTCGGCCGAGCCCGTTTTGATGTTTGAAATGTGGTGGTTCGTGCGATGCACAAAGCTCCTGAACAGCGCACTGTTCTGTAGCGCTTCGACGAGCTGGCGGTGGAACAGTGGCGCTGCCGACTGGCCGGCGAGTGAGCGGAACAGTTGGTTGAACATTCAGAGTTTATTATTAATAAATTTAAAAGAAATAAAAGAAAAAACCACAAAAAACATTTATTATGCAGGCCACAACGCATCTGTACCCCCTCGCTGGATACTCGTTCGGCACAAAGAGCCCACAGATTGACGAGGATCAGTCCGTGGCCGCACGCCAGGCCCGCCATCAGGCCGAGTATGCGCTGTCGGGAATGCGCAAGACTGTTGAGGTACTAGCTTGTTTCTATTAATAGACTGCTGACCGTTTCCCATCCCAAACAGGCTGTGCTGCTAGTCCACGACCACGGCCATCCACATGTTCTTATGCTCCAAGTGGCAAACTCCTTCTTCAAATTGTATGTGGTTTGTCGCTTCGTTTCGCTTTTTTGATTGGGGGAAGAAGGGTCAATGGATGCGAGCAATACTAGGAAATAACAAAAAACAAACAAAAAACAAAAAAGACCCGGCGATTTTCTGCGACCCGGTGAAGACGAAATCACAGGCCTGAAACGCGCGCTTTCAGAGAAACTGGCCCCTCCTGTAAACCCTAGCGATCCAGCATCAGCAACTGAAGCAGTCGACTGGGAGATATCGGAATTGCTTGCTACCTGGTGGCGGCCGCATTTTGATTCTTATATGGTATGTACACTTTTTGTTTCTTTTGGATCTCTTTGTCTTTTGGAGGGGTGTGCATGAACTCTGCTCTCCAATCTCTCCAATGATTATTTCCTTTCTATATATTTTTATGCTTTCGAAGAATGCAAACTCCTCTATTTCGTGCTGCTTTCATAATATTTCTTTTTTCCCTGTTTTTATTTTATTTTATTTTATACTTTTATGTTCCGTCACCCTCCCTGTCTTTCCCACCTCACACATGTATCAATCCAATGCGTTCTTGTCGAGTGTTTTTTGTTTTTTTGTTTTTTGTTTTATTTTGGCTTGGCTTGGCCAGTAGTTTGCCTTCTCTTTTTGTTTACAAGAATACAGATTTGTTGGAGTCTTGACTTCTAATTGCCTTTTGTTCTCTATCTCTCTCTCTGCCTCTCTCTCTCTCTCTGTTTCTCTCTCTCTCTCGTGTCTCTATCTCTGTCTCTCTGTCTCTCTGTCTCTCTCTCGCGTCTCTGTCTCTCAACTTACTATTTCCAATATGGCTGGTCATGGATCTCAATACCCGTAGTATCCCTATATCCCACCGCATATTACGGTTTGTTTTTTGTTTATTCAAAAAAATGTTTTATATATATTTTAACTTGACTCTTTTATATAAACAGAAACCAAAGGAAGAAAAACGAATGTACCTCATCCAACTTCCCGAAAAGCGGCTTTTAAGTGTCCCAAAGAACTTGAAGCTTGTAGCGATTCCACTTTTTGAACTACACGAAAACGCGGCGCGGTATGGTCCGCAGCTGTCGACGCTCCCGAATTTGTTGGGACGGTTCAATTTTGTTGTTGCAGAATAATAAAAAAAGAGGAACAATTAAAAAAAAAAAAAAAAATGCTTTGCCAAACACGACAGTATTCAGCGGCCCGAGAGCTTCTCGACACGCCGACGGAAGAAGCGCTGCTCGAAGGCTTTCTGGCGTCGTTTGCAGAGAGCGGCAGTGCGAGTGGAAGTCCGAGCGACAGCGCGGCGGCCCTCGCGCTGCTGCCGCTGCTCGACGCGTGCAACGAGCTCGCTGCGCTGCTGCTGCGCCGCGGCGCGCCGAGGGACGCGCTGCCGTGGCTTCACAGGGCCGACGCCAAGTGTCTGGAATACAACCGTCTTTTGAACGATGGTGGACTTGAAGTAGACGAGCTGGAATCTTTGACTCTTGTTGAGCATCAACAACAGCAACAAGATGCAAGGAGCGCACTGGAAAACGCTCACACCATGACGGGGTATTTACTAGCGCAAATATATGGCGCGTTGGGAGACTCCATGAAATCAAGTGAATACTGTCTACGGACTCTACAAAGACAATTGAAGCAGGAGGATGGATGTCGATTGGTAAAGTACTGTCTAGTTTCTCGTAGTATTCATTTTTATTATTATTATTTATTTATTGAAAAGAATTGGGCGCTCGATTGCATGACCCTCTCCCAATATTACACGGAAAAACGCGTTTTTGAGTGTTCATATCAATGTCTTGTCGCTTCTCAATCTGTTTTGGATGCACTTTGTGCTGAAAACAATATCAAACTGGAGGAGGAGAATAAACAGAAATACAAATCGGACGAAATTGAAAGAGCAAAGTCAGATCTTGACTGGATATGGGGGAAATTCTATCTCAGTTTGTTGATGACTCGGAGTGTTGTTGAAAATCTTAAAGACTCCAAGACGACAATGAACAATGAAGATGGCCAGGTGGATTTAACGTAAGAAGATTTATTTTTTTTTATTAAATATTAATCATAAAAATTAACACAACAAAATTTTTGTTAAAACAAGCTCGCCGCTGTTTCCAACCCTTCTCCATTTGACTTCTTCTAAAAGCACGGATTTTCCGCCACCTCCACCTTCATCATCACCTTCATCATCATCATTATCATCATCACCTTCATCACCATCACCATCAATTCCATCACCATCATCACTACCATCAACATCCCAAAACCAAGACGAGGCTTATTTTACTGCCGGTGTACAAAGCCTTGAAAGGGCTGCAACCAGTTACTTTTCCATGCAAAACGGACACATTACGGAATACATTCAACTTGTCCAAGACCAATCGCAACTCTATAAATTGTATTCACAGCTGCTGTTGATGAACAAGGAGCAAAGCGACGGCCAACAACAACAACAGCAACAACATCAACAGCTCTCAAGGGACCAGAAAATCTTGGAATTCCAACAAAAACGAGTGAACCTCTTGGAAACTGTTTTGAAAAGCGGATTAAATGCTCATTATTATGGAGACGTGTTGAAACAAGTGTCATTTGAAGGTTCGTGTTTTTGCGTTGAATATTTTTTATTTATTTATTAATAACAAAAAAAAAAAAAAAAAAAAAAAAAAAAAAAAGCCGCTGGAGCTTATGAAAGCATTGTTGAAACTAAAGAGTCAGAATTCACTACACATTGTGCTAGTGGTGGTGTTGGCTCTTTCAAGTCTGTTCAATGCAAACATGCACACGAGCGAGACATTAACACATCTATTTTCAAGGCAATCACTACATATGAACAATTCGTGGCTCTGTATCCTCCATTACTAACACTATCGAGAGGAGCAGAATCGAATGAGCAGCAGCAGCGGCAACAGGATGAGGAGGAGGAAGAGGAAGCTGTGGCTGTTGCCACTGCATTAGTGAGGATGGGGATTCTGTGGGGTCGTTTGCACATGATTCCTCAGCAGCAAGGGCAACAACAACAACAAATAGACTTGAAAGATGGAGGAGACGCGGTGGGGATGATGATGGATGTGGATGAAATGTTGGAAGTCAAGCGGACGTGGATGCAGAAAAGGTTTGTTTATTTTTTACTATGTAGTCTTTTTCTTTTTTTTTTTTTTTTTTTTTTTTTTTTTTTTTTTTTTTATTTTTACTTTGTGGTGTCGATTCTATTTTTTTGAAGTAATATCTCTACACATTTCTTTACAGCGTGGACTGCTATTCGATTGTGGATGCATATTATAGCAAGAATGGGTTGCAGGACTTTGATGATCAAATTGAATTTGTGAGAGAAATGTTGCCACTCTTGGATCGAATGCTCAAAGATTTTTGAGTTCT
Source organism: Obelidium mucronatum (assembly GCA_025765595.1). NCBI lineage: Eukaryota > Fungi > Chytridiomycota > Chytridiomycetes > Chytridiales > Chytriomycetaceae > Obelidium > Obelidium mucronatum. Next base: position 21,871 of record JAIVFH010000066.1, on the reverse strand, counting down.
CTGTCTCGTTTAATAATTATTTAAATAAACGGTTCATGTATTTATAAAAGTTGTTCAAGGCAGCCAATCAATATTTGGTCTCTTTTTTTATTTTTTATAACATGACAAGACTTATAATTAAAATAAAGGAGGAAGCGACTAGAACATGCGGAAAATACAGAATGCTTTTTTATTCAGGCAGTTTTAAACTCCTTCAGATTGTTGTCGTTGCTCCTCAGCATCATCTGGATTATCTTCGCCCGCTGCTGGTTCAGGTGCATCTTCGTCCATCTCATTGTTCAGTGCACTAATCTCACGCATCTCTTCATCGCTTAATTTGACATCTTCAACTTCGCTGACTCTTCCATCGTCATCCATCTCACTGTCAGCACCACCTCCACTCAAGCTTATTGTCGGGCGATTCGTACTGCTCCCACCTCCAATACCAGCTCTCCCAGAAAATGTTCGTTGGCGCGTTCTCTCGCTTCGATCTCCAACGTCAGGCCGCTTTCCTTCGTTTCCACTTTCGTCGTCTTGCCCCGCAGTGTTGGAAGAAGCGGCTGCCGCTGCCGCTGCCGCAGCAGCAGCCGCAGCAGCAACCGAAGGTAAAGTTCCAATATCGTCTTTACCCCGCCCAGAGTACCCTCTTTGACTTCCACCACCACCACCACCACCACCATTACCACCGCCACCTCTTCCACTTGACACCTTCTTCTTCCCACCTCTCACATTCCCACCATTGCTCGACGAAGAAGCCACACCTCCCCGAAAACTCGTGCGATCCCTTCTACCTCCATCTTCGGCCTCACTGTCGCTCAACGCTTCTTCAGGGACTCGATAGGCATCGCGGTATCGACTGCGCATTCGCACTTCTTTGGCATTCGTTGCAGTTGGGTTGTCAGGGTTGATGGAGTTCATGCTGAGTTCATTGTCGCTTTCATTGTCGCTGCATGAGAATTCATCGATGGGGATTTGGTGGGATTGCACAGACGGTGCATGTGGGATGTGGCGCAAGGATTCAAGGATCTTGGTCCTGTAGAGAGTGGGGGGTTTTCAATGTTTTTTTTTAATAACAATAAAAACATGGTACACTACAGGGGGTAGATAACTTACTGTATTTGATCCAAGTATTTACGAGAGTTCAGGTTTTCCATGTTGCTGGCTGGAATATCCAGGAGGAAGGTGGGTCCATATCCTTCAAAGTAATCGTGATATGGAATCTCTGGGGTGCAGTAGAATGTTTTTTTTTTAGTTTACAACACGTCAAGAAAATATCACAGTGAACACCAAAAAAAAAACACAAACACACACCTTTGGGCACTTCTTCTCCCAGAGCTAAAGTAGTTTCATGACACCATGCTTTCGCAACGTTTCTGATGGTATAACCGCCTCCACCCAATAATATCAATGGAACGCCAAACGACTTCATAAACGAAACACTACGTCCATGGCCTTGCATGGAGAGGTTGAAACAGCCCAAACGGTCTCCAATGAGACTATCGGCACCAAGTTGGAGAACAACCGCTCCTGGCCTGTATCGCGTCATGACTTCTTTCATGACGGTGGAGAAAATGCCGTGGTATGAGTCGTCATCGATTCCGTCGTTGAGTGGGATGTTGACTCTGAAAAAACAAAATTGATTAAAAAAAAGCGATGGAGTTTTGGTAAAAAATAACGCGACATAAAAAAAACATAAAGGGTACGAACGAGTAATGCTTTCCCTTTCCAAATCCAATATCCTACAAACCCAAAAAAAGTCGATATTAACAGGGATGTCAGGAATGAAAAAAATAATAAAAGCTCACATTGACATCTCCTGTTCCTGGAAAGAATTCACCAAACTTGTGGAACGAAACCGTCATGACGCGGTCCGTTGTAAAAAAGGCTTCTTCGACTCCGTCTCCGTGGTGCACGTCCGTATCAATATACTAAACCGTAAATTAGGGAAATACACCAATAAAAATGAACAATAAAAAAAATACGAACAACAACTCGTTCATGTACTTTTAACAGTTCCAAAATTGACAGGACAATGTCATTAACTAATATTACATGTTAAGCATTTCTCCAGAGTCCCCAAAATCAAAAAAACAAAAAGCACAACAACGGCACTCACCATAACAGAACCCTGACGCCTCACTCTTTTTTGCATGATGCAATCCTCCACTCCAATTAATAGCAATATCACTTCGTCCGGAATTTAAACGCATAGCCGCGTCTAAAAACACGAAAATTTGGTTTAAAAGCAAGAAAAAAAAGCAGCAAAAAAAGAGATCCAGAGAGAGTGTGTGTATGTGTGTGTGTATACGAAAAAATAAAAAACAACAAACCAATCGACCCGCCCGCACTCAACATGCAAAACTCATATATTCCATCAAACAAGGGACAATCTCCACAATATTCTCCCACATTGAATTTCGTTTCATAGCGTTTGAGTTCATCTGTTGGATTTGTTGTGACTCTCCGTAGAAAATCCTGTTTTAGAGGGGTGGTGAGCGACCAAAAACCACCACCACCACGCCAACCCCACCACTTACAATATATTCGTCCGTGTGAAATTTGGTCATTTGCTTAAATGTGGCATACGAGGGAACCTTTTAAAAATACAAAAAAAACCCAAGGTTATTCAAACACACCACAAAAAAAAAAAAATACATGAATTACCTCGACAGCCATCTTCTTATGCAATCCATATGCAGTTATCAGTGAATGTGTCATTCTGACTCTGGCAGGCTGATTGGTACGTCAGGTCAGAAACCCAAGCAACCAACCACACACACACACAGCTACACACACCTTCATAAAGTGCTTGGCTCCATAACTATATAGTCCCACATCCGCTGAAATATCGAAAAATCCCGATCAAAAAGAGGGTGCAGCGAAGGGGTGTTTTTTGTTTTGTATTTTTTTTTTTTAATATGGTTGGTGAATACGGCAACAGTTTGAGCTTCGGCTGAATCGACGGATGATGCAGGAGAAAGTGCTTACGATGGTAGTGGTAAGAAACTCGTGCCTTGTTGGATCGGGTTCCGTTTGAGTTGGATACTGTTTCTGCTCCATTCATTTTTTTTAAATATAATAATAAATAGGCAATAAGAGTAATAAATAATAAAGAGAAGAAGAGAACAGAATATTTATGGAATGCAAATAATTGATATTAAGAAGCTGAATGTATGGTCTTTTTCTGTTTTCATTTCAAGAAAGAGTACGTGAGTGACCTTGAATAAAACTCCTGAAAGCTTTCTCTTTTTGGAAACAGCATTCTATATTGTAAATAAATAATTCATAAATAACATAGATAATTCATAAATAATACAGAAATGCGCGTTTATTCAAGATTTTTGAAGCCAAAAATAACAAACGAAAAAAAAGGGAGGGAACGCTGTACAAAAGATAAATCATGAAAAAAAATCAAACCAAACAACGAAAAAGGTCTATTAGGAAGAAGGGTGGTGTAGAGGCGAGGAGGCACTTCAACAAGAAAAAGAAAAATTTGGGGGTACAATTACAACATTCCTCTCTTAGTATGGGTACGCAATCTTTGCTGGGTTGTTGTGCACAAACGCATTCGTGTTGTACAAACTCGCAATCTTGCAGTAATCCGTTGGAACCTCAAAGTACGCACCACCAACAGCTGGCTTTCCGTCACCACCAGTGGTTGGCTCACCTGGGAATCCAGCCTCCCTCGTCTTTTGGCCTGGGTGAGTCAAACCTGCACCATCACACCATTCCGTGCGGAAGACAACACCTTCACCGTTTCCAAGGTAGTCGACGTCAGCCGCATCAATGTTCAATTCATTCACCAAGGCGGTACGGATTCGGTTCAAACGCATACGGGTACGTGAAGAGTCAAAGGTTGGGGCCTTGTCGTAGGACCAGAGACGCTCAGCAATGACAGAGAGACGTGGGAAAATGAATCGGTCCAAGTTGTGTCTCTTGATTGTTTCGGTCCATAGAGCTCCGAAGCCACCTTTAACGACTTGAGTGTAGGTTGAGTTGACTCCTGCCAATGGGTCGTAGCTGTACATGAGGGTCCAGTTGTGCCATTGACCGGTAAACGTAGAGTATCCTGGAAGGTTGTACTTGATGTTTGGGTTGGCACGTTCAAAGTCGCTCGAGCACCAACGGGCGCTTGGGGAGCAGTCGAGGTACCAGACATCAGCGGGACTGACAACAATGTTTTTGAAACCCTTTTTACCGGCCTCGTTGATAATTTTTGGGGCTGGGGTTTGCCAGAGAGTAATAACAGAGTCTTTTGGAACAAGAGCAGTGATGTTGAACAAAGTGTCATCAAGAACTTCGTCCCAAGCAGCATATGTCTTTCCGTTTTCTGCCAAGACGGCGGTGAGGGCTGGTGTGAAGTTTTGCATAATGGGGAAGAGTTCGTCTCCGAATCCACTGTCCCAAGAATCTGGGATAAGACCGTAGGTACGAGCATTGACCTAATTATTTTTTTGCATGTTGGTTAATTTTTAGGGACAGGACATGACGTATGGTCGGAGGTGGTAGCGTTGAAGAAAGCCAGATATAGTAGAAGATAGAAAGAATAATAAATACCTCATCGTGGCCAACGTGCAAAACTGGGTCGGGGAACCAGCTTCCAATCTCATCAATCAAATCATGAACAAATTCGAGAGCCTCTGGGTGCTTGGTGTCCAACTGACCACAAGGGGGTTGGTTGCAGTACTGACTTCCCCACCACAAAGTAGCCGGCTTCGCAGCAGTACTTGTGTTTGTGGGCATGGCATTACGGAAGTCCCATGGACTCTTGTTCCATGACTTGACGTAGTATTGACTCACGTGACCAAAGACAGCAGTGTGACCAGGGAGTTCAAATTCAGGAATGACACGCACGTTTCTGTGGAACGCGTATCGGACAATGTCTCTCACTTCTTCTTCGTGGTAGATTTTTGGGAGCCCGGCAGCATCACGGAAAGCACCCTTCAAGAGAGTTGGGTACCTGTTCCAGGCGATAGGGAAGGACTGGGAGTCGTACAAGTGCCAGTGGAAGACGTTGAGTTTGTTGGCAGCGAGTCCGTCAATGACTCTCTTGATGTCTTCAACGGGGAAGAAGTTTCGGGCAGTGTCCAACATGAAACCACGGTATGGGAACTTGGGGGCGTCAGTGATGATAGCCGGAATGAGGGTACCTTGGCTTGTGATGAGCTGAGAAAGTGTCTGGAGAGCGTAGCATACTCCGACCTTGGTAACGGCTGTAGTTAAAAAAAATAAAAAAGGAGAATTTTAAGAATTGTCAACAAAAAAGACCTTCCCAAAAAACAAACAACAAACCTGTGATCACGACACCATCCCAGGTGACGCTAAGAGAGTAGGATTCATCGACACCAACAAGGTCGGTGCTGGTGGTGATGTTTCTGTTGGAGGCTGTGGCCTTGATGAGAATGGCGTCATCCGTGGCAGTGCGCTTGTCGTCCGGGTGCTGCTTGCTTCCGGTCTTTGCGTTGTACGAGCCGAGGAGGTTGAAGTGGCACACGCGAATAAAGTACCTGTCAAAGCCCTTTGTCAGCAGACGGAAGCCCTTTTTGCCGATGGGGATCTCTGTGGTGTTTGCGGGACGCGTCAGACTGGCGGGCGCAGGCCACACGCTGTATTTGAGTGGAGAGGAGAGGAGTGGAGAGTGTCAGAACGCGAGACGCGTAAAACAAAAAACAAAGAACAAAAAAAAAGAATACGCACTAGTCCGTCGGCGCCAGCGTCACGGTCGGCTTGTACGACGCCGGCGGCGGCACGTACGGAGCGTACGGGTTCTGCGGCGTGTACGTCGGCTTGTCGGCGCCTGGGACGTACGCGGGCCCGTAGGCGGGCGCGTACACGGGCGGCACGGCGGGTTCGTCGTGGTCTTCGGGCTCGTACGGCGAGTACCAGTCGTTGGCACGGGCAAGCGCCGCGAGAGACGCGAGGATGAGGAGGCTCTTGAGCGAGTGCATTGGAGAGGAGGGTGGGAGGGTGTTTGGGGGATGTTTTTTGTTTTTTGTTTTTTTGTGTTTGCTTTTGTCTGTCTTGACAATTTGTTGGATTTCCCCCACCCAGACAATTCTGCTCGGAAAAAAGAAAGACAAAAAAACACGAACAACAACAATTAACAAAGAGTCCATAGATCCAAGCCCTTTTTTTTATTTGTTGGTTTTTTTCTTCCTCTTTCAGTTCTTATATCCATTTTGCTACGTCCTATATCCCAGCTTCCTGCAAATTTGCATTCATTATTATCTTGTTAACAGTTTCGAGGACTTTCCGAGTTTGCTTTGTGTCAGTTGCCCATGTAAAGTGCACATATATTTTCCTATCAGGATATTTGTTGATGGACATGAACATTGTGCCAAAAAACTCTTTTCCCGTTGTGTAATCGTTGGGTCCTGGTGAATGGAACACAATTAGAATGTATGTCTCTTCGCGTCGAATCATATTCCAAAATATACAGAAACTCAACCTTTGTATTTTGGGAAGTACGTGGAAATCGGAAATCGTGCCACTTTCTCCTTGAATAGATCAATCTTGTTTAGGAATAAAACAATTGCTGTGTTCTTGAAAATCGGATGATTACAGATGGATCCAAATAAATTGTGTGCCTCAGTGACTATTCAAACAACACAAGTTCTGAGTTTGTACAAGCATATTACTTTTAATCTTACTTCGGTTTGTCACATTGTCTTCCGTGCATACTTGATCATAAGAGCTTATCGCGACAAGAAATATGATCGCATTCACATCGTCAAAATAGGGTGCCCATTTTTTCCGTTCACTCCGCTGTCCGCCAACATCAAATATTCTAAACGTCATTTCCTCGATTTGGACTTTGGTCTCAGTAATATTTGTAGTCATTATTCGCGTATGCAGGATATCTTGGTCGGTTGGTATGTAATCAGAAGCACATATTCGATCAACGTCATTCAAGTAACTAAAAAGGAAGATAAATGACCCCCATGTCCACCAAGATCATATAAAATAAAATTAAAAGTATAAAACATACATGGCGCAACAATCTAAAAGATGGAACTCATTCGACCTTGAATAACAATACTGTATTCCCGAATCAGCCCACAGTACTTTGATGGCATCAATAATCGAATCATCAAGAACAAATCCTTCAGAAGTCAAAAGCATAATCACGTTTTTTCGAACAAGGCGGGAGGCGTCTGCTACGGCCCCCGTTTGTTTTTTACCGCCCGCCTTTTCGTATTCTTGTTCAGCAAGTTTTGCATATGGATCCGCTGATATTCTTGTAGGTGCTGTTGCGTTTAAATCGGTTAAGCTTGATTTCGATCCAGATGTATCCTGGCCAGCACCACCGCCACTGCTGCCGCTGCTGCTGAATCCTACTCCTTCCTTGCTTATTGGAGAGCCAGAGTCTTCACCACCACCATCACCACCACCACCACTTTCCCCAGACAATCGTTCCTCAGAACTCGAATTGTTATTGCTGTTGCTGTTGTTGTCGTTGACTATGTTATTCCGAGATTTCTTGAACCCAAACGGGATTTTGAGTTTATCCATTTCTATTGCAAGCGTTTTGATGCACGTCATAATATTCCCGAGAACCGCGCTTCGAAACACTTTCTTTTCTTCGGCTTCAAAACCTTTGCCATATATCAGTTTGATTTGTTTTAGAACAGTTGATTTTCCGGTTTCTCCCGCCCCTATGTTTGTTTTAAAGTTTTGGTAATATGCATCAAAGGGCAGACGCGTGGGGAGAGGGTGGGTGGGTGTTACAAAGGCGCCCCTTCAATGATTGTGATAAAGGGGTTAAAAAAATAATACACGAACCCAATAACAACAGTTTGATTGTGTTTTCCATTCCTTTCATGTCTTCCTTGATCAGATTATCAATGTGTTTGCTTGCAACTAACGCTGCTGTTGATTCAGGAGACGACTCGCAATTCCCCATAATTTTTTAATTATTTTTTACTATATATTCAAAATAAATTGATAAACAATGGCGAATTCCCTTTTCATTTTTTTTCTCTTAATTTTTATTTTTTTTATTTCATCTTTCTTCCTATTCTTTTCCTCTTGCTTCATTTTCTTTTTTTTTATTGATATTGTTTTCTAATTTTTGATGAGATGATGAGAGTTTTTATGAAGTCCTGATTTTTATTTAAGTGTTCATAATCAAACGATGAAGCTGCGGGGGGAAGAACAAAAAAAAAAAAAGTAGACTATAGCAATAAAAAAAAACAAAAAGGAAACAGCGACAGCCACACAACACTAAATATGAGAGAAGGCAACTAAAGAATCAGAAAGAAAAACAACAACACCACCACCCAACACCAACTGCACAAACAAAAGATAACGAAGAAGCAAAAAGAACAAAGAAAAAAAAAACAGAGCGCTAACAATAACAGCACCCGCCTCCTCTCCTTTTTTTTCCTTTCCTTCCTCCCTATTCGGCGGCCTTCTGCTTCTTCTTTTTTTTTATAGCCCGGCTTCGACGAGATTTGATCTGGGAGTATTTTTTTTTAGACAATGCCCCAAAATAACACACATGCACACACTTACCGAAGAATAATCTGGTTAACAATCGCCAAGACAGTTTTGATTTGTTTTGTATCTGTAGCCCATGTAAAATGCACGTATATTTTCTTTTCGTATTTGTTGAGTGATAGAAATCGCGTTGCAAAGTACTCTGAGCCGTTATCATAGTCGTTTGGTCCTGTGTTGTGATTTGAAAGAAAAAGAAAGAAAGAGTAAGCACACATACACACACACACACACACACACACACACACACACGCACACACACACGCACACACACACGCACACACACACGCACACACACACGCGCGCACACACACACACACAAATACTGGAAGAAAAAAAGTATTACTCTTACCATCATAGGTAGGAAAATAATCAGAAATTAGTGTCGTTTCTAGCTTTGCTCGAAATAAATCAATTTTGTTCATGAAGATGATCATGGCGGTTTTTTTAAACATTGGGTGATTGCAGATTGATGCAAAGAGATTCATTGATTCCACCACTGATTGGAAATTGAATCGTGATTTTTGTTAGACCACTCATAAATACAAAAAGTTAAAAGAAAACTTACTTCGATTCGTTGAATTATCTTCAAAGCATATTTGATCATATGAATTAATGGCAACTAGGTAAATGATGGCATTGATATCGTCAAAGTACGGCGCCCATTTTTTCCGTTCACTCCGTTGACCACCCACGTCAAATACCCGGAATATAATTCCCTCGATTTTAAATCGCGTTTCAATGATTGTTGTTGTCATTACACGAGAATTTAGGATATCTTGGTCTGTCGGTAGGAAAGTGGGATGACATAATCGATCTAGATCGTTCAAGAATCTAAATAAATTTAAAAAAATGAGCACGAATGAATTTAAAAAATTCACAGAGTTTAGAAGAAAAACAGATGGAGATGCAACACAAAGACTTACACAGCGCAGCAATCTATTAGCTGATATTCGTTCGCCCTCCGATAACAATATTGCACCCCCGAATCCTTCCAAACCACAGCTATCGCATCTACAATACTTTTCGGAATCGGTTCCCCTATCCCAAACCCCATCGGACTCGCAAATACAATCGCCGCTGCGTCTGCTACAGGCCCCGTCTGCGGCTCTCCAGTATTCAGAATATCAATATATTGCTGTGCCGCAGCCCTTGCCATAGGATCATCTGTTTTCTGCAATTGCCCTTCCACCGCTTCTTTTTTGGGAGCTTCTTCGTCCCCAGCCGCCTCCGCATCAAGTATTGACCCCGTTTCACTCCTTGAATCATCCATTGCACCCCCCGACCCAGAGCCACCAACACCGCCGCCTCCAACACAGTCCTCGGGAAGTTGTAATTGATTTATATCTACAGTCGATGGATCAAAGCCATACGGGATTTTGAGGACTTCTGTTGCGTTGAGGAGGGTTTTTGCGCATGTAATGATATTCGTGAGGATTGTGACTCGATATGCGATACGGTCTTCTTCTGTGTATCCCGTTCCATGGATCAGTTTGATTTGTTTTAGAACTGTGGATTTCCCGGTTTCTCCAGCGCCTGTTTTTGTTCGGGAAAAGAAAGTGGGCGTGAGTTTGGGGGGAGATAGAACAAGTCAAAGAAGAAGGGTGAGAGAGAGGGTTTCACGGGTGGAGAGGCTATTCTTTTTTTTTGTGGGTCTTCGTTTTTACCTAGTAGAAGTAATTTGATATTCTGTTCGGTTGCTTTCATCTCCAGTTTAAGTGCTTTGTCGATTTCCCTACTAGCCGCTGAAGCAGCAGCAGCTTCCGCAGACATACAGCTTCCCATTATTTATTCGATTTGCAGATATGTGCGTGTGTTTTGATTCTTCACGTTCGCTTCTCCCTTTTTTCTTTTGGCGGGTTCGGTGTTGGTTTATTCCTCCCTGGTTGATTCTTTCTTTTGCTTTCCGTTGTTTCGTTTCTTCTTTTTTTTCTCCTTGATATAAAGTGATTCGACCGTTCAAGTTGTTTTTCCTTCGTGTTTTACTCCTCCTCGTGTGTATGTGTATAACAGTTACAGGTCAGTTGTGGTTGGCCGAGGTCAAAAAAAAACACAAGCGATAGATCTTGTGCACGAGTGACGCAAGTAGAATAGATTAGAGACTGCGATACTTTTTTTGGGGAGGGGGTGGGGGGAGGAAGGGGAGGGGGGAGGGTGGGTTAGTTCTTCTACTTCTTTTGGATTGGAAGAATACCACCATACAACCCCCCACAACAAACACAGCGATTCTCCCAAGCTGTTTTTCCTTTTTGTAGGGTCTGCCTCTGCTTCAGACTAGATCGCCGCCCGAAAACAGATCTTACCAGTTCTAGAGCCGACGCAAGTGTTTTGTGGCAGGTAGTAGAAAAAAAAAAGTCGGAGGCAAAAGAACGCAATATTCTTTGGCAACAAAGGAAAAAAAAAATATCGAAAGGAAACCAAACCTCACTCGCCTACTCACTCTCTCTCGCTTACGCGTAGGATTTCTATCCCCCGGAAGTTTTAATGGCTGAGTATGGAAACTTGAGAGCCAGACGGATCTCCCGCTCTGGTAGTCCCTATTCTTCACGCATCGCTTCAAGAGACGTAAACCCTTTGAAATAACAACATTATTATAAGAGATTTTGATCTTCCACGATGGTTGCACGTTCTTCTTGTTGCAGTGCCTGTACTTTCACTTGGGAACACCCAATAAGGACAACTCAATGACAACTTATGATACTGCCATATACGAGTTAAAGCACAAGTCTCAAAACTCCAAAAGTTGTCAACAAACTCTTGTTTTAATATTCTTAAATTACAACTTTTAACGTTATTGATCAAATCGCTGGCAAAGCTTCCAATCCCTTCGCAGTCTTGATTCCTTCAATAAGCGTGTGGCGGTCCTTGTACAAAATCTTGTATGCTGGAGAATTGTGTTAATGCCCCTCCCTCCAAACAAGTCTTCTTCCAACTACCAACCCCCCACCCCAACTGAAGGAGAAAACAAATCTACTCACATGTCTTCAAAGTGGACTCAGTACAGCCAGAAACGCGAGCAATCTCGATGGCACTCATGGGTGTATCGCTCATGCATACAATAAAGTAAATGACACTGGCAACAAGCGAAATAGTAGATCTTCCGGCCAAAATATCCTTTTCATATACACGTTCACCCAACTAAAACGCGAGTTAAATAGGTGGGAAGGAATAGGGAAGAATGTACCTGAACACAAGCACTTCTCACATTCTGCGGCAAATTCAAGTCGGTAGTGAAACGGCGAATAAAAGAGTCCGGAGTATTGGAGTTCTGTGGCATGATTGCTTCTCCACCATTGTCTTTTTTAAAGTGCATTTGAAGTAGTTTGTAAAGTTTCCCGATTTCCTTTTTGGGTACGTTTGTGAGACCACAGATTTCCTTGAATGTTCTCGAGACATGGTTGCTTTTACAGGCAAGAAAGATGCCTATGGTGGTTTTTTTTGAGTGATTCCAATCTTCCAAAAAAAAAAAAAAAAAGTAAAGAGTACAAAACAACACATACAAGCAGCCATGACCCAATCAACAGGTTTTGCCTTCAGTTGACTGTTTGTTAACGAGGACTTGTACAGCTGAATCGCCGAGTTGACAACATTCTTTTCCAAACCAATTCGTTCAGACCTGAATGCAAGGTCAGCAGACAAAGGGAAAAAAGAGTGTGACAAAAAAAGCATTGATTACAAGGCAGTGATTCTCTTTGCAATGTCCATCAGGGCATTCGACTTTTTTGAGTCCTGCTGCTTGTTGTGGATGCGCGAGAGGTCTTTGGACTGTCCGCTTCCGCCGTCTTTCCGCGAGATTGTCGTCGACTCGAGAGTTTCACCGTCGCCCAGCAGGGTGTCTGCGGCCGCCTGCAAAGGGAAGGAGTGTGGGTCAGCCGCCTGCCCTTCATCCAAGGCCGCCTAGCCCACCGCACGCCGCCGCCCCGGACGAAGCGCGCGCGCCCGGACGAAGCCGCCTAGCACTCACCCCGACACGCGACGGGTCGTCGCCCTCCGAGTCCGCAAACGTCCGCCACTCCGACCGCGTGTCGACCACGCGGTCGCCGAGCACCAGTCCGCAGTCGCCGCAGATCAAATCGCCGTCGCGGAAGTTTTCGATGATGTTCGGCACCGGGTTCCTGCAGTGCGGGCAGATGAGCTTGATGTTGAGGTCCATTATTGTGTTTTTTTTTTTCAAATTTAAAAATGTTTTATTAGGTATTCAATCCATCTATTTGATGCTGCTGCTCTTGAATTTTGTCAACAACCCCCCCAAGTGACTGAAGGTTGTGAGATTATTAGGTAAAATTTAAAAGAAAGAATTCCACAACGATAACTCAAGGGCGGATCGTTTGACCGCGGTGGTACAAGGTGTTGCAGAACGAAGGAGGTTTGGTTGAGTCGTACTTGCTAACTCCTTCAATTCCTTCAATGATTGGAGTACCATTGACGGTGCAGTCTCTGAACAAGTCGTCGAAGTTGACCTTGTATGCTCCATTCTCGTATCTCAAGGGTGCAAACACTGTCTTGGTGTTCAGTCTGAAAGCCACACATTGACAATACTGCATCAAGGAATACAACAAAATTACTTTAAAAGAAATGTCGTAACTAATAAAGTTTACCGAATGTTGAAGTGTAGTGACGGTTGTGGTATAAGGGCCTTGAATAAGTGGTATCACTGATCCAGCGGGCAGACCCTTGGGTGGCCATGGGCCACTGTTGCATGGAAGTGGTGGGTAAGAAGCAACTTTCCCACAAACAGCTGGAGGCATGTTATTTCCACACAAGTTTTGGTAAGGGTCAACCTTGATGTCGGAAGTTTTAACAATATCTGCATAAATTCCAGTTAGCTTTGATGCTATATAGGTACTTCTACTTACAAGTCCCGCCAACGCAGGTAGTTGGTGCGTAGCTGATCATTCCACCGTTGGAAAATGCGACACACTTCTCGTACTGATACCACTATTAGGAGGCCACCATGTTACTTAGTTAATTACTTACTCTTTGAAAGATGGCGGTAGGGGTTCTGGTACCGCTCCTATCTTCGATGCTGACAAAGTCAACAGTTTGAGGGACTGGGGTGTCAGGGTTGCTGCCACAGTTAGTTGCTCCGTAAACAGTTGACACTGCCAACGCGAGAAGAACGGCGAAAAGGTGAACCATTTTCTTTCGGTGTTTTTCGAAAGTAACGTTTGCGTTCGGGAAGGGGGAGAAATTTTAGTTGATTTATATAGGAATCGAAAAAATTTTTGGGCGGATTCTGAATTTTAAACCCCGAAACGAAGTGCCGGCGGGATTTCGGCTTCATTTTGCATTGAAGTCCCACTCTGCCCGTCAATACGAAGCTGAACAAACGTTAGCAAACAAGCGTTATTCAACTTTCGTTATCGGGAAGCGTGTTTTATTAGACCCCATTTGGGCACCTACACAATTACCAGTGGATCCACATCAAGTGCACTGGAAACAACTTGTACGTGACTCCCACCATCAGCGTTAATCAAAGTCTCCAACTTATTCTGTAGCACTTCCCCAAGATATCCGCGCTCTGTGTTTGTATGTTCGCACAAAACAACTGTAATTCCCTTCGCGGTGGCTTCCAACACCTCATGATGCCCCATCTCGCCCGTAAAGTACAAATCCGCGCCTTTAGACTTTGTCACGACACTGTTCCCGCTTCCAGCACAAATAGCCACAGTTCGAATCAATGTTTCGGCAGCAGATGAGCCCCCAGGCAACGCCAGCCGCAAATGCGACAGCTTCAAATGCTTCTTGATTCGCTTGACCAACTCCTCAACCGTCAACGGCTCCGCAAGGGTAATAAATCGCCCAGTCCCTGCTTCTTCCAACTGGTTCACTGATTGCGCAATTTCTTTACGCTTTGCATCGAGTTCAATGATTGGTTTAGATGTGTAGTGAGATGCCAGACCGCGTGCGAGCCAGTCGTTGATTCCACCTGAACACGTGTCCAAGGACGTGTGTGGACTCAACACTGAAATACCGTGGGCGACACAGAGGAGGGTAATGTGTTGTTTCGTGTCAGCGACAGTGAGACGTTTGAGGCCAGAGAAGATGGGTGGGTGGTATGCAACAATGACGCCAACTGATGGATCTTTGATGGCTTCATTTACCGTTTCGAGCGTTAGGTCGATGGTGAGGAACACCTGTTTTTTTTTGGTTGTTTCAGTATAATATTTTATAGTTGATTTGTTTTTGATTGGTATTTTTTTTTTCAACGGACATACCTTTGATGCGGTCGCACGTGGGAGGGGCGCTTCAATCAAGAGTCCTACGTTGTCCCACGATTCGGCAAATCCAGTGGGAGCAATGCGGTTGAAGAGGGCGTGGGATGTTCGTGCAAGCAGAGTGGTGCCTTTGCTCATTTTTGTGCTTTGTTTAAAATTTATTTTTTAAATAATAAACGACAAAATGAGAATAAATATTCATTATTTTTTTTTTTTTTCGTATGAAGCTCGTCGTTGCTTTATTTAGTTTCTATTTCATACCTCTTCTCCAACTCGATGCGTCTGTTGGGAGTGTTGTAAAACATGGCTGCAATAACAGTGATGACATTCACCACAATAAGCATTATAATTGATTTCCACATTTTTCCATCTGGTTCACTCAAGGCATTCGTTAGAAAAAGTGTCAAGATTGTAAGGACTTGGGTCACAACAAGGAGAACACCAGATGAGGTCGCTTCCGCTGAAAAAAAAAAGAATTCAACTATGGGCAAAGACTTGTGTTAACAAAATATAAATATATGTTACCAATCGGATAGGTGGATTCAGCACAGAGTTCCAACGCAATGGCCAAGTTTGGAAAAGAACCCATCCCACACAGGGCACAGGAAATGTAAACAAGCCAATCTTGCTTCAACACAACTACCGCAACGTAAAATACAACGAGTGAAACAAGTAGAAAGGCACTCAAAATCTTCATTGCAGGAATGTGGGCTTTGGTCTTGTCCAAAATGCGCGAGATAACCATGGCAGTGACTATGCCACCAATAAACATTGCAATGGCAGAATTTCCAGCAACATCTTCTGTGTATCCATAGGGAGTGACGTAATTGGATGCATATGTGCTCATGGTTCCAGTTGTAGCAATTGCAGTTCCCCCAACCAGCACAGCAATCCAAAAGTGGCCGTTTCCAAAGATTTTACGCAAACCTTCTCTGTACTCTAAAGTTCCTTGCTTGGCACTGGCGGAAGGTGGCGATGCAGGGTTGTTGAACACCAAAAACGCCCCAAGACAACAGACAGAGGACAAGACAAACATTATAAAGTTGAGCAAGTCGACATTATTGGGATCTCCGTTGACAATCAGAGGACCAAGAAACTGGCCCACAGCCACACCCAGGGGCGTGGCAATTGACATGACGGCATTTGCAGTCAGTCTGCCTTCTCCAGAGAACCAGTGGGCCGCCGCCTTCGTGCTTCCGTCTTGACACAGGAGGCCAAAGAAACCGCAAATGAAGGATCCGACACCGAGCATTGCGATTTTGGCTGATGACGTTGGCCCCAGGAAACTGAGCCAACGCAAGAGCCCTCCCACAAAAGTCCCTAAGGCAGCAACGATCATTCCAGGTCTGAGTCCATGTCTATTTGAAGGTGATTGTTTTATGTATGTCAGTATTGTACAACACAAGCCCCGCTGATACAAGAAACTCACGTGTCGAGCAGCCAGGTTGTCGGCCAGATGGACGGAAAATAGGCAGCGCAGTTGATCAGGTTGAGCATGTTGATTGCCCAGCTGTCGGTGCCGTAGCGCAGCGCCGTTGTTGGCGTCACGGCGCCAAATGTTCCAAACAAGATGTTGTTGCCGAAGATGACCAGAAACACACCGAGCGCAACGAAGAAGCGCCACACTTCGAGCTTAAATGGCACCGACCGTTGCTCTTCCAACTCCGGCGCAGTGGCGGGCGTTGCGTCGGCTGTTGTCAGGAAGTCGCTGGTGTTCATTGAACCAATTTGCGGCTTTCTAAAAAAAGGCGTTATTTATTAAATATGCGAGATGTGGACTGCAAAAAAAAGCGCCTCATTCAACAGCTGATTTCCCTTGAATGCGGCTGTCGCAAAACGAGCCGTGATTGCGTTCATCCACCGACTCTAATAAAAAAGGGTACTGGAGAAAGATGTAAAAAATCACCACTTTTAACAATGCTTATTAGTGCTTAAAGCTTTTGCTCGATTGTTTTTATTAGTATGATATTCCGTGAAATTCATATTATTTTGTTTATTTATTTGCTTAATTTCTTCCTTTTTTGTTTTTCTGAAATGCCAACATCACCCACGAAACGACCCCTGGAAGAGGAAGGCGTCGAAGTTGAAGATCCACAACTACCAAAGAAGAGACTCTTTCGTCAACGTGCTCACGCAAACCCATTTGTGGATCATCAGTTGACCTACCCTGTAAGGCCGGAGCACAAGGACTGGGGCGATAAGGAGGGCTACCCCGAACTATACAAAGCGGGAGAACGAGTCGTTGAATTTGTTGATATTGGTATGTGGTTTGGGTCTCTCTCCAAAAAAAAAAAAGAAAAAACTAACAATAATAACAGGATGTGGATATGGAGGTCTCTTGACGAGCCTTTCGCCGTTATTTCCTTCAAAATTGATTCTGGGAATGGAAATCCGACCGTTGGTTCAGCAATATGTTACGCAGCGGATCCTTGCATTACGCGCCCAGAATAAAGACAAGAAACCCGACGAAGAAGGCTCCTACCAAAATATCAGTGTCATGAAAATGAACGCCATGAAGTTTGTGCCAAACTTTTTCGCCAAAGCTCAGGTGCAAAAAAAAAAAATACAGTTAGATGCAGTTTGGATGGAAATGGAATTAACTCCTACTCTTATTTTTTGGTGCATTAGCTTGAAAAGATGTTCTTTCTGTTCCCAGATCCTCATTTCAAGAAAAAGAAGCACAAGGCCAGAATCATCACTCCTCAACTTGTGGCTGAATACGCATATGTGTTGAAACCTGGCGGCATCATCTATACTGTGACAGGTAATACTCTCTTTTTTTTCAACACGTTTTTCCATGCTTTTTACTCATTTATTTTTTTGTTTTAACACGCACTTCAAAGACGTTCGTGATCTGCATGAATGGATGGTGAAACACTTGGACGCACACCCACTTTTTGAAAGGCTCACAAAAGAAGAAATGGATGCGGATCCATGTGTTGACGCGGCATGCAACGGAACTGAAGAATCTAAAAAAGTCGAACGAAATGGTGGAACAAAGTTTCTCATGTGCTTTCGAAGACTTGAGAAGAGTCGCGTAAGTTTGTGGAATGGATTTCCACCGCTGATGGCGGAGGGTGAGGATGAGGAGGACGAGGGAGGTGCCGCTGGCGGTGAAGCTGGTGGGGACGAATAAAAGAAACGCACCTTTTCAGAGAATAATCTCTATTTGGATAGAAACAGATCCACTAACACGATTAACGCGTAGTTAAAAAGGGGATCTTCCAAAAGTGAGTGCGGTTTGAAATCGATTTGAAATCAGTAAGGGTAAAAAGCTTTGGTTTATGTAACCATCTAACAAAAAAAAGACCTAAAATGTCATTCTCTCGCACTTGTATAGTTGCAGGCGTTGGTCCTGGAGTTGGCGGGGCTGTGGCGAGAGCATTCTCCCAGCAAGGATTCCACGTTGCTCTTCTGGCAAGAAGTACTGGATTCACTGAGGTGGGCTATTGTAGAGTGATTGGACTGTTGCGAAAGCAGCGAAATATTGACTCGAATTCGTCTACAGAGCCTTGCCTCTGAGTTGGGTAATGCCACTGCTTTCTCCTGCGACCTTTCAAGTGAAGAGAGCATCAGCAATGCGGCACAGGCAATTATCTCCCGCTGCCCTCCCGTGGAAGTCCTTGTGTTCAATGCAGGTGGATCTGCTACATTCCGTCCAGGGTCTCTCTTGGACATCAAGCCCTCGGAGCTGATTGGAACCGTCACAGCCCGCTCAATGGGACCTCTCGCCTTTGCCCAGCATATTCTGCCAGGAATGGTGACTACAACGCCTGATTTTTTACGTGAGTGAACGTTAAACAATTTGCTCAGGTTGAGAGGAAGAAGGGAAGCATCTTCTTTACCGGCGCCACAGCTTCAACGCGAGGAAGCGCAAACTTTGGGTTCGTTGCGATTCCGGCCTTTGCCACGAAGGCCCTCGCCGAAAGCATGGCCCGTGAATTTATGCCCAAGGGCGTGCACGTATCCCACTTGATTCTCGACGGAATGGTGGAGAGTGAAAGAGCGCGTCAGTGGTTGCCAAATGCAGGACCGGACGACATGATTCAACCGAAAAGTGTTGCAGACCAATACGTGTATCTTCACAACCAGCCAAAGAATACATGGACCTTTGAGATGATTGTGAGACCAGCGGCGGAAAAGTGGTAACAAATCTTGATACAATAAAATCTTGCTTTACTCAATGATTCAAATGCTTCGTCGCATGACTTCGATTTCCTTTTCCAATTCGCAGACAACGTGATTGTTCTCATCCATTTGACTTTGCAGCAGCTTTACGCGTCCTCCAATGCCAGCATCCAGAGTTGCAAAATCATTGAGCAACAATTGCTGCTTGAGAGCAGCAGTAAGTCCAAGCAGAGTTTCTGCAGTGTGTATCTAGATTTGTGGGAAAGTCATTGATACTGGTTGTGGAAAGTGTTTTTTGGTCTTCTTTACAATGTTTGAGGTAGCTCCCAATGCCTTCTGATGTTCCTGCGCCACTCGATACCGATCTTTGACTGTTGTGTCTACACCTGCTGTTGTTGTTGATGTGGTTCCACCTTCTGGTCTCATCTGAAAGAAAGCATGTCAGAACATAAGATTGGACATCACCACAGATTATCGAACCGAGGCAGTTTTCACAATGTGGTCCATGTTTTGATAGAACTGTGTCATGATAGTATCGAGAGCCTTATTAAGTTCCGCCTCCATTGAATTATTTAATATTTTTACTATAAATGAATTCGATTTTATTTATCTTCAAATTATTGGCATTGCACAAAAGCTCACAATCAAACCACAATGAACTTTCTCTCATACTCATCTAGTGACTCAGAAAGTGATGGCGATGACGATGTAGTTGCAGTCAAGAAAGTTGCCGTGGAAGCACCTGCACCTTGCGACAAGGTGACGAGGCCGCACAGTATGAAAACACACTATCAAAACGAATTCTATACTAAAAAATCGCTTGTTTTTTGCCTGTTTGACAGGTCCAGTCACCCTGACAACAGCAACTACAATTTCGAGAGCAACCGCCATTCCGCCAAGTCCACAGCAACAACCCGTAATTTATGATCCATCAGATGCTATTCCCGGGTTAAGACCTATTCCGATTGAAGGATTCACCTTCCGAATGCCCCTTGAACCGTCTCGGACGGATTGTGACCCGCAATTGCAGGTGTGGAATTCACTATTGCCAACCCATTGAGCGGTTTCTCATTTGGAAAAAAATAACTGCCTTCAAAGGCAAAGGTCGAAAAGTGGACACATTTGAGAAAGACATCTGGAAGGAGGTTCAACGACACTCTCGCGAAAACACACTCGTTTGGGAATCCTGCAATTATGAGCAAACTTATTGAGTTTTTGGGTCTGGTTGAGTATGGATCAAATCTGGAGCATAGTAATGACCAACCAAATGCCGAGTTTCCTAAGGGAATGTATTACGATGAGATTGGTCAGTGAAGACTTTGTATTAGTCTTTCTTTGGATGCTTTTGGTTTAATTATAATAAGTCAACAGCAAAAGCTCAAAAGATAGCTGCAGAACGACCCCCATTCAGTGTCAACACAAATTCAGTAACTGGACAAACATCAATTGTTGGGGGTATTGTATTTGCCCCACCATCAGCAGCGCAGGAGGCTTCATCGATTGGAATTACTGGAAAACGTTCTCGATGGGATCAGGGAGGAGTCAATGAGCCGGCAAAGAAAAAATAAACCTCTGACAACAGTCCAACTCCAGCATCTTATTCCCACACGTAATAGTATTGGTTCCAAGGCTTCTTCAAAGTTTGGAAGAGATGCGAGCCAGGTGGAGTGTGTGAAAGCTAGAAAAGGAAATTCAAAACAAAAGGCTCTTGCCAGCTTCACGCAAGAAGTCAGTGTGCTAGCGTGGCGCCGTTAGCGCGCCTATGTTGGCGGAAATTCTGCGCACAATACGAGAAGAAAAAAGAGGTTGCCGATTTCTGACAGAAACCATGTGTGTAGAGGAGTTTTTTGTAGAGTTTTTATTTTATTTTTTTTGGCGCAGCACTTGCCGCAATTTTTGAAAGCAACAGTGACAGTTTCCATGGAGCACAAGAGAAGACATATGTGGGACGAGTCTTGGAGATTTTGTGTGAAGCAGCAAAAAAACTACAGCACACTGTATTCCCGCGTGGTCTCCCACCGCAGTACTGACAATGCCATCACCAGCTTAACTTCGGAGATCGGACGGGATCCGGTGCTTTTTGGTGTGTATGGCCGTAGTTGCAAGTCAGGGTTCTGTGTTGCATCTTATAAGATTGACAGGTGCCAAAAACAGCAAACTATAAAAAACAACTCTTTTTTTTTTGGAGCCAGAGCGGCCTTTGAAATAAAGCCCGCTGTCAAAAAATAAAATTTTTTGTCTTGACAAACTGATTACCATAACAGATGTCCGCCTGCCCGTTTCTTTTGTTTTGGCTGCTTTGAGGCATCTCAAAAATGGGGAAAAGTCTGAGCAAGGCTTCTTCAAAGTTTGGAAGAGATGCGAGCCAGGTGGAGTGTGTGAAAGCTAGAAAAGGAAATTCAAAACAAAAGGCTCTTGCCAGCTTCACGCAAGAAGTCAGTGTGCTAGCGTGGCGCCGTTAGCGCGCCTATGTTGGCGGAAATTCTGCGCACAATACGAGAAGAAAAAAGAGGTTGCCGATTTCTGACAGAAACCATGTGTGTAGAGGAGTTTTTTGTAGAGTTTTTATTTTATTTTTTTTGGCGCAGCACTTGCCGCAATTTTTGAAAGCAACAGTGACAGTTTCCATGGAGCACAAGAGAAGACATATGTGGGACGAGTCTTGGAGATTTTGTGTGAAGCAGCAAAAAAACTACAGCACACTGTATTCCCGCGTGGTCTCCCACCGCAGTACTGACAATGCCATCACCAGCTTAACTTCGGAGATCGGACGGGATCCGGTGCTTTTTGGTGTGTATGGCCGTAGTTGCAAGTCAGGGTTCTGTGTTGCATCTTATAAGATTGACAGGTGCCAAAAACAGCAAACTATAAAAAACAACTCTTTTTTTTTTGGAGCCAGAGCGGCCTTTGAAATAAAGCCCGCTGTCAAAAAATAAAATTTTTTGTCTTGACAAACTGATTACCATAACAGATGTCCGCCTGCCCGTTTCTTTTGTTTTGGCTGCTTTGAGGCATCTCAAAAATGGGGAAAAGTCTGAGCAAGGCTTCTT
>JAIVFH010000065.1:0-202088 GCA_025765595.1 Obelidium mucronatum | reverse complement strand
TATTTTTTTATTTTTTTTTTTTTTTATTTTTATTTATTATTAAACTGTTTAATTTGCTTTATTAGAACTTGTATTTTATTTCTTTGTTTTGATGATAAGTTTAGTTTTAATAGTTGAGGCTGGGCAGTAAGTTGGTTTCACTTGGTTTGGCCTAAACAAGGTTCCATTGGGCTGCAACCTGCACTGCGAAGAAGCAAAGTGACTGAGCGTATGTCTCTAGTTTAAATTATAAACTTTTTACGTAACCTGGTTACATTCAGCAAAAACATTCACAACAGCTTTAACCTTCGTACGCCAATTGGTTTCGGATGTCCCAAGAGTGGCAGCGGCAATGGACTCAGTGGGATACACCTTCAGGTAGTAGCGACCCCAGAGGAAATGTGTCTTGGTGAGTTTGAGTGACACCATAGAAGGCTTGACGATGACCCAGAGGTCACATGCCGACATCACGGAAAGCCCAAAAAACAAAGCAAAGCGTCGAGACCAATCCCGGCGAGCACGAAGATACTTGTCAGCAGACTTGGAGATAATTGGAGATGCCAGTTTGACAAAAGATCAGAGAAGAGAGATTTCCAAAGGAGGGGTTTCAGGGGCGAAAGGGTCTTCAAAAAATCCTTCATGAAATTGATGTTCCATGAGGATTGGAGAAAGGGAGTGAAGGATGTTGAAGATTTTGGTGAAGGGGCAGAAGTATTTGAAGGGGGGTTTTTATACTTTTTGGAACAAAAATTTTTTTTTGCAATTTTCATGCTTGGCCTGATTCGAACTCATGCTTGGCCTGATTCGAACTCATGCCAAGAACTCTTAATTTCCAAAATTTACAGGCGTGGACGTTCTTGAAGCACCCCTTAAGTGTCACACAAGACACTTGAAGAGACACTCAAAGTTCTGATCGAAGTTCAGCCCAAACTTCGGGTGTCTTTGGCAAAACTTCAACAACATTTTTTTGGATGCCAACACAGTCACAACTTATCTTCCGAATTCTTTATGAATTTGGCTCCAATCTGCCGAAGAATACCAAATAAAGAACAATAAGTATCAATTCTTTATTTTTGCGGGTCTTTTTTTTCAGTTCGGTCACCCAAATACACATACCAAACCACAAAATAAACTGGAAGCTGATTCTCCACAAGGAACAGTTGACAAAGTTGTAATTAGACAAGAAAACAACCTCCCTTCGGCAGCTTCTTTTCTCCATCAGAACGTTCGAATTTCTTGGCTTGAACTTCGGGTTGTAATTCGAAATGAAATTTTCTCATGCACATGTTGCACGTGATACCAAGCAAGATCTGAATTTTTACCAAATTAGGGTTTCAAAAAGTTTATAAATAGCAGGACTTTTTGCACAAAAGGAATCTAAAATCCCCAAGTTATTATATCATAAGTTCTACTTCCCTTTCAAGTTCTCATGGGAGCACGCCCTCGATACGCTGCTGATGGGAAGACCGCCATGCCAGCTGCCAAGTACAAAGCAAAAGAATGGACTCCTCAAGACATGGCGCTACTTCTTGATCTTGTTAAAGCTGACCGGAATTGACTGGTTCAGAAGCCCGCAGTCGTCATCCACAGACTGGCTCTCTTTGAAACTTCCACCTTGAAAAGCAAGATTAATGCATGTATCACTAATCTTGGGATGATGAAAGTAAGTGGTTTCCCTTTATTATGCGTTGTCCTCATTTTTTTGATTAAACTTTGATTTAATCAGATTATGATCCACTCACTGCTGAGGCGCCACGTGACTTGTCCAAGGCAAAGAGACGACGAAGGGCAACTGATCAAACCGATTCAGACAAGGAGGAGGACTGGCGCTTCTTCAAGCTTGCACTGGTGAAAATGCAAGACCTTTGGATCGGGAACCAACACGTGAAGAGGCTGCAAGGGAAAAGGCTTGCTTTGACTATCTGACGAAGGGGAGACCGCCAAAGACCCCTATTACTCCAGCTGCCAAATTGCCTCTTAAGTCAGCAGTGACCAATCCACCCTCATATTCATCAGTTGCAATGTCCGCCAAGAAACCAGCCCTTCCAGAAAATTTGTCTGAAAATTTTCAAATGGGTCCCAATTTACGACCTCCTGACCGCAAACTGGGTGCTGGTTCAAACATTGTGCTGCATGACCTGGTTTGGTATCAAGAAGATGGAAAGTATTACTATATGGTGTATATTTACAATATGGAGGGGATGAAATTGACTTTCCAGATCTCACCTGATGCCCGTTCCTTGGAATGTCGGTACACCCCTCGCTTGAAGGCCCCCAACTACTATGCGGACCCCAACCATGATCGGGACTCTCCAAGAAACGTTTCTGTGTACCAGTACTTTGGAAATGCCGGGGCTGAACAGTTCACTTGCTTCATCCACTTTCCCTACCTGGTCGAGAGGGATCCCATTGAAAAAGAGCGCCACCTATCCGAAAAAGTGGCCATTACTGGGGTGTCACCTGACAGCAGTCTGGTGACTGTGAAGGCGGCCCGTCCTGGTGGGATTGTTCTAATTTACAGATTGGCTGGACAGACTTCCCAAGTGACAACACAAATTGAATATGATAACTTTGGTGTTTTATTGGATGAGTAAATAAAACATCTTCAGGCAAATTCCTTGTAAGTTCTATTTATAGAAAAGTTTTTCCTACCTTGTTCAAAAGGCTTTAGGGTAATGAAGGGGTTTTGCTTAATTGTTCTATTTTTAGAAATGGACACGTTCAAGCTGTTGCTTCCCTGGGCAAGTAAAGGAAATTGACTTGGAAACCAAAGGTAACTCCAGACAACACAACTGTCTCAGAAGTGACTAGGAAAACCAAAGTCGCTCTATGTTCCATTTATCTCTCCAGTTCACCCATGTGCGCTCAACTGTCTCAAGTAGGGTTTTTTAAACCCCGTATGATAATGTTTTAAATATTCAATTTTCCGACTGTCCTGTCACTCAAAGTGGTTTTCACCCAAGTAACACCATCTAAACACACAAAATTTAATTATGGAAGCTGCAAACAAACAGAAGACAAAAAGAAATAGCTCAAGGCCAGACAATTCAGAGATTAATGCCAAGTAAGCAGCACCAATTGCAGTTTATGATTGAGAATCTGTTTTGACATCCTCTTTTATTATTCATCAAGAGTACAAATGCTAGCTCATCAGAGTTCTTTGCAAGCAAGAGTCAGCATTTTTAAATTTTCTGGCAATCAAAATAAAAATGGCTGACAAACAAAGTCCTTGACGCAACACCGCCTAGAAAGAAACTTCTGCCCATAGGTATTGAAATCCTATAAAAACCAAATGGATTTGCAACCTGCGCTGCGAAGAAGCAGAGTGAGCTGAGCGTATGTCTCTAGTCTATGTTGTCTTGAGATGTGTCAATCAAGACAAGGGGTTTGATGTTGGAAGGAATCTTACTAAACACGAATCGAAGAGAGGAGCGGGACCCTGTGGTTCTTATTACCCTGGCCTGGAGGCGGCGGGCACAGAGCGACTCAGACTGGTAACTCAGGAGAAAGGTGTTACCGGAATTCTGATGGTGCGGCTTAACTGTGTCGCGGATAACGGAAAACGTTATTATAATTCCGTCTAGCTGTAATAAGGATAAGTATTTTCTGGATGACCCACGGCGCGGAAGTGGTGCGGCCTGGTCAAAGTCAAACAGTGGCGAGTTGGGGGACGAAGGGTGGCGTAAGGAGCGGGGACGTTTGAGGGTGTCGTTGTTCTCTTTATTTATGTTATTCCTTTATTTCTATTTGTTCTTCTTTATTCGTTGTTGTTAACCCTTGGAACACGTTAGAGTCCAAGTCGCCTGATATTTCCACAGTCAGTATCACGGGCCATTGGGCCGCTGAGCTGTGAACAGCTT
This sequence comes from Obelidium mucronatum, assembly GCA_025765595.1. Classification (NCBI taxonomy): domain Eukaryota; kingdom Fungi; phylum Chytridiomycota; class Chytridiomycetes; order Chytridiales; family Chytriomycetaceae; genus Obelidium; species Obelidium mucronatum. Next base: position 198,249 of record JAIVFH010000065.1, on the reverse strand, counting down.
AACTTTCGCACGGAACAACACGTGGGAGCGAGAGATTGGAGATTGGGAGACCGCTACCTACCTGAAAGAAAGGAGGAAGGGAGGAATCCTGCGTGGCCGTGTTACACCTTGTCGCTTCTGCGGAAGTAAGCTCGTGCGCGAGCGACGTCCACCGCCCCTTTCCCTGAGAGTCATAAGCTGCCTCTTAGCCATACAACATCTAGCAGCTGTGATCGTCCGGTGCTGCGTCACCTACCAATTATGATAAGTTATGCGCCCAAACAGCTTGGCTTATGTTGTTATGTGCTTTGTGAATGCGCAGGCTGTTTGGCTTCTCTTTGTTGGCTAGATCAAAGCGTTTGATCGTTTGACGCCTCAAAGTTTCAGGTGTTTCAGATGTAGTTATCACTGAGACTGGCGACGCCCTGTGGCGCCCTGATTGTTCTGTGATCAGAATGAGTCCTTCGATGTCGTCACCAAGTTTGGTGGACGAGCGCCTTGGTGCGCCGAAGCGGTTGACTTGTTTGTGGTTTGACAGGACATCGATCATCGCTCCCTAGCGTCGAGTTTGCGGAATGCTCTGTGGATTTACGATCCTACTGATCATGTAACGAAACTCTGCCGGTTTTTCGGTAGGTTTGCACCTACCTGCGTGTGTTGTTGCGATGATAGTGGTGTTGCTAAATTTAGAACCACTCGAGAGCAGACCCAACGACGTCGAACTCATAACAGAATGTTTTCTTTATGTTTTATAAGTTGTTTATTCAATAAATAGTTCTCTCTAAGCTATGTAGTATGCAGAAAAGAGTATGTTTGGTTGGATCGTTGTGCGCAATGATCACGTCCTCAGATGTGACGGCCTGCACCAAAATCGCTTTCGAAAGCGGATTTCGGGTGTTTAGGAGTATCTTTTGTGTTGAGATGATTCCTAGGCTTCTGTCTATTGTTTGAATTTAACGCCGCCTGTCTCCAAAACAAAGGATGTCAAAAGACCAAGACGCGAAGCCAGAGAATAAGCGCATCCTCTTGACTGACACTAACTATCCAGTCTGGAAACGTCTGACGTTGACAGAGATAGGTCAGTGGAACGAAAGAACTCTGGACGCAAAGTTTGTCCCATTTGTAAACAAGCGCGTTCGCCCAAACCCGCCGGAGGCGTTGTTGCAGAAACTCGCGTTGTTACCAGACGAAAGTGGGAAAACTATAGTGTCTGTTGCCAAAGAAGAGTCGGATGATGATGGCGATGACAATGACGAAGACGCGGAAGCTGTTGAAGGGGATGAAGTCCCATCAGCTCAAACGATTAAAGAGTGGAAAGCAGTCTACCAACAGTTCGAACAGTTGGATAAGGTCTGGCAGACCCTTGATTGCCGCGCAAAGGACAATGCAGATGCGGTTCAGACAACTATGCGAGCCATCAGAAGTGGATTGACTAGGTCAATGCAAATTTCCTATTCCGGATTTGCCACTCCTGCTGAGTTATGGGCGGAACTTCAACGTACAAAGGACAAGATGGATAGTTTGGTCGTGGACGCGTATAAGGCATTAGCGATACGCGCGAATCAGTCTATTCCTGATTATATCAAGGAGATTCGCGACGTTGAAGATAAGTGCACTTCTTTGGGTGAAACTCTTCATTTGGGATTCGACTCACAAAAGAAGGTGCGCTTGCGGTTGGATCATCGATTCGCTCAGGCAGTGATGGCCCTCAAAGTCCAGGAATATCTGTCCATCGAAGAATTGGAGCAGAAAATGGTGGATTTGTGGGACAGTTACGTTAAAGCAAACAAACGTAACGCTCCAGTCGCGAAGGTTACAATCACGGGCCATGCTGACAGAAAGCAGCAAAGTATGGGCTTGCGACAACAGAAGAACGCAAAGAGATCACAGGAAGTGGCTTCGAAACAACGAAAGTTTCCGAAGTGCGATGACTGTTCTGGTTTTCATAACCCGGAGTGGGAATGCGGTTCTTGTTGGGAATGTGGTGATACGGATCACTTCAGTTCTTCGTGTCCTCAAAAGAAGAAGCAGTGTTAAAACCAACGGGGGAGGAGAAAAACCCAAGGGGACTCCCGCAATTCAGTCAAACATGGCGAAAAATGATGTTGAATGAACTTAAACATGTCGGTTGGACGCCTGGGAATGGAATTCTCAGAAACGCATGACTGTTTATTGTTCTTTTCTTCTTAAAATTCAGTTTTTCTGGTTGTTTCTGATTGGGTTATTTTGTTGTTAGTTTTAAGTTAAGTTGCATTGTTGTTTTCCATTGTATTGTTCAGGGACTTTGAAAGAAATGTCACAACTCTACGAAGGGATCTTGGATCCTGGATGCAACAAGACGTTGATTCCGAATGCGGATTGGTTTGAATCCTTCAAGGAGGTATCGATCAACATTGGCGTCACTAAGAAAGGTGCTTGCCTGACAGGGTACAAGGCAAGGCGTTGTTCATTTCAGTTATAAATGGACATAGGATTACAATTCAAGACGCAATTATTCTGTGGATTGTACTACTACCTTATTCGCCAATGTTGATATACTTGCAAACAATCGCGATTGGGAATACAAGGTGGACTTGAGCGGAGCGGTTTTCTTTGACAAGAAGACGCGTCAAGTCTTATTCAACTCGAAATTGGCACCTTCTGGCTTGAAGATGTTGCAATTTGAGGTTGTAAATCGAGTTTTCGCAAACGCGGCGACGATCAAGGTTGATTCGCGTCTGATTCACCAACGATTAATTAACGTGATTTGAATTGAAAAGGCAGCTCAGTCAAATAGAAATAACAATGGAATAATAATGATTTGTAACATATGTGAGACATTAAACCCATTAAGGGCACTGGGCAACAACTTTATCCATTTTAGTGAACTTTTTGGCAGGAAAATTTCAGGATGAAGGCTCAACCCCACCAGATGCACAAAGTTTTTGAGATTTGGAGTCCTAACGAGGATTCTAGTAGGACCCTAGCCACGTTTGACTAGCTTTCCGACTAGGACTATCAATGCGCTATTAGCGATGGGCTGAAAAAGCTGTTAGGAGCTGTAAATCCAATTGGAAGCGCATTTGGAGCTCAATTGGAGACCGTTTGGAGTGCTGTTAGGCCTAACGGACAGCCTAGTCCAATTCGGGTCCATTCGGAGACCGAATTGGACCCGAATCGGGCCCTAGTCGGACTCCAAATCGTTTTCCAAATAGGAGTCTGAATAGGGTTCGAATTGGGAGTGCTGCTCGCTATTGTACGTGAGTTTGAGGGGGTTGGGACCAATTCCTTGTGGTTCTATTTATAGAAAAGTTCTCACTACTCGGTTAAAATGGTTTAAGGGTTAAAAATTTTAATAGTTCTATTTTTAGAAATGGACACATTCAAGCTGTTATTTCCCTAACAATTCGCTCCATTTATCTCTCCAGACAACATATGAACATTCAACTGTATCAAGTAGAGTTTTTTAGGGCCCGGTCCAAGTGCAAAATTGTCGAGAAAATGTCTTCTTTGGCACGTTTCAAAAAACATTTTTTGTGACAACTTTCATCAATGATTTTGCACTTGGACGGGCCCCTTACCTGAGTCACTGAGCGTCTGTCTCTAGTACATAATCTGCTGTCCTTGTTCTGTTGTCCAGCATTTGTAGCTGTGCAGGTTTTTTTTGCTGAAAATGTTTAACTCCAACCACAGCTAAAAAAAGTATTGGCCCACCAGCCTATAACATCAGCGCGGCTCAACCCCTGCTCAGACATATGTTTCTGGCGTTTCAGCATCTGGTGTGCGGTGGATGCTGACTTTTTGAGGCGTTTTTGTTTATTACGCGTTTTGTCCATTGCATTAATAGATAAGTAAATTAATAATGAAGTTAACTCAACTATATCAAGTTAATTTATTGAATCAACGTATTCCTTGCAGATGAAAGCTTTCTGGCTGTAATAAAGTTTTCTTAAGTTTGTTGGGCTCTCCCTCAATTTGACTTGAAGAACGCGACGCTCAACAAGACAATGCCAAGCCGCCGCCGCTGCCACAGTCTTAACCAAACATACAACAGCATCAGCCTCTTCTATTAACCCAATCACAGCAATTAGAGCGTGTCCTGCTGCTCCTGCTGAGATCCTTGCCGCTCTCATTGCAAAAATTTCCTTAGGCTTTTTGAGCCAGAAGGGGGGCCTGAGCTCAGGGTGCAAATTGAGTGTGGGTGTAGTGGGGAAAATGACAAGCTACTTTATTGTTCATTTTCACTAAAATGTCTGTTGGTAAATTACCACCAATTAAGGTGTACAAATGGCAACTTTCATTGTTCAGCGCAGGGTCCGAGCGGCACGCGCGATTCGAGGTCCGATTTGGGCCCGGGACCGATTAGGATTTAGTCCGATTCGGAGCCTAATCAGGGCCAATTAGGGGCCCTAGTAGTGCTCCTAATTGCAAATGAGCAAATAGAACCGCTCCTAGTAGCATATGTCTGCTCCTAGTAGGACTCCTAATAGCATTTTGCTCTGCCATTTGGAAACCAAATGGCTTTAATACAACTTCTAGGCCCTATTAGCACTATTAACCTTAATCTAAAATAAATTCATTTAAAGGGTCAACAAAATTTTACAAGATTTTTTTATTCAACTATCCAAAAATCAAAGAAAAATCCAAAAAAAAAAAAAAAAAAACGCAGAAAAAACGCAGAAAAAACCCAGTACAGCGTTGAATTTTGAGAATCAGGAGAATATTGAGGATAATAGTTTGGTCAATAAAGTCTTTTCTGGTATTAAATCCAAAGAAAACTTGCTAAAAGCTGCATGGGTCTGAAAACTGTTCTTCAAAGCAAGTAGAGATGAGTGTTGCAACTACACCATACTTTATTTTCACATTTTGGATGATTATTATCCTGTATTCATTATTTCACAATTTATCAATTGCAAGGATGTGTTTCAATCATCATTTTTGATATTTACAATGGTTTATTTCTCGGTTTTAGAGCGTGCAGCCCCAATCACAGCGATTTTGTGAGATTTGGGCAACTTTTTGTGTGGATCACCACCCTGCTTTTGGAGTCAAGATAAAAATCAATGCTTGTCCACAACAAGCAGATTCTCGGTCACATTTCTTCACTTTTGACCAATCCCCTATTGGTTCGGCGATCGACTGCATTACGCCAGTTTTCGACTGGCACAAGTCCCAAAAGTATCAACACCGCTTCTGCCACAGTCAACAAATATCTATCTCGCAACATTCGCTTAACAACTGGACTGGCACTAATCATCGGAGGAGGATGGTGTGTTGACACTCTTTGCAACAAGCAGACCGAGGTGTTGGACGGAAAGGTTGACAGCCTTCATGTGACAGCGTCGCCAGGCCCACGCTTGATGGAGAACAATGCCTATGTCCATGACTATTTGAACGAAACCTATCGCTTGGTTGGTGCCGGGGGGGTTGTGACCTTCCTCAGCGCCTTCGCTTTGCACAAGACCCAAACATTTCAACGTTTGATGGCAAGGAATCCCGTTGGAGTTACAATTGCTTCGCTCATGGCTTCAGGTGCAATCTCAAGTGCGGCCTTTCTAACTCCTACCGAGCTTGCCGATGTCAAGCTGCCTTTGTTTGCTGCTTATGCTGTCACGAAAGGGGTTTTTGTTTCGTCGACTTTGGTGATCAATCCTCGCCTTCTCATAAGAGCCGGTCTCTATGTGTCAGGGTTAGTTGGATCATTGGCGTGGATTGGTGCAACGACCAAATCAGACAACTACATCTGGACTGGCGGGCCATTGATGGGAGTGATAACTTCAACAGCGATTGGATTGAACTTGAGAACATTCCTCCCACCCGCTATGCATTCTATGCCAAAACTCTTTTCTGTCTACTTGTACGGAGGCCTGGCAATCTTCGGTACTTTCATTCTCAAGGACATGGAAAAGGTTATTCGAAATGGAAAGCGCGTGTACGATGGCGAAAAACCAAGAGACACTCTCAATGAAGCATTACGGCTATACACAGACTTTATGAACATTGTTCCTTGATAATGTTTAGTCCAAAAGTGATTCCTCATAATTTGCATCGATGATTTGAAAGAATAAACCTCATTACTAATTACTACTTAAATAAATCAATACGTGACGACGTTTGGATCGATATTCGAGAACTTTTTTTATCAAATCCTTGAAATGATGCAATCGATTTTTGGAAAAAAAAAAATCCAGCGAAAAGATATGGCCATGGACAGCGAATCGCTGGTTATCGAGTACAAGTCTCTACGAACTCGGAATCTTTTGGTTCGAATCGCTTCCCTTCCGCAAGAAGGAAATGCTGCTTGGCTCTCCATGCTGGACTCGTTTGCAGCTTCAGGCTGCAAACCCATCATATCTGTAGACCCACTGCAATCGCACCAGATTCTTCCTGTCCTTCCTTTGGAGTACCAACTTTCAGTGATTGTTCAAGAAGATTCGGTTTTCAGCTTCGATATGACATTCGACTTCGCCTTGGGAGTTAGTGCAGATGTCACTACAAACCTCTGCAGCTTCATTTCCTTTTGTCGAATGCATTGCATTCCATTGCATATATCCGGACATCCCACCTTATCGGATTTTCAACTGCCAAGACTTGCCAACGCTCTTGTTGATATGCAACTTGAGGATTCAGATTCGTTAGATTCTGGCTCCCTCACTGCCATAAATCCGTCACCTCCTGCATCACCCGCTATTTCACCTGTGCAAATGTCATCAAATTCTAGTGACTTTGATCTGGATCCTTTCTTTATTTTTCCACCAAAGAATGCTGGATTCTCTTGCACATCTTTTATACCGCCGCCGCCGCTGCAGTCGACAGATACTCCAGGCTCTCTCACGATTGTTGGAGCTGGTCCTGGAACTCCCTCTCTTCTTACCGTGGCATCCATCAATGCCATTCAATCATGTTCCCTGCTAATAGTGGATAGACTGGTCCCTGCAGATTTACTTAAATACGCCCTGACTGTTCAAATTGTACCCTGGAACGATAATCCCCAAAGTTTTGATAAATGTCTGAGGCAAATGCCTTACATCCTCCATACTCGCAAAGTTCTAGGAAATGCTCCATTGGCTCAACAAGAAATTGAAGATTGGACTGCATCAGCCATAAAATTGGGACATTCTGTTGTGCGTTTAAAAGGCGGTGATCCGTTTGTTTATGGTAGAGGTGGCGAGGAACTGCTAAGTGCGAGAAAGATTGTGGTTCCTGGTGGCGAGACTCATGGCTGTGACGTCAAAGTCATTCCTGGGCTATCTTCTTCGTTAGTAGCACCTTTGATGGCTGGTATTCCGCCAACACACCGCGGTGTGGCTGATCAGGTTCTTATTGCCACTGGACGTTTGGAGGAAGATGATAAAGAAGTAGAATGGCCGATTTATGCCGAAAACCGAACAACAATCGTTCTAATGGCTATGGGCCGTATTCAACGAGTTGTTGCAGGTATGACGGAAAGTGCAGGATATCCGTTGGATGTTCCGGTCGCGATTGTTGAAAAAGCAGGCTGGGGAAGGGATAGCGGTGAACGGGTATGGAAGGGGGTATTGAGTGAAGCTGTTAAAGCTGTCAAGGAACTGGGACTAAAAGCGCATGCCACATTAATTGTTGGACGAGTGGTTCATGCGTTGGTTGACGTCAAGTAAAGTTAAATGTACACGTTTATTCAGTTTATTCTCCTCGATTACGTTGTAATTCTTCGATTACGCGTTGGGCGGCTTTTTGCTGTTCTGTTTCCACATTCTTGTTGTCTTTCATGCAACTCTCAACATAATCAAAGAGACGGCGCAGGGAAACATCGTCAATGGCATCAATATCTAACTCAATTTCTTCACCGGAAGTCACTGGAATCGATGAGCGTATCATTTCAATGACTGACGCTTGATGTTGGTCTGAAAGGGATTCAATCATGGATGACAGCTGGCACTTTTGTTCATATGTTACAGCGACAAACCCAGATGGACTCTTTGTCTTTTTTTTAGACTTTCGAGCCGCTGAAGATGAAGATCCGGTATTTCCTGGAAACAAATGGCGGTTGTTTTTTGCTATTCGGAGTCAGCAACAACTATACTCATCAAATTTTGTACTCACCCCATTTGACGCCACACCGATTGCACAAAGTTCCCACTCCTGAAGGACCACGGCGCCAAGTAGATGTAGATGTTGCCTCGCAGTATTCACACTGCTTGGGGGGTGGGGCATATGATATTTTCTTTGGTGCATTGTTCGCTTGAGCCTGAATCGTATTGAATGAAGCAAGCAACTGCTTCATTTTAACCACTTCAGATTCACTTTCGCTATCACTGTCACTACTACTGCTTGAACTACTGCTGCTGCTGCTATTGCTGCTTGAGTCTTCATCAGAATGCTTTCGCTTCACATTTGCCACCATTCCAGCGATAGTGGCAGCTGCAGCAGAAGCTAGAAGCTGGGTTGTCCGTATCGACGACTCATCTTTCTTATGTTTCTTCTTTTTTCGACTGTCAGACGAGTTTTCCCCTTTCAAAATAGCCATTTGTTGTTGCAACAATGCCAAAGATGCTGAAATATCAACAGCCTTGGAGGAGGAAGTTCGACTTAATGACTTCTCTGTGTCTTGAGTATCTAGAGATAGTTTGGAAGATGTTCTAGTAGATTTGGATACAACAGGGTACTTCGTTGGTTTCTGGCTTGGTTGGCCATATGAATCCAAGTCATCTGAAGAAAGTCTCCTGGCTTTTATCTTTCGTCCACCTAGCCGTCTTCCTTTGATTTCTTCAATAGGAGCTGCGAAACTTGCTTCATGTTTGAATGCTATTGATGCCACCGCGGCTGCAGCACGTCCACTGCCGCTTCCCAAATTCATAACGGTTGCTCCTCTCCACTTGACCATTGGCCAAATCTTCATTAATTGATTTTCTAAATACTTTTCAACTTGTTTGGCCGAAATGCACACCGCATGCTCCGGTGGATTAAACAGGTAGCAATTGTCAAACACCAATTGCAAGTCAGAAATAAATGATTTGACATTTTCGTATTGATGAGATTCAACTTTCATGCCAATGGTTCCAAAATCCATCGGAGTTTTCACAACGTCAAAATATGTAGGAATTCCCAATGCAATCGGATCAACGGGAGCCAAAAACGGCCAAGCGGAGTGATGTAATTTGATGGTTTTAATTAAAAACTTGCAGTCCTTCAGTTCAGCTTCTGTTATAGCAGAATCCGAACCGTCGTCGGGTGCGGTATTTCTCCACCGTAAAGCAGGCCATATTTTGGGAATCCTGCCTTCAAGAAGTTTATCTATATGAGTTGCCAATGTATGTACATTATTTGTCGGAGGATTAAAGAGGTAACTAGCACTTATGGATTAACATAATGTTGCCAAAAGATACCACCAACCAATTATCCAAGACTAGTTGAATATCAGCCAAAACCATTTCCACTGAAGTGTAATGAACAAGAGAAAGTCGTTTTTCAATTGTTCCAAAGTCCATCGGAGATTTTACAATTGTGAAATATGTGGGAGCACCAGCGGCAACCGGATCAACTGGTGCCAAGAAAGGCCAAGCAGATGGATGCCTTTTTATAATCTTCAGTAAATTCACGCAGTCTTTGAGACTTTGATGGGAGAGACCCTCTTGTGGATACTCCTTTGCATCAACGTGGTCATGGGCAGAATCAGTGTCGGGTATATATGAAACAATTCCATCGTATGCGTAAGATATTGGAAGCAATGAGTTGTCGGGAGGAAGAATATTGCTGGGTTCGGGAGGTTGTGACGCCGGAGAATGGATAGATTCCGAGAATTCCTTCGTGCTTCGCGTTATACTGACAGATTCTTCAGAGTACTCTATGTTGCTGGTGTTTGGTGGTTGGTTGTACTCATTTATTAAGCTGAAGTTTGTTTCCAGTTGGAAGTGGTGGGACATTTCAGAGACAGACTGATCAAAAGAAAACAATTCGATTCGCGTTGGCGAGACCTCTGATACAGGAGGAATCGACTCGATTGCATCTTCTTGAGCATAACTGGTGTTGGCACCAGTGTCGTTGCTAGGATCATCTCCAAAGCCCTCGACTTCAACTGCAGGTTGAGTTATTGTTGATAGCGGCAGTTGAGTGTCGCTATGAGACCCATGGGGCTCGGGACTTATTTGGGTAGCGTGGAGAGAAGTGTCTGATGGAGGTGACCCTGCGGCGTCGGTGCTAGGGGCAGGAGCGGCGTCCTCTTGCACATCGGCGTCAGTGGTTTCCATCTGAAGAGGCGGTGAGACTGGGCGCTGGCAGAAGCGACGCGTTTTCGTTACTCAGAGAACGCGTAATTGTCACGTGAAGCACGACACGGACCAAATTGACGGCTTGGGTCGAAAAGTTGCTTCAAGCGCGGATCACAGAATGCGGATTTTAAGATAAATTAAAAATGGAGAAAAGTCAATAAATGCGCCGCATCGCCATCCTCGTCTGCGACACGCCCGCGCCGCCGGTCGCAGCGGCCGGCGGCGGCGACTACGCGGCGCTGTTTGAGCGGCTGCTGCGCGCGGCGGCGCCGACGGCGGCGTTCGCCGTGGCCGCGTTCGACTGCGTGGCCGGCGAGCTGCCCCGCGGCGCGGCGCCGGACTGCCGTCGTCGTCAGCGGCTCGAAGCACGGCGCGAACGACGGCGGCTGGGTCGACGCCCTCGTCGCTTACGTAAGCGCGCTGGACCTGGCGCGCACGCGCGTCGTCGGCGTGTGCTTCGGCCACCAGATCGTGGCGAAGGCCTTCGGCGCGCGCGTATCGAGCGGAATCCGCGGGGCTGGGAAGCGGGCTGGATCAGAATGGTGCCTGACAGAGGCGGGCAAGCAGTTCTTCCAGTGCGCTGACAAAGACTCTGCAGGTGCGTTCTATCATCATTGTATCATTTGGGCGCTTATCATCTTGATTAGAGCTTCTACTCTATGCACAGGGATATAGTGGTCGATTGTCCTCCTGGATTTTCCGTGTTGATGGCAACTGATCTCTGCCCAATACAGGTCGGAATCAATCGGAATTTATAATGTTCGAATTCTTATCTATTACCTCTAAGGCGCTGCTGAAGGAAGACCAAATATTAACAATTCAGTCCCATCCGGAATTCACAGAACCGATGGTGCGCGAAATTGTCAAACTTCGGCGTGACAATGGAGTTTTCGACGCCAACTTTTCTGAAGAAGTCATATCGCTTCTGGATAAAAACCACGGTGTCGACAACTTCTGGTTCAGCAAACAAATTGTCAGATTTCTTGGGCTTGATTGAAAATAATAAAATGATGCATTGACATTGGAGATCCCTTGTCATATTGTTAAAGATAAACGGTGAACAAGTTGAACTCCTTCGCGCGAAATGAATAACGCCTTTGAGATTGGTGACGACAATGATGATACATCAAGCCAACCTGGACGCACCCCAGTCAAGGTTGATCCGTGCAGTCCAGCGGATGAGAACCATCGAGACACCGATAAACTATTATCTCTTGATCGAAAAGATACATTTGAAGGGAGCATAAAGAAGTCCGTCACTATTTCGTCAGATTATCCAAGAGTTTATGACATAGAATCCAACTCTCCAAGCCCTACTTCCCCTGGATCAAGAGCTCTTCCAATGCTTAACTCCCGGCAGTTGCTTGTAATTCTTATGGGAATATGTGCAGCTATATTGGCTTTCTTGATTGTTGAATCATTCTCTCCAAATCCTCAACCTGTGAGTAACTGGTCCTCAGCACTTTGCGAGATTTTTAACGTATCTCATACCATTTAAAGCAATCATGGTCACAAATTTGCACTTCACGAGACTGTATTGTGTCGTCAAACGCACTGATCACTGGAATGGATGAGTCCATTGGCCCATGTGATGACTTTTATGAGTTCGCATTGCAACAATTGGATTGAAAACAACCCCATCCCAGACTTCACTCACGGAATCAGTACATTCTCTAAAATGATGACCAAAAATACAAAAATCTTGAAATCGATTCTGACCAGCGATTACAAGCCGGACAACTCATTGGACGCTACTGATGCAACATTGGACAAAACAGCATTTACAAATCTTCAATCGGCTTACAAGAGCTGTCTGAACAGAACGGCTATTAAACTTCGCGGATTAGCTCCCCTGAAACAATATCTCAACCAATTTCAGAAAGATAACTTTCCACTCGAGTCTACGCTGAATCCTGGCAAATTAAATGCATCAAAAGCAGCCATCGCTTTGGCAGCTTCTCATGATATTGGAGTTTTCCCACTTTTCGCAGCGTTTGTTGATGTTGACTTACATAACCCAGACACAAACGTTTTGGTGATTATGCAGTCGGGCTTATCAGCACCACCGCAGAACTTACAGAGATTCTAAATTTCAAGAATACTTGGTGCGGGCAATGACACACTACATTGGTCAAGTTCTTGGAAATTCCTCAGCTCCCCAAAAGGTGATCCGCGGAGTCGTCCAACTCGAAACGCGTCTGGCTCAGCACTTTTATTCAGAGTAAGTTTTTTAATTTATTCTTTTACATATCCGGATCTTGATTGTTTGTGACATTCAGGGAATTGTTGTATGAGGCAGATCCAAACCTCACATACAACCCAGTTTCGCTCACATCACTTTCGCTTAAAACCATCGACATGACAGCATACTTTCAGTCCAGAATGCCATTCTACGATCGTTTGGACAGTACTGTTGTGGCTGACCTTGCCACAAAAGACTATTACCATCGTTTGGATTCCATTATAGCCGAAACTAGTCCAGATGTATTCGAACTATACCTCATTTGGCAGCAGTTGTCTGATTATATTGAGTTCGTGGAAACAGAAACTGCCATCCCTATCGACGCTGGTGGTCATCCCGAAGTCATCAATAAATACCGACAAAAGCCATTCGATAATTATCTTTCTCAATACTGTATGCATGGTGCTGATTCGATACTCGGAGATGTTATGGCCAAGGCGTTTGTCAAGAAAGTCTTTCCAGGTAATCTCAATCTCTCAGGAAAAAAAAGTTTGTGAACATTTTAGGTAATCAAATACATGTTGTTGCCTCTTTTTCTGATTGTAGAATCCAGCCGAAAGGCAGCACAAGACCTTGTTTCAAACATCAAAGCCTCATTTGCAGATAAACTTGAATCCATCTCATGGCTTGACGCCACCACAAAAGCACTGGCGGTCCAAAAAGTAAACTCAATCGCCACTAAAATTGGGTATGACGACTCCATCTTTAATCCTCAGTTCATTGCGGATAAATATCCGTTCACAATGGATGAACACTTGTTTTTTGAGAATGTAATGATGGGCGAAAGAAACCTCATTCGATTGAATTTGGAGAAAATCGCTGGCCCCGTCGATCGATCCGAATGGTTCATGACTCCGAGTACTGTCAATGCGTACTATGTATGTCTGAGTTTTACCTCCTTCTCAATCTCACTTTTCACACACAGAATCCAAGCTGGAACGAGATTGTTTTCCCCGCCGCCATTCTTATGGACCCCATGTACAACGCTGATCGGCCAGAGTACATGAATTATGGAGTTATTGGTGTGATTATTGGGCACGAAATTGTGCACGCTTTCGACAACATGGGTAGATTGTTTGATAGTGCAGGAAAATTGAACGACTGGTGGACGAAAGAATCTGAAAACGCATTTAACTCTAAAGCGCAGTGCATAGTGAACCAGTATAGCTCGTATCATGTTACTGATGACGAAGGGAAGCAACACAATGTAGATGGGTATGGTGTTTTGTTTTGAGACCTCAAGGAGCTCTTTTTTGAGCTTATATAAACTACAGCTTGCTGTCAAACGGCGAGAACATTGCAGATAATGGAGGGCTGTCCGCATCTTTAAAATCATGGAAATCTGTTGCAAACAAAAACATAAACGATGGACAAAACATGATGCTTCCAGGACTCGGGAATTACACGCATGAACAGCTGTTTTTCTTATCTTATGGGCAACTATGGTGCTCGAATGAAGACTCTTTCATTCAAGTCAAGCGGTTGTCTGACCCACACAGTCCCCCAAAACATCGCGTGAATGGTCCATTGAAGAATTCAGCAGAATTTTCAAAAGCATTCAAGTGCCCAGCAAACAGCAACATGAATCCAAAAAGCAAATGTGTTCTTTGGTAATTATACATTTATTTAAACTTTTAAACTTTGAATGAGTTCTCGGAGCGTCGCCCTTGCTTGAACACATCTGAGAGACTCGTCCATGCGACCTTGGCTTTTCCCCTGTTTGAACATTAAATAAAGAAAAACGAAACAATAAATCTCCTTACATCGGGACCGTGTATGTAATCATCGTAAACCCCTTCAAGCGCGAGGATAATACCATGCAGCGTCATCAAGCTAATTGCAAGCGAAATGACCGACTTAACCGAGTCTAAGGTCATTGGGGTATTGGCAAAGTCACCACCAATTCGCCTCCGTGCATTCAAATATGACGAAATTTGGGAATTAATAGACTGGACGTGATGCTCTCGCTTCGCCAAAAAGGCAGTTAGTCGAGCTGAATCTAGCTGTTTCGGAGTAAGTTAATTAATGCGGTTAGTAAAAAGAACAGGGCCTTACATTCATCAATCTACGTGCAGCAACAGTTAGAGCATCCTCATCAACGACAACAGATACAACTCCTTGGCTGTCAGAAGCTACTCGCAAAAGTGAAGGACAATAACCTTGTGAGTTATTTCGAACAGTCAACACAGCTAGAAGTAATCTTTCAGAAACTTGTCTGACAAGATCATGATCTCCAGAATTTGCATTCAAATCATCAACAAGGGCGACTAAGTCAGCATGCAGCTGAATAACCAACTCAAACGCAGCTGGAAAGATCCGCAGTGTTTCAATTCCCCTCTCCAGTGATGCGTTAGTATCGAAACTTGTCGTGGAACAAAAGAGGCGTCAGGCTCCGCAGCATCAGTAGTCAGGGCTGGTGGATCAAGAGAAAGGTGTTGGCGGTGTGGTAGTAACGATCGTAGACCTTCTTCAAAATATGGAATTGTCATTCCCTTGAAATCTATGGACAAGAAGGATTCGAATCAAAAAAAGACCCCTCGAAAAAAGGGCCCACATTACTTATGAAGATCTTTGGCTCAAACGTTGCATCAATGTATGCAGCAACAGTCCCGCTCCAGAGGACACTCCTCTCCACCAAGTCCTCCTGTTTCATAATCAAAGCTTTTAATTCTTCTGCTTGCGCTGCTGCAATTTTTCCATCCCCGAGGAGTCCGCCACCGGTCAAGTCAACTGTCACAAGGGTTCCTTTCGCATTGGCATCATCCTGACGAGCGTCTACAATTTGGTCAACCATAACAGCACCTTCTTCGGTGATCAGTGCACTGGTTATATCAGCCGCAAGCTGTCTAGAAAAATTCTCGCTCGACGTGGCCGATTCATATGGCAGCTGGACTCGAATCACAACTTGAACACCAACATTGGATTGTGACAAGAGGTGCTTGAATGCAGTATAGTCTGGAACAAGAGTTCCGCCAGAATGCAAGGCACGTGGTTCGTTGTTATGCTGAGAGTTCTCGCTTGCAGCAGAAATTCTGACTGTGACGTTTTCGATTTTGGCGGTATCATCAAACCCACTTTCGTCATCGTCTTTAAAGATATCATCCAAAATTTGAATAGATTTCAGAAGTTTTCCCTTGTTTTCCTCCGATAATAGTAATTTATCCTGTGGTTTGGGTGGAATTCTGTAGCAAACGACAGATGAGCCAACATTTTCTCGGCCGACTGGCTTTGCCAAAGCCACTTCCCTCAGAACCGGTATTTGTGTTGAAATGTTGTTAATTCCACATGTGGACACAACGCTCGCAACGTTGTAACGTGTGACTTTGCTCGCCCGCACTGCATCCCCACTGAACCTCCACCCTGTTTTATTTTCAACGGTTGATGCTTCTCCTGTTTCCATCAAAACCATTACTCTATCAAAGGATTCTTGGGAAATTTTACTATAGTTTCGGCGAAGGTATCGGTCGTTTAAAGTCGCGGCCGACCCGCTCAACAACTCTTGCAAAACGCTGGCCGCAAGTTCGCTATAGTCTGATTTGAGAGCTGCTACGCACGGTTGAATCAAATCTGCTTCAACATCAATCAGAGACAATGCCGGAAACTCTCCAGAACTATTGGGCGCCAAGTATGGAACAATGATTTTCAACAACCTCAAAGACCATTTTTGATAGAATGGCAACTTGTTGGATAGCAGATTGGACAAGACTTGAAGGATAACTGCTTCGTGCACAGGGAAGAAGATATCTTTCATTGAGAAAGCAAATTGTTGAATGAAATCCTCTGCAGTCCGGAATCTTCGTCTCGCATAGCTCTGCATTAATCGAGACAACGAGGGCTGTTGCATCATATCCGAAAGCCGAGAAAGATTGGACGCTGCAGCCAAAGACGTTTCAAGCTTGTACTCTACAGTATTCCCTCCATTAACCGACGGGTCGGCTTCGAATCCCTGCATCATACAAGGGAAGTTGGCCAATACAGAACAGACCAATCGGCTGCTTCCAGCGTCGATAAGTGTATCGCTCATAATAGTGGTCAAGTCATTCAGAAGTGCAAGACAGACTTTCTCACACTTCTTGGACTGTAGGCCCCGAATAAGCAATGGCTGGATTCCAGTAAACCCGCCCTTCCATTTACTAGGCTTCGCAGAGTATATCGAGGTTTGTACTTCCACTGACTGGAAATCCAGTTTTGCAATCACCGATGTCAGAATTTCAACCCCCTTCAAGAATTCAGCCTCGAGTGGAGAGCTCAAAATCGCTACTCCAGCCCAAAATAACTGAGGGATATGAATCATTTGGCTTGCATCCAGTCCTTGTATCTGCGCGTGAAGTGTCGTCAATATCTCCAACGAGTAGGACTGGACATCCACTAATTTGTCAGCAGCAGTGGTTGAGAACCTCAAGAATATTTCACCAAAGACATCGTAAGCTAAATGGCGCACGCAATGCCCGCAATATTTGAAGGGATCTGCACGCAGCATGGCGAACAGGGCAGTTCACAGCAAAGAAAAGCGCAGCTCGTGTCCATTCTTCCAAGAACTGCGGATTGGTTTTGGAAAACACTTGAAGCACGTCCAGAACTAGCCGCGAGAGGTGCGTAGTGGATTCAATTTCCAACCTGTCAGGATTGATGTCTTCATACGCCCAAAGTCTTCTGTCCTCCTTTTCCGATATCTTCATCACAATTCGTGCGACTTCCTTGCGATCCACTGCGTTCAGTGGCAAGTCCTGCAACAATCTGATGAGAAGGGATTTCATTTGCTCGCATATCAACGATATGAAGTGATCAAGCTGGATAAAAACAATATGGATCACATAAGGCACAATCAGTCGCGTAGTTTCCGGTTTGGCTTGCAGAATCAGTTCCACCAGAAACGTGCTCAATAGACCTCCAAATGTCAATGGTGGCCGAGAAGCTGTTTCCCGCAAGATGACATTAATGTCAATGCAATAAGGTACACTGGCTTGTGACGATCCAATCTTGACAGTCGTATTGTCCATGGGAGTGAAATTAATTGGTGTTATTCGAGATAGAAGATGCTGAGTGAGGAAATCTCACCCCACCGCGCGACCCAAATAGGAAATGACTTTCTTAGCGTGGATGATAAAAACTGGATTCCTTCGAGAAACACCCAAAGCCAGGATAAAGTCAACAAGCGTATTTAAATGTGGAAGAGATACTTCTTCCGGCCACACAGGGTTTAGGTATAGGTCATTGACAGGTTTGACATTTGTGTGACGAAGAAGGTGAATCCAAATGGCCTCCACTTCAGCTGAAAAATCATCTCCGAAGCAAATGGTGATGTAGAAGAGGTTGGTCAGGAAATTTTCTGTTCTACGTAGAGGAGAGTCTGCGTCCTCTTCTAAAAACGGGTTTTCCACCTTGCTCATGGACTTCCGTTGTTGCACTGACGCCAGCTGGAGGTTTCGGATCCAAGGAACCAAGAATGACAGGATGTCTCGAATTCCATCTCTCGACGAAACTTGCTCTATTCGCAGGCATAACTCTGAAACCACCTGATAACATGGTTAAAAAAAACCTCCAATAATAATTCGATTGCCCTTACAAAGGTCGTCAATTCAGGTCGTTCAGGTAGCCAAAATAGCAGACATCAGAACTTGAGCCCGTTTGTAAACAGCTGAAGGCGAGCTTACTGAAGAATAATTGGCATCTTTCAAAAACCTCTCATCTGCAGTTGAAGGCGAACTTGAGTGTGCTAAACTGGGTTCAGAATCAGGCCAAACCCGCAATTCAATCGCTTTCAAAAGGCGCAAAGCGTTATTTCGGATCTCGGGATCTGGATCGCCAGACTTGAACAACGAGAGAGCAATTAAGCGAGGAGCTGCACACGGATAATCCCGATGAACTCCACGGCAAACTTCAGGATCAGCATTTTCGTTTGGCGGGCCCGCGTAGATATTCACAATCGCAGTGAAATACCCAACAGCCCCACCTATACTTGAGTCCGACGATATGTAACACTCCCGCAGTACAATATTCATCAAATCCTCCGAATGCCAATTATACATGAGTAGCCCCTGTGTTGCTACTGATGCAATTTGATGAAATTCTTCGTTTTGAGAATTGTACAAGTCATTTATCCAATGATGAAGATCCCCGACTGAGAAATGAGTCCGAGAACTTGGTTCATCCATAGGACCATGGGCCAAAGACGCCATAGCTTTCAACGCAGCCAGTTGAAGTGTGGCCCTTTGCTTGTTCATTGTTTCCGCCACTTTGTTTGGATCTCGACGATCCTTGGCCACAATTGTCTCCAAAGCTTTAATCATAGACTTCGATTGAATTTCCAGGTAAGGACCAGCCTGCTTTCCATACCCGCACCAGCTTTCCAATAAAGCAAACGCATTTAGTCTTATCTCGAAGGGGAAGTACTTTGAAATGCCGGCAGTATTAGGGTCTTCAGAAAATTCACCAGTTGCAGAGTAAACACTTGAACAAGTCACCCGAACATGAAAATAGAACTTCTCAATCAAAGTGCAAAAGTGATATCGCAACAGGTGATAATCCCAATCTAATTGAACTTCAGGATCTGCCAAGAAGCGAGTTGTCTGCATGGTTGCCGGTGAGTTGCACTATCGAAAAATAAAGAGGCAAAATTGAGTCACCTCATATACATAGTTCAGCACAGGTTTAAACATCGCCTCGTTTTTCCGATATGCTTCGTGCTCGATAAAATCTGTGAGCAACGACAAGACATGCGTCAATTCCACGCGAAAACGCTCAGATCGTCGAGTGCTAGGTGTTCCCTGGTACATTTAATCCTTTTCGCGGGACAGCAATAGTCTTCATGTATCCGTTCAACACTTCGAATATAGTCCTGTAGCTTCTCCAATTCGCGCCACCAATGGAGATCACCGCTTCAAGAAATAAATATGAGACGAGAAGGACGACAAAAAAAGTCACACGCACCAGACTTTCTGATAGGCGGCCTCTCCATAAACAAATACGCCACAGCCATTCGAAACAAAACAACTGGTTTGAGCGAGGCCGCACCGTTCACAGAAACAGTGTTTGGAAAAGTGTCCATGTCTGCAATTTCTATACAGGCACAAGACATCTTCAAGTACACTCTCCATTGTGTCAGGACACTATCGCTTACAGGAGGCACATGACTGTTGCTATTAATCACTGGCGACACATTATTGCTTGGTATTGTATTCTCCTACAGTTTGCGGATCTCCACCGGCAGCGCTGATTCCAAAAACTTTGGATAGGTTTGCAACATGATGGGGCTCCATGGAGATATTCGTTGACGGGATAGAGACGGTCGCTTGTGGGTTACCTCCAGATTGATTTGAAAAATCAGATGCGATTATGGACGAATTTAAAAAATGAAGGCGGTTTGTAATCACGCTGACGCATTTCAAGAGTGTGACAGGGTGGGCATACGTCAAGAAGTATTGGGCGAGGTCTGGGAAGCATCGATCCCATAAATATTCCTCTTCGTCAATGTCAGATAGTGCCGATTGAAGCAGTGAGTCCTTTTTGCCTGATTAAATATTGGAGTTTTTGTTGATCCTTTTGACGCATTCTTTCGTTTCCAGTCTTGAGGTAAAGACGCCAAATAATAGGTTGAAAGGAGCGGTTCATTTGCTTCTTCGAGAATACTCAAGATCCTAGAGTTGCTTTCACATAGCTCCAAATTACAAAAGTCTTTGGAAAGCTTTCTCTTGTTCCTCTGAGAGCGCTCAGTTGGCAAAACCTCCCAAACTGACTCCGCATTTTTCTTTCAGGACACGCTCCAACTCTTGTGCAGCTTGAAGAAGTTTAGCTCCAATTCTTCGTACCGCCGGCGTTGTCGAGCACAGGTACAAAAGCCCTCTATACTCAGCATCATAAATCGAGCTCTCCACATCATTGGCCTCCAGCTCTCCGATCTTAAGGTCGGTTAGCTCTTTGACCCAAGCTTCCGTCAGTTTCAATACAGCCCATGCAGCAGTTTGTTCCATCATGGAATCTTCAAAGTCTACATAATACAAAGCGTCTGTTGCCCGTTCCAGTAAAAGCTCTTGAACAGAATCACATAAAACTCTGACAGTCGCTTCGGCAAGAGACCTCCCTCGCTTAAATTTCTGTCCTCTCAGAGACCAATAAACGCCGGTACCACCACTCCCACCATCAGAAATTCCTTGAATAATTCGACCGATTCGCATAAGAGCTTGAATAGAAGACGTTCGAACATGCTCGTCAGTATGAAAGGTATATAGTCCAAGCATCTCAACAATCCTTCGTAGCTGTAACTCCAGTGGGACACAACTTGGGAAGACAGTCAATACAGTTTTTTAAAAGTTCATACTGAGCCCATTTGTTCATTCCAAAGATGGAAGTCGCAGACGAGTCTGATACACTGGTTCCAGATATGTTTGTTGGAATCGAGTTACTGGTCGCGGTATTGAGGTTGGATCCCCCAGCACCGGAATCTCCAAGCGAGGCCCTTCGACCATTGTTACTCTCAGAATTTACGTTACCAGCCCCTGTAGCTAGGTTCATGTAGCCAAACTCTTGGCCAGAACGCCAAAAGTGATTGCCGCAAGCCTGATAAATGTTTTAAAGAATAATGGCTTGAAATGTCCCATTAGCTACAAATACCTTGTCCAACGATACCAGCATGGAGCCGAAAATAAGATTCACCCGGTCTAAATAAATCTTCACGTTGTTGCTCATCCGCTGAACAGTACTATTCGCCATTGCTGAACCTAGAACTGCCGCTTTCGCTGCAATGAGTGATGCTGACTCGTGCGACTTTGTCGATGAGTTTGATACCCAAGACGCTTCAATTCCATGATCTGCAGCCAGAGAGTTGCTATTGTTTGAAGCAGATCGATCTTGGATTGATGCCAACGCCACCATATCGCCTTTATCCGACAAGGTCAGAGAAGGAAAAGGAGGAGAAAGAAGTTTGATTTTCCCTTGAACTACGACACTACGAGCAGTTGTACTGCCAGTAAAGCTGCTTCCTCCGCCACTCCCGCCACCTCCTCCAAATCCATTACTCCATGGACTTATAGATTGACCGCCCGAAGAGCTGGAAGATTCAAGGGCCTCTTCAATATCTGCCAGAAGTAATATAAACGCACGCATTCCAATTATTTGCCTCTTGGGACCAGCGTTAGTATTGGCACTCGCCAGAAAGAAATCTGTGTCGGGGCCACCTCCACCATTCAAGTCAGGAATTCCAGTAGATGCAGAGTAATCGGATCTACGAGAAGCTGGCCCAGGCTCCCCCCGCTCCCGTTTGAGTTGATATTCATCAACTTTTGCTCGGACTTAATCGTTCCAACAATGGTAGATCCAGGGGGCGGGGTCATACCAGTAGTACTTGAACCAGATGTTATGTCAATTCCCAACATCAGCATTGAAAAAGTTTCCATCATTGGTTCCATGTATTTGACCATGGAAATGTAAACAATCCTTGTCAGTAAGTCAAACGCAACATCTGGTGGGTTCACAATGGTGGATCGAGGAGGGAAAATATGTTTTAACAGCGATTCGACGCGCTTAGATGCTCCGGCACTGGAAGCGTCGGTATTTCGATGGGCGCAAACCCATAGAATTCTAGGTCAACTGAGACTAGTGATTGTGCTTTGAGTTGCTTATCCCGAAGTCGTTGGATGCAAATTTCAATCACGGCAGGAAGATTTTGGATGAAGAATTCTTTTCGAGATAGACAGAGTGCCGTTGTCACAAGTGGAAGGGAATGCTGTTTTTGGGAGTGTTCAATGACAAACTTTAGTTAAGCAACAGGTTCATACTTGCATATGACCCTTTTTGGCAATCATTCTCATAGCCTTTCCAAATATAAGCTCAATTCCTTCCTTCCAAGTGGGCAAATTGACCTCTGCAGTTGCAACCTGATCATCGAGTTGAGATGCAATAATTTATATCGAAAGACTAGGTACCGCAACAACAGGTTCGAGCAATTCCACAAATAGATCGCAATAGGCATGTTTGATTTTGGGATTATGGGAATTGACAAAGAAGTTGGCAAAAATCATCAAGAACTCGGCAGTCTCTTCCAGGCAGTCCATCGGATATATCTTCAGCTTAAGAAATCTCATGGCGCGAATACAAATCCCTAATTTTAGGGCTTGGAGGTTTGGGTCTTTGTTTGTCACTGGTTTCGATAACTCTGATATTTCTTTGACAAAACCATCGCTGACTTTGGCGAATCTAGTTGATATGTGAATGGTGTGAAACTACTGGGGGTGCAACGCATATTAAACCTAATTTGTGACAGTTTTCCCAGAAATTCAGCATTCAAATCTATATGTGCCTTGCAAGTGGGGTTTGTTGCAACAAGTTCTCTGCAAGTATTGATTGGATTACAACCTTGAAAACGGTTTGAAGAAGAAGAACCAAGCAGACTAACGGATTCTCGTAGCGCAACTGATTAAACGCGACATATTCCATTTTGGTCGCCAAACTGTCTTGGAGCATATCTTTGGTCATATTCTGCACAATTTCTATCCAAGCTCTCAACAGAATAAAGTTTGACACCATCATTTGCCGGTTGTAGACAATCTTCTCCATTTCCTTCAAGAGATACAGTGGAGCACTAGATTGTGATTTAGAGCAGTTGGCACAGGATGTAATAAGTCACGCACACCCAGTTCGGCACACGGTTCTGACTGGCATTTGATTTATCTGTGCGCCACGCCATCAGCCCCTCGATCAGGTCTTTCTGGCAGTGTTTCGCAATGGCGCCCAGGCCTCTCAGAATGCCGTCGAATTCA
This sequence comes from Obelidium mucronatum, assembly GCA_025765595.1. Lineage (NCBI taxonomy): Eukaryota > Fungi > Chytridiomycota > Chytridiomycetes > Chytridiales > Chytriomycetaceae > Obelidium > Obelidium mucronatum. The sequence continues at coordinate 175,048 of JAIVFH010000065.1, read as the reverse complement.
AGGTCGACGCCTGGCCTGTGATTGGGTGAGACACGGGATGCAGAGCCAATGCGGCGCACCTCAGCGCGACGCTCAGGTCGATCTGGTTCGTGTCGCCGCCGTGCGCGTACACCTGCTGCAGCACCTTCTCCTCGGCCTTCTCGACGAAACGCGTAAACAGCAGCCGCAGCGCGTGCTCGGCGGCCGTGGCGGCCGTGGCGGCGGCGCTGGCGGCGCTGGCGGCCTCCCGCTGCGGCGCGCGGCTTGCGTGGCTTGTGTGGCTTACGTCAGCCGCCGACGCTGACTCGGCGCGCGCGTGGCTGCGCGGTGCGGCGGGCGGCGCGTCGAGGGACGGCGTCGAGCGGAACATTTCTCTTGTTTTTATTTTTTACTTTTTAATAAAATGAAGGTGCTGATGCTCGGCCTCGACGCCGCCGGCAAGACAACGATTCTGTACAAACTCAAGCTGGGCGACGTCGTGACGACCATCCCCACCATCGGCTTCAACGTCGAGGACGTGGCGTATAAAGGGTCCACTTTCACCATGTGGGACCTTGGGGGCTGCGACAAGGTGCGGCCGCTGTGGCGTCACTACATGCCAGGCGCAAATGCTGTTGTTTGTGTGGTTGACTCAAACGACCGTGAACGCTTTCCGGAAGCGCTGCATGACTTGCAGTGGCTCGTACAAGAGACCATTGACATGAATCGCTCATCTTTCGCTGGTATTCTTGTTTATGCCAACAAGCAAGACAGGCCCGATGCAATGCACCTGAGAGAAATTACTCAGAGACTGATGCCGGTGTTGCAACCTCTAAGAAATGGATCTAGGGGTAGCAGTCCTACAGTTAGATGGGCTATTGTTGGAACCTGCGCTGTTGAAGGCACTGGATTATATGAAGGGCTGGAGTTTCTCCTCGATATTGAAAAGGGAATGGCTTCAAAATCCTCTCTGGGTTGGATATCTGCGCTGTCCAATCTGAGAGCTTTTGGTGCTGACGGGTCCAGCACAACCTCCACAAAAAAACAACTGAATGATACTGCACCAGACAAATCTGCTCTAGAGACCAAAATTAAATCGACTGTCGATTATCCTTCCGATCCTGCTCAATTCCTTATGGAGTTTAGAAAGGGAAACGTAACTCCGTTCGATCATCGCGCCCACTTACGCATCGGTTTCTTGATCCTATTGCAAGCTCAACGCGATGGATTGGACAATTCAGCTTCTGTGTCCTTGTTTTTGGAGGAACTAAAAGCCTTTTTCAAGACTGCCGGGTCAAAAGTCAGGAACACTTACCATATGTAAGTATTACATGGGCTTAAGCAGTTATCTGAAAACAATCTGTTTACACAGCACCATGTCTATTTTCTGGTGCCAGTACATTCACATTGCATTGCAGGAATACTCCGACAACATAAAACGAGTTCCAAACATGACAGAGTTCCCCAACTTTCTTCTGGCCAACCCCTTTCTAATGTGGTCTGGTCTTTGGACACTGCATTATGACAAGGACGTTATAATGACTCCAAAAGCAAAAGGACAGTTTGTTTTGCCAAACAAACGGCCGCTACCTTCGTACATGAGCTTGGCAGAAGCAGGACGGTCTATCACTTCAAATGTTTTTGCAGCAGCTCCCGTTAAGAGCAAAGGGTTCTCATTCTTCAGTGGCTGGTTTGATGCGTCAACCACCTACAATGTGCAAGAACCGAAGAAATCAATCACCCCACCCAAACAGAGTCCCGAAGCAATATCTTTAGAAATATCGAAAATTCTAGCAGCCCATAAAGACCTAGACATGCTTCTTTCCCAAGACCCGCATAGTTCAGCCGATTCTTCGAATGCAGACTCGCTTTTTTTGGCCTCCATTCCAAATGCAACACTACCAGTTCCATTCTCTCACGGAATATACCTCCGATTCATTTTCCTACACATCACAACGGTCAAGCAACAAGGGCTTCGTCGTCCTGAAGGAACGAACCGGATTTTGGATGGTATTGAGGCGTATTTTGAGAAAATGCCTCGCGACGATGGTATATCCAATGAATTGATAGATCCAACTGTTTGGACGCAGCATCGTGGAATGACGTATGCCTGTTTCTGGATCCAGATTCTAACGGCGGCGTTGATTGCCGTAAAAACTCCCGCGGCATTGACAGACTTTGCTACGTTTTTGGAGGAGGGGACGGGTCGGGAATTGGCAGTGGAAAGTTTATGGCGGGAGTTTTACTCTGAGAGCGCAATGTTCGGCAATGAGGGGAAAGCTCTCGTTTTGCCAACGGACTTGAAGAAGCTTCCAACTTATTTGAGCCGGTAGAGGAAAATGGAGTGAGTAATGCCTGATAAAAATCCTGGTTTATCTTTCTTCTTGATGACAGTAATTTTAAAAATGGAGTCAGAGGGGATTGAACCCTCGGCCTCATGGATGCGAACCAGGCGCTCTACCACTGAGCTATAACCCCTTGCGCATTGAAGACGTATAATCAATACTTAGTGCTATCTTACGTTAATTGATCAATCGAACTCCTCTTTAGGATTACTTTTAGTATTGCCGACTTTCACAACAACAGCTCAACATAGTAAATTTTATTTCAATCCAAACAGCCAAAACATAGCAGACTCCACGAATTCCCAGGAATACAAGTCTCAACAAGTGATTCCGCAGACACTCTTCACTTCCCCCACACAAACGTTATCCCATGAAGTCGACCCACAGTACGAATCCGCAGCAACAATCTTGGCAACGCACGGGTCACAAGTAGACTTCAAGGCAACACCAGAAACACATTTGTTGTGAGCACAAGTGGTGGCCACGGTGGTTGTTTTGATCACTGCAGTTGTAGTCTTTGTAACTGCCTTCGTGGTTGTTTGGGGTGGAATGCCTGCAGAGTTTGCGATACACGCGTTGTCGGCATTTGACCAGTGCTTTTGAACCACATATGTCACACCATCGCCTCCAACAGTGGTACCTCTATATAAATATATGCATTCGGTTTAAGATAAATGGCAATCACAAAAAAAATTCGAATGCAAACTCAACTGCTGGGCATTGCAAATGTCACCATTCTCTCCATTCACAGAGTCGTACCAGGCCAGTGGCGCTGCATTAGCAGTAGCAAGCCCCACTCCAGCATCAGTCACGGCCTCACAAAGTTCATGAGATGAAACAGAAAACAAGTTGTTGACTGTCTGTGAATTGGAGCCACAACCTCCCGCACAGGATCCACCTTGGTCTGGCATAACTCCATAGTACAAGTACTTGGTGCCCTTGTTGAGAGAAGAGATATCAATGGTTCCGTGGTACGCGCAAAAGACTTGGCATGATCCTGAACCTCCTTGAGTGATGGAAATTCCAGGCGCGAAGTGGATTGGGTAGTAAGTGTTGGCAGTTGGTGCAATTGTTCCGGCTTTGACCATATTGATTAACATGGCTTGAATGTCTTTCACGTCGTCCAAACTTGTTTTGGTGGCAGCAACACCGAATCCTGGAACGGCTGAGCCACGGTAGACGCCGTACTGGTTCATGACATCCATCCAAGAAGACTTGGTCACACCCGCGTAGAAAGCGTTGAGGTTGGACTGGTAATTAGCGTTTCCGTACCAAATTGGGTGGACTTCAACTGTTAATGATAGACACGTATGTTAAGTAACATTAAAAATGTTTTTAGGAACAAACCGTTGGCAATAACTGGTCCTCCGTAGTAGGTGAGATGAGCAGATGCTGGTGCCAAAGCCGCTTGTCCTCGGTGCGTCATTAATTGAAGTCGTATGGTGCTGGGGAGGGGTTCTTGAGTTGGGGCGGCCAAAGCCATGATTGCAAAAGTTGACAGAACGGTAGCAAGAAGCATCTTTGGATTTCAGTTGATTTGTGCTCAGCTTGTTTCGGTATATGCAGCTTTTATAGCGTAGGTGGCGCGGAGGTGGCGCTGAACATGGCTTGGGCTGTCATCTGACGCTAGTGCTTGGGTCCAAACATTTTTATGCAGGGGGTTTAAACAACTGGCTTACTTGTATATCCATCATCACAAGTTTTTAATTTTTCATATTGTGGTTGCGTACAAGATGATATTTCTGATGCTTGAGCACTGTGACGGCGCTGTGGAACAATGTTGAAGCAAGACCAAATTGTTCCTGAGTCACATGCCGGTTATCATGGGACTTCTGGAATGAAAGTGTCTTTGCCACTTTCAATGTGGGATTTTACGGGTCCATTTCCACTCAGGCTCGTGGAAGAAAACGGGTCTTTGGTCCAAGCACCCCAATAATACTTTCAACGCAATACAGCCGCCGCCTCCTTAAAACGATAACTATTCACATCCTTTATTTGTACAAACTACAAACCATACATCAAACAATGACCATACCATCAATCACAGAGCCTCCATCCGCTCTCTTTCGCATCACTCCCTGACACTCCACAACTCCGTAATTCATACCCTTGGCCTTGAATCACATCCTCAAGAACCCTTTCACGACATGCAAAGTACTCGTGCCCAATAACACTCTCCTCGACTTGATCATCTCCCATTCCATGACCCAACGCCGCACAAAGATCTCCATTTACAAAAACGGAAGGACCGTATTGGATTTTCTTTCCACAAGTGCAGTCTTCTCCATCCAAGCATTCCATTTCGCAGAGAATCAAACTGTAAATAGCATTGACGCTGCTTGCGTCGTTGTATTCTTCTGCGTCTGGTAAGTTGCATGGGAATGCCCAAACCCCGTTTCTTTGAACAGGATGGTATGGAGTGATTACCAACCCACTCTTCTTCAAGTGCACCAACTGCGATGGTGATGTCGATGAAATCCGAGTGACCACAATGCAGTGCACTTCTGCAGAATGGCGTGAGTTTTGGGACAAAACACGGGCTCCTTTTTGGAGATTCTTGACAGGAATTGTCGATCCGTCTTCTAGAGTAACGCAGCAATCTCCAGCAAAGCACACACCTCTGGAATCATAGTATCTGCTCATATCTACAGGAGCGGGTGCTGCTGCTCTACTTGTCACGGTAGAAGTCAAATTGCTGGAATCGTTCGAGCGAGAGCTCGAATAGCTGGAATAATCGGAGCGCCTTGGCCTGCTGGGCTTTGGAGCAGGGAGCTTTAAAAAGATCTCATTGATGTCATCCCGCAAATCTTCAAACAACGGCGACTGGTAAACCTGAACACCAGGGTCCTTGAAATTATTGCATTGCTGCAAGCGGTGTGCGTTCAATAGAGACAGCAAGTAGTGCTTTCCCCACTTCTTGAAGTAAGCTTCTTGTAAAGCTTCGAGCACTTGCCCTTCAATATCCACCAGCAACTCCTTCACTCGATCTTTTTCTTCGCTTTGAAGGTTTCCCCATACAGTTTTCAGAGTTGTGATGAGTGCCTTGACCGTTTCCGCTGCAGTGTCGAAATCCTTATTATGCGCAAGTTCAAAAGCGTCCATTACTCGATCAACCGCATTAAGACGACACCATTGCCCAGACACCCGGTCAATGCTTTCATCGCCACCGGAGCGCGAGGACAACACAACAGTCTTGGTACATGTTCCGGATTCAACACCAGATCCCAACAAAGAGTAGAATACAGAGACCTTTAAAAACTCAGAGTCTGGCACCGACGGGAGGTTTTTGAGGGTGAAAATGAGATCCTTGGGTTGTCCGGATTGGACAGTGCCCAACTGGACCTCAATGACGGGGTAGTCAAGAGGAACCTTTTCAGGTGCAGACCTTGCAGATGATTCCAACTTTTCAGCAGTATTGTTTTCGTCGCCGCGGTTGGAAACAGCAAAAGTTTCCTGAGAGACGACAACGGGGTGGTGGCCAAATACCAACGTTTCATTGTTAAAAAGTTCAAGCTCTGCTCCGTTGAGTGCCTCGACTTGGACCGTCACTGTCTTCACAGCCGACGATAGAAGGTTGCAAGCAGCATCAACAAACACTGTTCCAACAAATCCTGTCAAGTTTGTAATTTTAAGCTCCCAATCATGTTTCCAAGTGTTTCATTTCAATTTACCTGCATCTGGAATGAAAGCAAAGCTTCCATTTCCACAAACCGCAAGACTGTTGAGCAGAGTGCTATCCAAGCTATACCCAAATCCAAAGGTGTTTACAATACATGGCAGTTGTCCGCCAAATTCTTGTTTCGACTTTTGGAGTTGACCGAGCTCGCCACCGGCAGGGCGATCAGTTGGACAGCCTGAACAAGAAAATCAGTCAAATCCAAACCGACTCCACTATAGGGGCCAATAGTGAGAAAATAATTTACCGTCAGTAAAGAGCAAGATTGCATTGACGGCACCGTCGTTGCCTGTACTTCTGAATTGGCCCAAGGCGGAGTCCAAGCCAGCCCAAATATTTGTTGTTCCTCTGGTGTGCAGTGATTCTACAACGCTAAGCGCCCGTTCCTTCCCAGACATATCATCGCCAGTTTGCATCACAATCAAGGGAAGATCCACAACGGAGTCGTGAGCAAAGCTGACGATTGAAAGGTAGTCTCCATCCCCCAGAGAAGAAACAATCGTTTTCACAGCGTGCTAGAATCGATCAAATTGGATGAGTTTCAAAAAGTTAATTGGGCTGGGTGGGGTGTGGAGTCACCTTGACAATGTCGAGCGTAGTCAAGCCATCGCTCTCTTTTGAGCCTGGAGCGTTTACAGTTGAGTTCATTGATCCCGATCTAGCAAGAGTGGGTGTCTGTTAGTTTTCTCCCACTATCAGTCGGACTTGCACTCACACATCCACCACAGCACACAATCTTGACTGGCGCCCTGGTGGTAGCTGCTGAAGGAGCGTTGATGGATACGAGAACGGCATTCGTTTGCTCAATCATGCGCATGTGTCGTGCGCACTTGGATGTCGTTTTCTGGGTTCGAAAGCATTATTTTTGGGTGTTTATTTCAGTGTTCGTCTGATTCTCTTCACCACAAACGGCCACGTGGAACACAGCAAAGGTGGACTTCAGAACCGCCAAGCGCATTTGTTGTTTGAGCTTCACAAGATTACACATGCATCAAATGTCAACTTTGACATTTGAAGTGTAGTCTGCGTTTATTATACTCCATGCTCTGACAAATACTTCGCTCTATCCTGGATTCCTGGTGCTTGACAAGAAGTGGTGGGCGAGGTTCGGGAATAAGAAATAGGAATTTTGTCATTGGTCCACACTCAGCAACAGACTTCAGAACTCAACGAAGAGCAATAGCTATTGATCATGATCAATAAAGAGAATAAAAGTTGAGAGCAGGAGAATGCGCTTCCATCAATGCACTGTCGGAGGCTCGGAGCAGATGGTGCAGTTAATCCTTTTTAGCTAGCTAGCTAAAAGCTAGTACCCCTTTTTCTCTGTACGGCGACAATGGGTGGCACAGCACTACAAAGCATCTGCATATTAGTACAATTCCACTATCTCATCCAATAATTTAGTATTATTGGATGGGGTTAAATGTGTGTGATTACCGAGATTTGCCAATCAGGTGTTGATGTTCCATTGCATGAAATAAAACAAAATAACAATACCTTCCACAAGTCTGTATCATCAATACTGTGTTTTTGCAGAGAGTCAAAGACAGGACACTGTCAGATGGGAATATTCTTACTTTACATAAGGTGCGGTAGTCGCGTTTTGATGATCAACAAGATATAGGACATCTGCAAATTTCATATTAAAAAGTGTTGTGACATGTCAGTATTCCAATAAAAGTGCTATATTGGACAAACCTCTTGCCTGAAAATAAGTGCGTAAGTGGCAACAAATACTAAGGCAAGTATTGCTTGAAATGACAGTTCTTTGTTCTTTGCGATGGGAGGCACTGTCAAATGTGAAACATTGAGCAAAAAGGCTAATTTGTAAAAGTATAATTTTTTGTTAGAAAAGTCGGTCATCCAATAAAACTGAAATATTGGACATACATCTTGCCTAAACCAAATAAACATCACTCACAAACACTCAGACAAGTATTGGCCTACAATGCCAGCTCTTTGATGTAACTATTTAAGATGCGAGGCAATTTCAAAAATGAAATATGTAGAGACGGCGGTAATCTGGAAGTAAAATTTTAGTTAGAAGTGTCAGCCATCCAATAAAACTGAAATATTGGACAAATATCTTGCCTGACAGAAATAAACCTAACTATAAAAGAAGCCACAAACACTCAGGCAAGTAGGCTTACAATGCCAGCCCTGTGATGTGACTGCTTGGGATGCAAAGGCATTGTCAAAGGGCTCCTCCATACATGTGGCTGTGCCATTTTGATGCTTCTTCCCAGACATTCCATTATATCCAGTTTGGAGAGGAGGGATTGGGAGGAAGGGGGTGGATACGTCTCTAGATTAGTTTTAAAAAAAGGAAAACTGTCCGCCAAGCAATTTCCCGCCCATAAAAACATAACAAACCAAGCAAAATTGAATAACTACTTTACAAATGCAAATAGAAAAGCAGGCCCCAATATGAATCCAGCCCCAATATGTATCTACAAAGTACACTGAATCTGAGATGTTAAAGCCAAGGGAGATGGATGATGCAACTCTTTAGTCTGACTTCCCATATGGCTCACCCACAAAGGTAAATGCACTTCTTTTCATTATTCATTTGGTTTTGAGTGGCTAAATGAGTGTTACGGCATTGGGATTTCCTCAGCAGCATTTCCCAGGCTTTATTAGGAGGGCCCATACATCCATCCAATGAAGCAAAATTATTGGATGAACAACTAAACAAGGTAAATGCACTTCCTTTCATTATTCATTTGGTTTTGAGTGGCTAAATGAGTGTTACGGCATTGGGATTTCCTCAGCAGCATTTCCCAGGCATTATTAGGAGGGCCCATACATCCATCCAATGAAGCAAAATTATTGGATGAACAACTAAACAAGGTAAATGCACTTCCTTTCATTATTCATTTGGTTTTGAGTGGCTAAATGAGTGTTACGCCATTGGGATTTCCTCAGCAGCATTTCCCAGGCATTATTAGGAGGGCCCATACATCCATCCAATGAAGCAAAATTATTGGATGAACAACTAAACAAGGTAAATGCACTTCCTTTCATTATTCATTTGGTTTTGAGTGGCTAAATGAGTGTTACGGCATTGGGATTTCCTCAGCAGCATTTCCCAGGCATTATTAGGAGGGCCCATACATCCATCCAATGAAGCAAAATTATTGGATGAACAACTAAACAAGGTAAATGCACTTCCTTTCATTATTCATTTGGTTTTGAGTGGCTAAATGAGTGTTACGGCATTGGGATTTCCTCAGCAGCATTTCCCAGGCTTTATTAGGAGGGCCCATACATCCATCCAATGAAGCAAAATTATTGGATGAACAACTAAACAAGGTAAATGCAGTGGGAGGAGACGATTCTGGGAGAGTTTGGTTGCTTTTCTCATAAAGATATTATTTCTTTTCTTCCAATACCTACTTTTTATTGGATTATACTCCTTTCCAATAGTATATGTTATGATCCCCGATGTCTGGCATTTTTGTCTTGGTTGCAAGGGACTTTTTACTTTGATTCATTCCCAAACAGTGGCACCAACAGACCCTGCTGTTACTACTAAGGTGAGAACGGGCCAGGTTGGGGTCGGGGCTGGCATTTCCCCGCATCTTTGGGGGTCAGGGAATTGATTTTCCTGCGCCCCCGGGGCTGTGGCTTACCTCTAGTGTGTGCGTTTTGGTAATATGTGTGCGTTTTGGTAATAAAAACAGAAAAAGAAAAATAGTGAAAATAAATTAAAAACCACCTAACTGAGTCAAACTGCTGTCCGAAACCATGTAAGCAGCCGAAATTCCACTATAATGTGAGCTAAATTGGCTTTTAATAGATCTTTTCTCTTCCCTCGGGGGTGTGCGGGGTTTACTGGGTTTGAGCTGACTCCTACTCTGAACCCCAGAGCATCCGGGCAGGCATGCCCCGCGGGGTGACCCCTGACAGTTATTATGATGTGTGGTATTTTGTTGTCAATAAATCTCATGTGTGCTACACATGAAAAGACTCTTAATCCAATACGCACAACAACCTAACTTATTCTAGTGAACTAAATCGCATGTAGAATATAATAAACACACTAGCTTTATTTAATTGATACAACGCGTAATCTAACTTATCCCACCTGGATTCTAAGGTTGATACGTGGTCAGCTTTCCTTAGCCAGATGTACAACTTTGGAAGAAAGACTCGTGAATGGTATTCACTCGTGGACCATGGTATAATTATAATAAACACACTAGCTTTATTTAATTGATACAACGCGTAATCTAACTTATCCCATCTGGATTCTAAGGTTGATACGTGGTCAGCTTTCCTTAGCCAGATGTACAACTTCCTGTTAGGTAGGCAATCGCGAAAATGATGCATATAATTGGACTGGTATGCATTACTGCATATGCGGGCCAGTCAATTTGATGACTGGAAGCCTTGCATCATCATGTTCTTTGATTATAATACCCTTGCATCTTTATATTGCTTTTATTTAAATTAAATTAATTACTTATTCATTAAATTGGGTAGCTAAAAAGGTCCTAGCGACGGTACGGCGCACCTCAGTCCTCATCCGATATGTCGCTACAGTACATAAAAAATTTAGTTCTTCAGACATTGTGAACAAACAAACTAACCAGATTTCTCTGTATACTCTTCAGGAACGTGTCCGAAGATGTCAATACTGAATATAGGCGATTGGCCATTCAGGACCCAAAACCAAAAAGGCGTATGAGTTCTGGAGACACCTTTTTGAGGTTTTGGGTGAAGTACAGAAAGAGGAAAGATGGCTCCTCTTATACTTTTTGATGAAGGGGAAAACGGAAATGAAAATTTGCTGGAAAATTGCGAACTTATCTATTGTACTGGTTACACTTGTTGAAGATGTGGGCTCAAAAGAATCGCATAGTGTAGATTAGTGTCTTGGCGGAATATGGGTAGTTTTTGACTTAAGCCTGGTGAGAAGCGTTGCTTTCTTCTTTTCTGTAGGGAAACGTTGTTGGGACCAAACAACTTAACAGAACAATATTATTCTTTAGGCGGTAGCCGCGATAATAATTATTGAAGTTTGATCGCAATAATGTATGTGCTTTATTAGTTGACGCGTTTTAACTTTTCAGCATGTATGAAGTTAACGGCTGTCAGATTAACAAATAACTGCAAAAGCTATGTTCAGGGCTATGGTCAAGAGAAGAAGTGGAAGAACTAGACGTAGAACAACATGGTCTATCAATGCTGATACAGATGTCTCGCTTCCCTCGCAAATGGCTGATATAAATTTAACGATGCCAGACTTTATTAGAAAAATTGAGTTTCTTTGTGGTAATTATTTTTCTAATTAAATAGAAATTAAGGATTCAGTCAAAATCCCGGATAAAATACTGTCCGGAGTGGAAAATTTTCCAAAACCTGCAAAGCCATGTTGGACCAATAGAACCAAAAAGAAGTAGTAGTGTAGCTATATTGCTTCCAATGGTTTTTTGTCGCTGGTTTTATACTTTATTTAAAAAAGTCAATCCTTGTTAAAGTCTTTAATATAATCTGTGTTTTAACGTACGGCTTGGATTGCCCCGTCACCAAATTTAGCAAATGATGGTTTGCGCTTCAAAGATTCAGTGAGGTGCTTGACGAGTGATTCGGATAAGGGGTGCCACGATCATCATCATGAATATTATTGCTTGCAAGAGTTTCTTTAGATTCGTGTCTGTGGAGCCAATGGAGGCTGCTACTACTGGGGACAGGATGGTGAATGGTGGATCGACGTAAGTTTTCGCCCCAAATTCTTCCCAAAGGACCACCATCTTCCTTTGTGATTGTTGAACGAGATCTGCGAACAGATGCAATGGATTGTGTATCTTCTTCGGGATCGGTGTTGGGCAGAGACTTATTCCCCATATCTTCCAAAACGTCGGAATACTCTGCAGCAGATCTCAAATCGATGCCTGATGTAACAGCTGATTCTGGAACTAGATCCGTTGGTTGTTGCTGGATTGAATTGTTCAAGTCGCGTGGCGGAGAGGGTCGTGGAGTCTGCGGCGTTATGGCGGTTGCGTGTCGTTGGTGCTGCTGCGCAATAAAATCTGCGTATTTCAGGGACGGAACAATCGGCTGTGTAGCCGTGTCTTCAGCGGGTGCTGAATTCCACAGCATCTTTTTGAGCGGGATGGAGTCTTTGTTGAAGAGCCGCTTGAATGAGTTTGCGGCACGTGACACCGTGACGCCCAGCTTGGCTGGGCTCTCCGCCGGCGGCGGCGGCAGCGGCTTGGCGAGCAGCGCGTCGGTGGCGGCATCGACAGTCCGCCCGCGCAGGTGCGGGGTTGCCGGCTTGGCGCCGCGCTTGCGGCACTCAAAAAGTCTTCCATGACGGCCGCCTGCGCGAGCAGATTTGCCGCCATCTGCTGGTGCTGCGCCGCCGTGTGGCGCAGACGCGCGATGGCCGTGCACGCCGCGAACGTTTGATTGCCTGGTGGCATTGGAATGCGGTCAGCCAAGCATCAACAACACAACTTGCCGTATGCCGCAACGAGCTGCTGCACAAGCTGCGCCTCACGGTCGTCGGGGGCGAACTGGCTCTCCATCGCTTTCGGTCTCGGGATTTCGAGGTATTTCAAAGTGGCGGTTTGTTTCGGACGCTTGGATGGAACTTCCAGCTTCTTTAATGAACTGATGCCAAAATCCGTAATTGAAACAAAAGCATCACGTCTTTCAGCGTCTTCCTCGACTTTGATGAGTCTTTGATACTGACGCTCAACGAAAAAGGTTGACCAAGAATATTTTTCGAAACTTGTTAGATGATGGGAGAAATGCAGAAACCGCGCCAAAGGAAAGAGTTACGTGAAGTTCATTTTCATTTGTCTTCATCGATCAATCGTGAATTTTAATAAATAATAAAAATCGCTAAAATGAAGCTGTTGTCTCTTGCAGCTGCTGCCCTCTTCGCAACTGTCGCAAGTGCCGCAAAATCCAATGCCTGGCGATATTTGCTCCGTATCAAAGAACGAGTGCTCTACCGGCTATGAATGTGTGTCAAAGAGCGCAGGTTCAGACATTGGTGCTTGCATGTTGCCCGTGAGTTCTAGCCTCTCAGTTTCTGTTTAAAGGATCCAAGCGTTAAACATGGCTCTATCTTGTACAGCGTAAAGCCATTGTTTCGCACAACTCTCAGACTGTTGCGCGTGTAAAGTTCCCAGCTCCTTTCTTTCAAGCTGAAGCCGTGGTCAACAGTGAATTCAAGACTATTTCTCTCAATGATTACAAGGGAAAGTGGCTCGTTCTTTTCTTTTACCCACTGGGTAAGTGAATGGTGTGATGCTCTGTGACAAGCTACGTTTTAAACATGACATCTCTTTTTTTTTCGCTGGATAAGACTTCACTTTCGTGTGCCCCACCGAGATCATTGCATTCTCTGAACGCGCGAATGAGTTCCGTAACCTTAAACACGGAGGTTGTCGGTGCATCTGTAGACTCAAAGCACTCTCACTTGGCTTGGACAAACCAACCCAGACACCAGGGCGGTCTCGGAAAACTCAACATTCCCCTAATCTCTGACATTACAAAGCAAATTTCTGCGGATTATGGGGTTCTTATTGAGCAAGGCCCTGATGTTGGATTGGCTCTTCGTGGTACCTTTATCATTGATCCAAAAGGAATCGTCAGACAGATTACAATCAATGATTTGGATGTGGGGCGTAGTGTCGATGAAACTATTCGGCTAATTGAGGCTTTCCAATATCACGAAAAGAATGGCGAAGTTTGTCCAATGGGTGAGTTGGAGAGGTTTCTCTTGCCATGAACTAACTTGCTAATAATTAAAAAACGAATAGGCTGGACAAAAGGTGCCAAAGGAATGATCGCCGACCCAATCAAAAGTAAAGACTACTTTGCTGAAGTTTTTGCCGAAAAGGTAGAGTGCCAAAAGTGCAAACTTGGCATCCCACCATTCCCAAGAAAAGGATCGGTCATTTCTCACTAAATACTATATATATAAAAAATCCCACTTATAGGATGAGTTGTAGAATGTGGTGTGATTTGGTCCGCTTTTTATTTCTAACGAATAAATAGCCCCTTGGCTGAAAACGAAACTTAATATAAATATTTCTTTTAATCCCAACCCGTCGGGCTGCTGCATCGAGGGGAACCTTGAATGCACCAGCCTTCATTCTCCTTATCGGGTACGATGGAATCAAATGAATCCAAATGCCGAACAGTGATTTGCGATAAGGAGTTGCTTTTTCGGATATTTGCGTGCACCAAGTCAGAATAGAAAGGACTCAAGGCCAAGATCATGAGTTGCGGCTGTGCGCTTAAAACAAGTTTCCGAACAATTCTGTTCGAACAGGCATGTTGTTTCAGGAACGGCAAAGATGTTGAAGGTTGTTGCAGAATGCATGGATTTTTGTAGAGACTGTAGAATTGTAGTTACTTGGGCAACAGTTGAATGCTGTATTTTTTCGCAGGAATGTCGGCAGGATGCTGATGATTGTTAATTCGTCCTGGTCGCTGAAGGGGAGGTTGTTGACTGCTGTTTCGATGGCTGATTGGACATCGCAGGAAGGGTCGAGCATTACAACGATGCTGGTGCAAGCGGACTCCATTGTTTCTGTTATTTTTGATTGAAGCCGCTTTTTACTTACAAGTTGGACTTACAAATCTGTGAGGTGTTCGTACTCTGTTCCCACGATCGAACCCTGAATGACCAATTCAAAGAACTCAAAAACGAAGAGAGTTCTGTGCCAATCCAACATTGGAGCAGCTGCAATGTACAGGAATGAATCGAAGTCTATCTCATGATATTTGGATACTTACTGCGACGCTTGTCGACCTGGTCGTCTTTAAAAAGAGTTCATGTTTGTTTTGAACAAGTCCGACTGAATAGTTTTATTCAAAACGCTGATCCACTCCTTGAAAGTTGTAATGCTTGTAAGTTGTTGAAACGTGGAACAGTGGCAAAGCAAGTCCGTTGAGAATTCAATATAAATGTGAGTGAAATTCGTTCCTTCCAACAAAAAGAATACCCGACACACAATGCTCTCTGCCAACCAACCAGCCAGCTCTGACACTACCTGTGCAGTTCCAAAATCAGTGACTCAACTGAAGAAAGAGGCGGCAGCTGAAGTTGAAGAAATCACAATGGATGTTATTCCACCACGCGCGGACTTGGCCATAGAATCTACCGAACCCATGGTCATCGAATCTGCCACTTTATCGCAACCCAAGAAAGACAGCATTGTGGCTCCAAATCGCATGGACACTGAAGCTAAACCTGAAGATGCCGATATGGATGCTGATGATGAAGATCAGGAACATCCACCCAAAACTCCAGTATTCAAAGTCATTCGAAGAAAAGAAGAGGACTCGGACATTGTTGAGATTGAAATCAAAGACTCGTACATTATTTCTTCGATCCAGAATCACATCAAGAGTGAGGAATTGTATGCTGATCCACCAGTTATTGGCAGCGAGGAGCTTTTCACTGTCTTGCCTCAGCTTCGAAAAATTGTGGCTAATGAAGACCCAGTACCCGATGACGAGGAAGTGTATTGTGGCGGAAATTTCGGGAGTCTCGGCAAGAAGGGGTTGAAGAAGCTTGTGCAGTTCTTAGAAGACGAACACAATCTCGCGATTGTGAAAATCAAGAATATGACTGATCAGGTTTGGACTCCATAATTCATTGCAACATAAAAAGGTTATTAATTCTCTTAAAATTCGTTTTTCATAGAACAAAATCTCTTTCAAGTATCTGTGGCATTTGTTTTCCGCTGGAAGTTATGGAATTACTGAAGTCCAAGGTCAAGAACAAGGATTTATTGTCGAAAAAGCCGCTTATCAGCGGTCGTGTTTTGGAGGTGCCTATTTTATGATCACTGGAAAAAAGTTGGATTGTGACGGAGCGCACTTCAAGTATGACCAGGAAAACTACTACATTTGTGACTTCCCTGGCGTGGTTTCTATCGGCAGTCTCCAAGTTCAACCATTATCCGTTGAATCTGAAGTGTACCAGGTCTTAACTGAGCGCGGGAAAGTCTTTGAAAAGTACGCGCTTGGAAACACTTACTTGTCATACACGGACAGAATGTTCCGCCAAGGCTGGTTCGCGCCCACCTACTTCAAAGCAATCGGAAGAATCATGGTCGATTGTGCTAGCTTTTCCCAAATGAACCCAAATTACGATATGGGTGTCGCATCATCGCGAATGATGAGAAATCGCCATCATTTTGCAGGCGATACATCAGATGCCCAAAAGATGACAAAAGTCCCTGAAAACATGTATTTTATCTGCTCCCCGACTCTGTATGGCTTCAGTTTCGTGGCCAAACGATGGGGTCAACTCTTTGTCAAGCACATTGCTCCCATCAAGTTTGACGAACAAGCGTTTGAAAGACTTGTCCTTGAACCCGAACGAAAGCAACTGATTCTCAACTTGGTCAACTCTGGCACTGCCTGTAACTTGGACCTTATCAATGGCAAAGGCGGTGGAATGATCTTCCTACTTCATGGAACACCAGGTGTTGGAAAAACATTAACGGGAGAAAGTGTTGCTGAACACTTGCACCGCCCACTCTACTCCGTCAGTGCGGGAGAACTGGGAACTGACGTTGTATCACTCGAACGCAAGCTTTCAGAGATTTTGGAAGTCGCCTCTGTGTGGTCTGCCGTGATTCTGATCGATGAGGCAGACATCTTTTTGGAAGGGCGTTCTGAAAACGATATTCATCGAAACGCGCTTGTGGGGATCTTTCTTCGATTGTTGGAATACCATCAAGGGATCTTGTTTTTGACCACAAACCGCGTTCAATGCTTTGACAGCGCATTCAAGAGTCGTATTACTTTGGCGTTGAAGTATGGGGACTTGGATTCAATGGCTCGTTCTCAGATTTGGACAACTTTCTTGGATCGTTCGGAAGGTGTTGGAAAATGGAACTTGGATATCAATGAGTTGAGTCAAGCTTGTATTAATGGCCGTGAGATCAAGAATGTGGTTCGTTTGGCCAAGGCAATGGCGATCCCGCAAAACGGTTGCATCACAATGGAAAATGTGAGAAAAGTGTTGGCGATGATGCAAAATTTCGACGACGAAGTGGAATCTGAGGGAGCGATCGAGAGTTCGAAGAAGAGACAAAAGATTTGATTAATAAATATAAATGTAAATAATATGCTCTTTCGTTGTTGGCAAGGTTTGGATAGTCTATTCGAAAATCCATCGAATGTAATTCTATAACCAAGTTGAAATTCCCTTATGCAATGTCTTTATTGACTTATCAAGAATCCATACGAAGCGGAACAGACCTGCTGTCCCCAAAACTCCATAACAGCAACAAGTCATATAAAATAGTTAATCCACCGCAAGCAACGAATGCATAATCAAATAGTCCCTTTTCTGCCAAATATCCTGTTACAAGCGGTCCAAACGCTGCCCCCAACGATCTCAAAGTGTTGATAATCCCCAAAACAGCGGTCCGATCGTTACTTGGAACAATCGAAGAGATATACGCCTGTCTTGGTCCCACATCCATTTGGGAAATCGTTGCTCGAATGAATAAGACTGTTGTAGCCCAAAAGAGGTTTGGCATGAAAGGAACACTCAGCATCAAGATGTTTGCAGGCAAGTGCGTAAACACCATTGTCTTGACAAGCCCGATTCGTCCAGAAACATGGCCCGCAATAAGTGATGAGATTCCAGCCAGTATATTTGATACAAACAGGACTTCTCCAAGATAGGCTTCATCAACCCCATACTTGTACGAGAACCAATAAGCAAGCATTGATCCAGTCATGATGCTTGTTCCGAAAGAGTCGAGTGTGAATAGGAGAGACAACCGGATTACAGTCCATCGCGTTTCTCGGGGAAAGTTGAGACCTGGCAGAATCCGCTTGAAAAGTGCTTTCCACCAGCAATTATCCCTTGAGTTCGCAGAAAATGAGATAGCAGATGGAGTGGGTAATAACGGGGCAGACTCGTCATCCACTGTGGGCGACTGGACGACACAAGGCAAAACGCTTGGAATACTAGTCGCTACAGCTTGCTGCTCCACATCTGAACTCAAACGCCAAAACAACACTGTCAGTGCAACTCCCACGATTCCATAAATGGCAACAACGATTCTGTAAGCTGCAATCTTTGTCAACAGCTCTGCTGCATCGACATCCCGAGTGGTTTCTTCAGTAAGCGTTGAATTTACAATCGCTTTTCTTTTTGGTGATGCAAGAAACGCAGTTGGCGTTTGAAAGATGGACGAAGCAGTGTAATATGACGCGAAAACCGAGCTCTCGGTGAGATGAGAAACGATCAACCCAGCAAAAAGTGACCCCAGTGCAGTAGAAAATGAGCCAATCAAGGCATACCATGCAAAAACCGTCGCTCGTGACTCGAATCGAACAAACTTTGCCAAAATGGAGGTCTCCAAAGCTACAAAAGGACCAACCTTTTAAGGAGTACAAAAATCATTAATGATATCATTTTGAGTGATTTAGTGCGCATGCCATCAATTCACCTCGTTTCCAGAAGGCGATATGACGCCCACCGTCCCAATCACAACAAGTCCCAGATAAAACACCCAACCCTTCCAGCCTTCCAAGTCAAACCCGGGATCCGGAATATGATCCCCGTCATGTCCAAACCATTCATCAAAAACAGTAAACGTAGGATACACTGCGAAACAAATCCCAGTGATGGCCATCATAACAGCACCAAAGCAAAGCATCCCTTTACGACCCATTGAGTCGGCATTTCCAGTCACAAATAAGCTCACAAGACTATCTCCCAACAGCGTTATCGTAAGAAAGTATCCAATGTCATCGTCTCGGAGACCAAGCGCTTTGAGGTATAGGACGAGGAGAACACCAAGGGACCCATAAGCAAATAGACGCAGACTTCTTGTCGCAAATAGAGCTTTCGCAGAGTTTGGGAGGGCAAGGAGGGTGCGAAGAACGGTGGGAGCTGCTGGCATAATAATGTCGGCGCGTGCTTTGAACCCCTTTCTTTTTTCTTCTAGAATTCTATAGGTCCTCACTTCCGGAAATCATTGCAAACATCCTCATTCATCTTCCAATCGATAAAAGTTTAGCGTCAGTTCTCTTTGCGTCAAAGCGGCTGTTTGCTCAAACCCTCTTGAGCAACATCCTTCATCAGAACCATATCGCAGGCAAAGATCTACGACCACTTGAACTCGTTGATTCGAAGTGAGAATTGATTCCGGCCTGCGACCGAGCTCTCTTTTATCGTGAGTGGGTTGGGAGTTCTATGAAGGGCGCCAACCGCTCGACGATTGCTTCAATCTCCTATCTTCAATCAAGGCTAAGCGCAGTATGTCGAAGCAGTTCTAGAAAGTCGGCGGCTCGGGACGCTGGATTCCAATCATGTCACACTTTACCACGCGTCATAACCACAACCAATTTGATCTGGTAATGGTCTTACTCCACCAATTGGTGTATTGAAAACGCGTCCGAATTCGGGAATATGCAAGTAGTGAAAGTACTTCTTCAGCGAAGGCAGCCGTTGATTTGGCCTCAACTGCGAGCATCAAGAAAATGATCAAGGAAATATAGTAAAACTTCTGCTTGGATCAGTAAAAGTCAGTAAAAGTAGTCAGGAACATGTTGCCAACTCTGCTTTTCGAATTGCGGCTTCAAATGGTTCTGAAAAGGGTTCGTGAAATTGTTGCTGGCTTATGAATCGGATGACCCAGCGTGGGCCCGCAAATGACGCCAATATACAATGCATCAGAGAATGGTCATACAAATGTTGTGAAGTTGCTTCTTGAGTCAGGAAAAGTGGATCCAACAGAACCCATAACCACGCCATCAGATGGCCACACAAGTCTCATCAAACTGCTGCTTGAATCAGGAAAATCGATCGAGCTGCGGAGGATAACGGCGCCATAAAAATGGGCCTCGCAGAATGGCCAGTACAAGTGTCGGAAAACTCAATCCAGCAGCAAAAGACAATTTTGCCTTTCGAATTGCAAATTATAGGCAAAGTTTCCGTTATGAAACTTCTTTTAGAAGCGGGAAAATGTGAGTAATGGCTCCAGAGAGATGATGGGAACCAATGAACTCAAGATTGAATAAAAAAATATTCAGTTCCATTATAATATTTAAAACAAGCGCTGATCCAAAACTATAACATAGTCAGCACTTGGAAGAGCTTTGGGTACGCAAAAATGTCAAAATACCGATTTCCAGTCAAATCCATCAAAGAGACTTTGGCCGCTTTTGCCGCAACACCAAGCAACGAACGCGTAGTTGTGCATGGATGGGTTCGAACCGTGCGGACTCAGAAGCAGCTCGCGTTTGTACAAGTGGCTGACGGCTCAGTGCTCGCAAGGCGTTCAAGCCGTTGTGACAGATCCTGGTCTCGTCAAACGGTATGCAGTATCCACAAACTATAAGCGTCCAGGATGTAATAGTTTTTTTTCCGCTTCAGGATATCAACGGGCGCCAGCGTGCGTCTTGAAGGCGCTTTGGTCAAGTCGATTGGAGGAAATCAGAAAACAGGAGCTTAAAGTTGACAATGTGACTGTTCTTGGCGGCGCTGATCCCGAGGTACATTACCGAAATCATTAAAAAAGAAGAAGAGAAGAGGGGGGGCTTCGATTGCTGTTACGGTCTTGACCTCCTATTTCTATGTCGCATTCAGAAGTACCCACTGCACAAGGCAAAGCTGCCGCTCGAGCACCTGCGAGACAACTTCCATCTTCGAACGCGGACTCGCACATTCACAGCAATCTGGAAATTAAGAAATGCAACAATGCAGGGCTTTCACAACTTTTTCCAGGTACGAGAAAGAAGCTCTGTATTTCAACATTGACTCACCAGAAAAAGCGCAAAATAGAACCAAGATTTCATCCACGTCAACACTCCTATTCTCACAGTCAAACGATTGCGAGGGAGCAGGGGAATCTTTCCGCGTATTGAGTTCTGAGTCCCTGGCGAGTTACAGCAACCCCCCGCTGCCGCCTTCAAAAAACCTCAACAACCACCACCACCACCACCACACATCGAAACAGCAACAACAACCTCCCTTCGAATTCTTCAACTCGCCTTCAAATCTAACAGTATCCTCACAACTCCATCTCGAAGCCCTAAACGCCGCGCTACCCCGCGTCTACACAATCAGTCCAGCATTCCGCGCTGAAAAATCAGCTCTCAACACGGCATCTCGCGGAATTCTGGATGCTCGAAGCAGAAGCCGCGTTCATCACTGATTTGGATCAATTGTTGGATCTGATTGAAGCAAGCATCAAATCAACGACTGATTTTGTTGAATCAACGTGTACAGATGATTTGCATGTCTTGTCTAGTTTCCAAGAAATGAATCGAAAAGCTGCAGGCAGGTGGTAGTGGTGTGGGAAGCAGTGGGGTCACACCACCCTACGACTGCCGTCTTTGGTGGAGTTATTAGGCCATGTTGAAGTCGACGGCAAAGCCCTTTGAACGCATCACATACACTGAAGCGCTTGGTATTCTCCAGAGGGTAAACAGAAGCTGGGTACATCCTGTAGACAAGTGGGGTGTTTCTTTACAAAGTGAACATGAACGGTTCCTAGCGGAAGAGTATTTCAAGAAACCTGTTTTTGTGACGGATTATCCTGCGCAAGTCAAACCTTTTTATATGTTGGATTCTGTCAAGCAGGAGAGCTTGGAAGGGACCACTGTCGCGTGTGTGGATTTACTGGTTCCTGGGATTGGGGAAGTGGTGGGTGGAAGTTTGAGAGAGCATTCTTTGGAAGGAATAGAACGAAAGATCAAGGAGAAGGGACTGGGGTTGGAAGGGCTGGAATGGTATTTGGATTTAAGACGTTTTGGATCCGTTCCACATGGTGGGTTTGGGTTGGGAGTGGAGAGGTATCTGATGGCCATCAGTGGAATGGCGAATGTGAAGGATGTTGTTCCAATGCCAAGATGGTTTGGGCATTGCCAGTATTGAGCCTTTGTTCGTGTGAATCCAATACAAACGAATCAACATTTTTTTTTTGTGCTTTTAGATGCACAACTTAAACTGTACACCATCAAAAACTCCGAAATATTGTGTCTATTACATAATCAGACAGACATCCCTCATCAATAACACACAATCCACAAAAAAAATTAAGTAGCAGCACAAGAAATCAGCACGCATGCAGAAAACTGTAAAGAACTAAACCCAGAACAGTTAAAAATTCATTCACTGCTCAGAAGAAGCGGCAGCAGCAGCAGCCTTCTTCTTCTTCTTGTTGTTACGAACAGGTTGAGCCAACAACGCCTTAATCTCTTCGTCCTTGACAACCTTGTCACTCTTGACAACTTCACCATCAAAGGCAACACCGGTAATCTTCAATGGCCCATTGGCCATCAACAAGACAGTAACGATAACGTGAACAGACTCCTCTCCTTCTTGTTCATAACAAACTCTGTATGGCTCAACCAGTCCGTTCTTTTCACATTCAATCAGACCCAACTTGGCTTTGGATTCGTCCTCAAAGTTGCTGATGGCAAATGGGAACGCACCAAAGTCCTTCTTGATGGTGCTGTAAGTAGCACGAGCAGCAGCAGTCTTGAGCGCGTATTGAATTTCAGTCTTTTTGAAGACGGTGGTACGGTGGGTTTCGTTGGTACGTGGGTAACCCTCACCAGGTGCTGAAGACAATGTCGAGACTAAAGACATCACCCTCCTCAAAGTCCACCTTCTTGCAGTCCTTCTTTTGAACGTCGGATGGGTTGAGGATGATACGCTTGGATTCAGCACCAGCGACGCTGTTTCTGAGGAGTTGGTGGGACATCATTCCTTGGACTGGGGTTACGCCAAAGTCGGCGGCGACTTTGGAGATGGCGTCGGTGACTTCGTAGTTGTTTTTTCCAGGCTTAAGGAGACGGAGGGCGGTTTCGGTGGCGACTGTGGGCAGCTGTGATCAAGTCTGCCTTGCGGCCAGTTACAGGGGCGGCCTTGGAGGAGCCGACAACGTGAGTGTGGGCAACCATGGCGGCGAATCCATCAATCTGAGCACCGAGTTCGATGCTAAAGGAGTATTGAGGCGATTTTTTTTTCGATTAGTTGTGGGAACTCGGAAGGTATCAATAGGTAGTAACAATACCGAACAACATCGCCATCAACCAAGGCTGGAAACGGTGGCAGGCATCTTGTGTGAGAGGGGCCAAGTGGCAAATCACGTTTCCAGGAGACACGCAGGTGGGGAAAGCAATACCTACACATCAGGTATCAAACTCAAGCTCTAGCTGATAGCCACCAAAAAAAAAGAAGGCCGACTCACCCTTGACGAGGTCCTTCTTTTGCTTGTACACGTTCTTGACTCCTTCGAGGATGGCGGCATCTCCAAGCTTGCAGACTTCGTTGACTTTGGCACCGGCCACCAAAGCGGCAATGACCGTTGTCAGGGCCTTGTTTGCGATATCGGCAGCAGTTTGGTACTTTGTGACAGTGTCTGGAACGAGAGCATTCTCGTTCTCTTCGACTTTTGGTGTGGCGGGTGTAGCACTCATTTTATAATGTTTCGCTTGAAGAAAAAAGAAAACAGAGAACGAGAAGAACAGAGTTGCAAGCGTTGATATCCGATATCCATGTCGATAGACCGATAGAGCTGCTAAAAACTGCTGGAGTTGACGGATCACAGCAGTTTGGGCAGTGAATGAGACTTCAAGGGGGCAGCAAGAGCAGAAACTGGATTTGAAGCAAGCGGCGAATGGAATCACGCGTCTTGTTTCGACGTCCGCCCGTGTTTTTAGTGTTATTATTTTCTTTTTGTTTTTGTTTTTGGTTCTCGAACAGTTCTTGATAGGAAACAAATGAATCCAAATCAGGAGCAGCCAGGCCAAGTGCTGGTTCCCGAGACGCCTGCTGCGTGGAGCGGGGCAGCCGAAGCTGCGCAATCCGCTGATGGGCGGCGGCGTGTCGTCGTCGTCGACGGGGACCAACTCGCCGCAGGCGCTGCTGCAGCAACAGCAACAGCAGCAACAACAACAACAACAGCAGCAGCAGCAGCAGCTGTACCTCGCGCTGATGGGTGGCCAGCCGCGCCGGCGCGCAGCAACACGTTCTGCTGCAGCAGCCGCCGCTGCATCCGCTGCTGACGCCGCTCAACGCGCAGCCGCAGCCGCAGGGCCAGCAAGGCCAGCAGCACCCGCTGCTCGTGCAGTCGCCAACGAGCGCGGCGCTGCAGATGCAGCAGATGCAGGCGCAGATCCAGCAGGCGCATCTGCAGCACGTCCAGCAGCAGCAGCTTCAAGCAACAGCAGGTGCGCTCGCTGTCGTCCGTGCTGGCGAGCAAGGCGTACCAGACACAGTCGTTTGCGGACCTGGACACGCATGTGTGGGCACAGCAGCCACAGCAACAACAGCAACAGCAACTACAACTGCAAGCAAATACAGCAACAACACCAGCAACACCAGCAGCAACTCCAACAAGATGCCATCAACGCTGCCAGACGCGACAGTGCCTTGGCTTCACTAAAGAACATGTTCCCTACGCTGGACCCAAACATGATTGCAGGTGTTTTGGCTGAAGTTGACTATGACGTTCAAAAGGCCGGTGTCAAAATAGTCACCAATCTCGAATCCAAAATAGAATCAACAAGTCTCGAAGGTGAGAGAACTTTTGTAAGTGAGTAATGGTTCTAACGCTTTCATAGACCGGAAAAGAGGGAAACTGGTCAAAAAGTCGGACATTTACAACACGCAACTTCAGATGCAACTCCAAAATCAGCAACAACAGCAGCTACAGCAGCAACAACTTAGGATGCAACAGCAACAACAAATCAACCTTGCACTTCCACAGCCAATTGACGCCCCAACAGCAACAACTACTCCAGTTTCAAATGCAACAACAACAACTTCAAAGACAACAACTATTGATGCAACAACGGCAACAGTTTGGAACAGCTCCCTACAACATCATAGCCCAACAAATGCAAAACAACCCCATGTTCCGGCCCAATCCACTCTTGATTCAACAACTCCAACGGCAGCAGTTGCAACAACTTCAACAACAACAACTACTGCATCAGCAACAACAGCAACAACAAAAGCAGCAGCCAGTGATCCCGCGAAAGCCGCTGCTCATGCAATCTCAGGCACCCAAACAAAGGAAGCGACAGCGCAATAATGCCAACGACTTCTGAGGATGACGAAGAAGAACACTATGGGTCTGAAGAAGACGACTGACGATTCAGAGGGCGGAAGGTATAACGGTGGGCAAGACAATGCCGCCCATTCAGCCATGATGGAAGTACAAATGTATGAATTTTTCGGATCAGTCGAAAAACGGGAGCTTATTGATACATTAATGTGTACTGAAGAACAAGCCGATACAATCATTGGTATAAAAAAAGCGTGGCCACTCTTTTTTTTTTTTTTTTTGGTTTTCTAAATAGCTGAATCAACAACACAGAGTTTCGACCGTTTGAATCAGTCCAGGACTTGTACACGAAATTCGAAATCCATAAACGCGGGAAAAAGAGGATTTCCAAGCTGTTGGAAAAGTACCACTACGTTGATGGATGGGTATACCCAAGTGGATCGGTTGATTAATCAATGTGAAAAGAGGGGTGGGGAAGTCCTTAGTGTCATGCAATGTTGGATTGATAAAGGAGCTGAAAGCAGTCCTTCAAAGAAAGGGTTTCCGACAGTTAAGGATGAGGCGAAGAAGGAAGGGAATGAGGTGGTCATGCAAGAATTGGTCTCTGGAACGCCCTCTGCCGCTGTTGCTGCTGCTGTGGTCAATAATGGCACTGTTGGAGTGACAACCAATGAAGCATCGACCAAGGATGAACCCATATCGGCGGTAGGATCTGTAGCGGTTGCTGTGAACATGAAACCACAGTTTCAACCGAAATCAGAATCAGCCAGGAAAGATGCTGATGCTGAATCGGAGTTGTCGGGTCCCTCGGCAAACTCGGAAGAGGAAGAAGAAACGGGACTTCATATTACCAGCGTTCCGATAGCGAATGCGGACGAACCTGATCTCACGGCAGGAGTGCGACCTGACCCGGAAAAATGCCTTTCTAAGCAACCGGGTAACTTGAACAGCAAAATGACATTGAAATCATACCAGCTTGTGGGTGTGAGTTGGTTGAATTTATTGTATAGCAAGGGTCTTGGAGGGATTCTCGCCGACGAGGTACACTTTGAAATTGTGTAATCTGAAGGCTTGTTTTACTGAAGACAATACCATAAAATCACAGATGGGTCTTGGAAAAACTGCGCAAGTTATTGCTTGGATCAGTTTACTGAAACATCAAGGCTGATCGTGGAAGTCCGCATCTTGATTATTGTTCCTTCTTCAACCTTGGAAAATTGGCTTCGTGAATTTGCGAATTGGTCTCCATCGCTGAATATCCTGTCATATTATGGTTCGCAACCGGAACGAGAAAATATTCGGTATAATGTTGCTCAGGGCGATCTGGCAACATATGATGTGGTGGTGACAACGTATAATCTGGCATCAAGCTTCAAAAGATGATCGAATCTTTCTGAAAAAGCTGCGGCCGCGGAGCATGATTTTGGATGAAGGTCATATGGTTAAAAATATGCAGTCGTCTCGGTATCAGTCTCTCAACTCAATTCGGGCACCTTTTCGGCTTTTGCTCACTGGTTCGGTGTTTTTTTTTATACTTTCGAACGACGGTTCTAGTTTAAGCTTAATTGGTTGCCAGGTACTCCCGCTTCAGAAATAATTTAATGGAGCTCTTGTCACTTCTCACCTTCATCATGCCGAAAATCTTTGCTGACTGATGAAGAAGCCTTGAAACAGATTTTCAGTCTCAAGGCGACATCCACATCTGACGCAACAGTGTTGAATCGACAAAGAATCCAACGAGCAAAGCAAATGATGACACCCTTTGTACTACGGAGGAAAAAAGACAATGTTCTTAAAGAGTTGCCTTCGAAATTGCGGAAAGAAATCTTTTGTACCATGACTGAGTCTCAGAAAGTGTTGTACCAAGTACGTGTCTGTTTTTTTTTTTCGTTCATCTTGGCGAACCTCCTGAATTAATTTGAATTCTTTTTTAGAGCATTATTGCCGATTGCAAAAAGAGTCTATTCAAGACGGAAGCTCCTCCCTCTGAAGAGACACCAGCAGAAGAGACGCCTCCATCGGTCCCCGGCGGCAGTTGAAGAAGTCGAGGACGAAGATGAGCCGCCTTCCAAGAGGTCGCGGAAAGGAGCGGCTGCTGTAGCGGCGGCTGCGGCGAAGAAGAAGGCGGCTGCAGGCTGCCAAAGCCGCTTTAGCAGCCGCCAAAGCGAAACCAGTCACGGGAGACAACACCAACGTCCTTATGCAGCTCAGGAAAGCGGCGAATCACCCACTTCTTTTCAGGCGGATCTATAATAATGATAAACTCAAGGTTATGGCGCGTGAGATTATGCGGGTATAGTACTTTTTTTTCGATGCCATGGAAAAAAAAGCATTGAAACGATGTGTTTTTTTGTTGTTGTTGATAACTATAGGAGGAGCAATACATGGAAGCGAATATAGATTACATCCGAGAGGACATGGAATACATGTCTGACTTCCAGCTACATAAACTCTGTTTAAACTTCAAGTCGATACAACATCACGCATTATTGAACGAGGAATGGATGGACTCTGGAAAAGTTGAATGGTTGAAATCAACGCTACCTGAAATGATTGAAAAGGGCGATCGAGTTTTGATTTTCTCGCAGTTTGTGATCATGTTGGATGGTGAGGGAAACCTGTTCTTGCTGTTTTGAACTTTGAACTAAACTTCCCCCCCCCCCCCCCCCCCCCCCCCCCCCAAAAAAAATAGTTCTTGAGTCCGTGATGACGACTCTTGGGATCAAGTTTGTTCGGTTAGATGGATCCACGAATGTTGTTGATAGGTGAGGTTTTTTTTTTTTTTTTTTTTTTTTTTTTTTTTTTTTTTTTTTTTGGTTACCGTGTTGACCCCGTTCCTTTTCAGGCAGTCGCTGATTGACGATTTTAACGAAGACCCATCTATTGGAGTGTTTTTGTTGTCCACTAAAGCAGGAGGACTGGGATTAAACTTGACGAGTTCCAATGTTGTCATTATCCATGACATGGTTGGTCCATCACCAGTTTAAAAAAAAACAAGAGTTAAAAAGTTTTTTTTGCTAGGACTTCAACCCACACAACGATGCTCAAGCCGAAGATCGCGCCCACCGAGTCGGTCAAACGCGTGACGTGACTGTCATCAAGCTTGTGATTGCTGGATCTGTCGAACAGCATATTTTGAAACTAGCCACAACCAAGCTAAAACTGGACAAGAGTCTCCAACAGAAACAGGCAGATGAAGATCAGGAGGATAACGCAAGCGGTGAAGGTGGTGCCGAGGATTCTGGATCAGGCAAGAAGGGTAAAGGAAAAAAGTCCGCAAAGGAAGACGCTGCTGCTGCCCTTATCGAGGAAGAAAGTGCGCCTTCTGCTGCCGAAGACAAAAAGTTGATGGAAATGCTACGAAACGAGTGGAGAGAGGCTGGCGATGCGATATGAGTATAAAAACAAAACCAAATTCATCATCTCTTTTGTTTTGGGATTCCCAGCGGTGGTGATTCACCCCCCCTTTTTTAACTTATATATATCTTGTTGATTTTTATTGGAAATAAAGTCTTTTAAGAACAACATTGATGGCGTGCGAGAGATAGTGGGAAAATAATACGATGCTAAAGAATTATAATTCAAAGAACTAAACAAATTAAATACTATACTAATGTCACTTAATAAATAATGGGAGCTATTAAACAAATTCTGTGGGCGAGTACATAGAGCGAGATGCTGGAATGAGGGTCGGGTGCTACATTAACAGCTTTTCCCCAAACTCTCCTGTTTTGCAGCTGCGACAACAACATCCTCCTCGAAATTCTGCGATTGAGTTCGATTCACTTGCTGCAGCGCATTGGGGCTCACACTTTGACGCTCAAACCTATACTTTTGAAGCACCGCAACAGCTTCCAGCTCTTCGGGGGCGAAATCACTCCAACAAGCATCAGCCATCTCCTCTGCTATAGCATCAGAGACCGCTTCTAAACCGCGAGAATCAGGCTTCTCAGTGGTGCCCGTACTTCTTACGGCCTCTCCATTGTCACTTGAACCAGGCGTCTTTGAGTGTCGAGGCCTTTTCTTTGTCCGCGTCTTGGACTGACGACGGCCGCTCCCACCCAAATTCCCTGTTGCACTACCACCGCTAGCAACAGCTACACTCCCAGTTCCACCAAACAAACCCCCTTCATCATGATAGTCACTTGAACAGTCAAAATCATTGTAACTTTCATCTTCTTCATCAGAAATTTCAACAGCATCAAAGCTCCTCTCAGTCTTGGACTTTTTCTGTCGTTTTCCTCCATAACAGAGTCTAGGTGGTTCCGCAGCGACAGGGACAGCCGGTTTAGATGTGGGATAGTCAGTTCCCGAAGAAGACTCCATGGCGGTGGAATCATACGCCGCTTTTGCGGAAGCCGGGGCTGCAATCTTTGAACGAATAGATTTTTGTTTGGGATGCTTGGAAGGAGCCTTCAGATTCATGATAGATGCTGCTGCTGTTGTTGTTGTTGATGTTTTTGGTGGTGGAGGAGGGGGTATGCTTGTCAGCATTATTGGTGTTGATTCCGATTCTTCATAGTTTGAACTGATTCTCCAATATAGACTCTTTGCTTGCTTCCATTCCCCATCTGAAAAATATTCTAAATGATGTTTTCTGGAATCTATCTGGGATAGTACTTGCGAAGTAAGTGTGAGTTCGTCGTTCGAGAAGACTGGCGGTGTTTCAACGTCACTGCTCTCCAAGAGGCTTTCTATGCTGGAAAATATAGGAGCTCTGTGTTTGGCTTCAAACGTATTCCAGGCTGGAGTTTGGGGCTTGGGAGCAGAAGCCGGTGCTGGAAGTTCTTGCGTAGGTGCATCTATGGAATGACAAGAGGACAGAACAGGCGTCAAAGTTTTCGGCAAAGAGTTCATCCATTCACCGGCGTACTCAATAACAGTTGACTCAATCTGCTGCTCCCAGGCTTCTTCTGTGAACCCACTGGGTGGAGCCAACATCCCTTCTGCAAATCCAGAAACCTTTCTTTCCTCAAGTAAGTCACTCCATAGTTGTGTTAGGCTTGTAGAAGTGATTGCGTCTGGGTTTCCGCGTAGTTGGCAGAGGGATGCAGCCCAGAGGATGCGCAAGTCGCATTTTGTTTTGGCAAGGCATTTCAGAGTTCGACATAGACGTTCGCGTGTAGGAATCCGCGTAAACCCTTCGAGTTGCTGGAAAATGATCAAGTTTTAGTGTTGGGATGGGGAATATAACAAGTACTTACAGCCAGAACCGAAGCGCAATCCAAGAATCGATACACTTGGGCTCGAGAAATCTTTTTTTTTTAGAAAATTCTAGTTTAGTCCTTCTCCAACCTGACAATGAGTAGTCGAGTTTACCTTCCAACACTCCCTGAAGTAATTTTCTAAACTCACAGCCTTTTCTTTATACAATTTCTTCCCTACAATAATTTGGATTGCAGATACTGTTTTCCTAAATCTGCAGTCGGAAAGACAAAAAAAAAGTCGGATTAGTAATGGAAATAGCTGTCAACAAGTTGGACTCACTTTTTCTGCCGAAGTTCCAAGTCTTCACCGGATACGTGATTCTTCATAAAAAAAAATAGGAGAATATCAGATTACAATAAAAATGAAGGATCTGCTCAGGAATCGTACCAGAATCTGTAATCAATACATTAGGACCCCCCCTTGTCAAAGCAAAAAAATTGCTGCGCGCGCACATACCTTCAAATCAATGTCGGCCTCCATCGCACTAAGACCGATTTCATCTTGAGAATCTCCCATATCGTCGTATGATATGCTGGGATTGAGGCACTGATTTGCAGATGGTGCGTACTCAGCCACTTCCTCTGGTTCCGAAAACAAACTGGGACCGCCTTCAGTCTCAGAGTTGTACGCGAGCGGATTTATTTGCGGCGTGTAAGAGCGTGATAGCAAGACTAGAGTTTCTGCTGCCATCGTATAAGGGAATTTGTTCTAGGGTGCGGGGGGGTGTTTTGTCCGGAAGAGTCTCCCACAGCCACTGGCTTGATAAAGTCGATCAAAATAAAGCGGAGTTTTGTCGTTTTTTGATAGTCCTGATTTTAACGATTGTCTGGGTGCTCGTTAGGACGGGTGGGCTGCTTCAGGGACAGTGGCTGATTGGAGACGCGGGGGAGCGACAAATATTCTGAATATTTTTCAGTCCCGCCAAGTACTGTACCCCTCGTCAATTCATCTCAATTTATCAATTTATTGCTTGGACACCTCGATCAAAGACCTCTGTTAAAGTAGAGAGTTTTGATTCTCTCCCCATCTGCACCTCTCAGTTGTCTAAATTGGGGTTCCAAGTTATCAACCGACACTTCCGCAATCTGAGGGAACAAGGCAATAGCACAAGGAAGAGCAGCCATCAAAGACCCACAAATCGTCAACAAATTCAATGGCGCATGTAAGCGAGGATTCGCCTTGAGGAACTTTGTCTTTTCAAGCTGTGACATGATAACCGAAGGGAGAAAGACGGCTGGGAATGCAGTCGCCACACGGGAGACTGCAACTTGAGAAATAGCAGACCATCCAGCGCTTTGAGACTTTCCAACAGTTTCTCCCTTGTCGTTGAAGACGGAAATTCCTTCAGTGATTTCCTTGCTTCTCATCAAAAACACGTTCAGGGTACCGGCGGCGGCTACAGCGACGAAAGGTACACCTCGTCCCATCATTTTGAGAGTAGATGGAGAGAATCGCTTGGTGCGTTTGACGTACTCATTTAACCCAACGGCAATGGTACATGAGGAAGCCACGGCGGTACCATAAGCAAAAACAGTCTCGCCCATATCCATCTGAGTTGTCTTATTCGCGTTGCAGTAGTTGAAAGCCACATTCACAGACTGGTTCACCCATCTTTTTGCTCACGTTTAAAAAAAACGGGGCAGTTCAACAAGAAAGTACTCACTGCCAGAATAAAATCGAAACAATTGAAGGGTTTGGCACCAGCATTCCAGCCACAATCAAGGCATTGGTAGGAACGAAACACGCCATTCTGAATGGAAGCAAGATCTTTTCGCCAGTATCCGAGTGGAAGTTGGAATCAATCACTATTTGAAGGAGCACACCCGGTCAGATGAAGAAGGGACAGCTTCAAAACATAAACCCAAATTGGAACTTACATTTCTTTGCCTTCCAAAGCGCTTCTTCATCGGCGTTGACGGCCCGTCCCTTCCTGTTATCTCCGAATCAGCACCATTTAGATAAAATTGCCCTCCCCAGCACCCTATTTTTTTTTACTTTGTAGTTGGCCAAGAGTTCTTTCGCAGCATTCAGTTGTGAGTCAGTGGCAAGCAAGTTCCTTAGAGTGAAAAAGAGGTGGAGGATTGCGTTAGCACTGGTTGAATCGTTCACGAACAAGTCACGGAAGTACCGTGGATCCGTGATTTCGCTAAAGTGCCTCAGTCGGCCCAAGTATGTTCCCTGATCGTAGCGTGGCTTTGCTTAAGTGCGATAGTCAGAACTTCAGCGATGCAAGCAAGCTACAGCACTAACTCAAGTCAATCATTGAATCTTTTTTTTTTGAAGACTTCCAACTTTATTGAAATGAGCAGATTATCAACACACACCAACCAAATCGCATCGTTCATCAGAGAATCAAACGGCAAATTAGTAGTCCTTACAGGCGCAGGACTCTCTACCGGCTCAGGGATCCCCGACTACCGCGGCCCCGAAGGAATCTATCGCAGGAACAAGGATTACAAACCCATTCCAATACCAACAGTTTGCCGCCAGCCACGCCTTCCGACAACGGTACTGGGCTCGATCTTTTGTCGGATGGCAAACAATCAAGAACGCTAAGCGAAACGTTTCACACGAGGCGTTGTTAAACCTTCGAGACAATGGATGGATCAAGGCGGGTCTAATCACACAAAACGTGGACGGTTTATTGGGAAAGAATAAGGACCATGTTTTGGAAATTCATGGCACGTTGCACGATGTTTCTTGCATGTCTTGTAACCACACCATTTCGAGGGAAGAGTTTCAATCCAACCTGTTTGACTTGAATCCATCGTTTCACGAAAAGCTTCAGAGTAAAGAAAAGATTCACCATTGGTATGAGAGAATCAAATCCCGATGGATGACGTTGAAATTGCGTGGAATTACGACGCGTTCAAATATCCACCATGTATTTCTTGTGAAACTGGTGTGTACAAACCAGATGTAGTCTTTTTTGGAGAAAACATGCGTTCAAATGTGCGGGACAAGTCTTACCAGATGGTTGAAGATGCGAATCACATGTTGATTGTTGGATCCTCCCTACAAGTGTATTCATCCTTCCGACTTTTGAAGTTGGCAAAGCAGTTGGGCCATAAAGTGGCTGCTCTGAACCTCGGAGAATTTCGCGGGATGGAGATGGTTGACTTGTGGGTTAATGAGTCCAGTGACAAGATTCTTCCTGAAGTTGCTCGTGTGTTGCAGACAAAAATAAACACGTGAATGACATTGAAAAGACGCCCCCCCGTTCTTTATTATGCTTTGGGTCTACTGATTTCATAACCACTCGTGGTTCTCCCGTACATGTTTCCACCCAGCCGCGAAACAGGTTTAAACAAAGCCATATCAACCACTTTCGTCTCAGGATTCCACACTTCATTCTTGATAGTGACACCTACTATTTCTCCAAATACCACTCCAGTTGCAATGTCCCCTTGAAAAACATGTGAAATCAGATCATGTGAAAGAGCAAAATAAAAAAAAAAACAGAAGAAAAAAGTTTTACCCGCATCATTCTTAATCTTGTGGCAATGGGTAAACTTGCATTCAAAGCTAATAAGTGACTCAAGACATCTCTTTGGTCGAACAAAGCGTGATGGGACAAGCGTCAGTCCAGAGAGTTGGTCCTCTTCAACATCATACGGAACAGGAATCGCGCAATGATTGCCACTTTCCACAAAATGCTAAAATAAATGAAAAAAACACAAAAACTTAACACCGATTCAAAAAAAAATATATGTCAAACCAATTAAAAATACCTCATTGAAGGAGTTGACCACAAATTCTCCTGTTTCTTCGATATTCCTCAAAGAATCTTTCGGTTTTCCTCGAGAGTAATTGATTGAAACCATAATTGTGGGAGGATCATGACACACTAGCATATAGTATGAGAATGGTGCCATGTTGACTGGTCCTCCGTCTTTTTCTTTCGAACATGTCGATACAAGAGCAACCGGTCTCGGAACCTATTACTCCCAATCAAACGGAAGTTATAATAAGCGTACAAATGGGATCAAAAAAGGCATTATCACGGTACCACAGCCCCAATCAGAAATCTGTACATTTCTCCTGGCTCCAAATCGGATGCCTTGAACACGGTTTCTTTGTCGGCCGAAAAAGGCTTTGGAAGGGGCTGATTCTCAGGTGGGCACCATGATGGAGACGGGGGAGCAGTTAGAGTAAACTGTGTACGATTGGTCGAAAACTGGGACGTCGTCCATTTGTGGTGGATTGATGATTTCAAAGCTGCCGATAATTCTAAAAATAGATGCTTACCTTTATAGGATCGTCCGTTTAGCTTTTGTGGCATAAGAAGCTTGATAGCTCCACGAGAAAGACGGGGGCTATTTAGTAGCATGAGGGTTTTGAATTATGAAAAGTTAAAAACTACAAATCCGACTCTTCCCTTTCATCGCTTCTCGAGTCGATCACGGGCATTATTCCGGCGTGCAACCTTTCTAGTAGACTATTGCTCTGCGAACTGGCCGATTGGGACAGCGCGCCAGGGTGGATGCAGCGCACGTTTGCATAGCGACGTGTTAACGAACAAATAAATCGATATAACAAAAAAGAACTACAAGACGCGTTTTTATGAACAACATTCCTTGAAAATCGCGAAACTGTTGACTACTGTTTTCTCAATGAGAACTCTTTCTTTCCACAAACGAAGGAATATCCAACAACATACAACCTGAAACATCATATTCTAATTCAGAGCCTCCGCTCACATAGGCAAGATAAGTTTTACCATAGTCGCTAGTAGGGTAATGAACCCACTTGATGGACCTGTCATGAACTGCACCCAAACCTTCTGTCAAAATAGCCCCATCGTATTCTTCATCCCACCACCGCTCAGAAAATTTCTCGCCAACGTAAACGCCATAAGATGTGTGACCGAAGCTTCGGCGATATTGTTTGAAGACATCCAACGAGCGATACTTCTTTCCTGATTTCTGGTCCATAAGAACATCATAGTTATCGCGCCGATCAAAGTCAGAACCTGAGTCGTGTTGCGGAGCATATGCAGCCATCATTCGAACACGGATACCTAAGGCCGTGGCGCCTTTGTATACCAATAAATCAACTCCCTTGAGCAAAAAGACTGTTTCAGGGATATTCAAGCCCATCGGATACTGATGCTGCAAACCAAACCCAAGAGTACCTCCCCTCGGCATAAAGACTGGATCCTTGAGCAAAGCGGCAAGAAGAGCGTGGAATGGGCCCAAGGAAATAGCGTCAACAGGTGGGCAAATAACGTCGCTTGTCCCAGTATCGACCAAAAGAAGGTTGTAGGTGACTGTGACGCGCAATCCCGATTGAACGGGAAGAATCTCGTGTTCACACGCAGAATTGAAGGCTGCCCAATGAATCGCAGGAGGACACAAATCATCGATGCTTCCTGAAATCGCTTGCTGCTTCTGCATCTGCTTCTGCAGCAGCAAGTCTTGCTCGATGCGATTCGCCCAATCAAACACGACCACCACCCCTTTGTGGCGCACAATCAGATCCCCGCCCGTGTGTTCAAGCGGTAAGCAAACAACAAGCGTCCCAAACAGCGACGACCTTTCGCGGTGCGGCTTCTCCCCGCCGCCCACGCGGTGCACGTCCATCGAGCGCAGCTCGGCGGCGACGCGCTTCCCGCCCGCGCGCGCATCCGCCCGCAGCGCCGGCTCGACGCTCGCAGCGACAATGTCGCAGACGGCGGCGCCCAGATTTGTCACAAACCACGCGGCATCCAGACGCAGAATCGGCGACGCGCCGGCGGCCAGCACGCGGTCCCAGCGCGCGCGCGGCGTCGTCTGCACGTGCAGCATGGCGCTGTTGCTGTCGGCGTCGGTGTCGGCGCCGTCGGTCGACGCGTTGTCCGAACGCGTCCGGACAACAACCAGCTGCTCGCTGCGGCCGAGCCGCCGCCGCGCGCCGACGGCAAACGGCTGCGCGCGCGCGTCCGACGCCGCCTCGAGCGCCACGAGCGCAAACACCTGGCGCACCCCCGCCGGCAGCATGAAGCACGCGCCGCACAGCCGCGAGAACGCGAGGAAGTCCGTGATTGGCCTAGCCGCCGCGTCTCTTTTTGGGCGCAATGTCCGCGGCGCAAAGTCCGGACTGTCGGGCGGCGCGGCGCGTCGCTCGTAGCGCGTGTCGGTCGCAAGGTGGTGGAGGAAGCGCAGCGCCACGTGAGGATGCGGGCCCAGCCGATACTGTCTCTGCGACGCAAGGCAGAGCCGCATGTCGTCGGCGGCTTTCAGACGGGCCTTGACGTTGATCAGCACTTCAATTGGAAGGGTGTCCATGGACTTCTTGGGGCGAACAAAGAGCACCATCTATTTTATTGAAGGCTATTATGACAGCAGGCGGAAACCCACTCCATAAAACTAGCTGATTCATTCGACCCCCCTCCGAAATGAGTTCCATCCACATTATACAAGTTATTGTTACTCCCAGTCATTCGCGCAATTGATATCTGGTCCTTTACTACCACCATAGCCTGCGCCAAGGAAAGTTCAGACCCCAACTGACTTTCCACGTGAAATATCGCGCGTGACGTCGAAAGCAAGAAGCGGTGAACCTCGGTAAGCCCAGCAAGCCTTTTTGTTCGTGGTTGTCAAAACAAAACTGTTAAAACTTTCCACACACCACACGCAAAAACAAAGATATCAGAAAACAAACCATTTCCGCAACCGCTTGGATCCATTTTTCTCTGAAGCCGATAAAGACTGCGATGCCAACTTCCCCATGCTCTTTGGCCCACACAAATCCACCATCAACGACATGTCAAGCTGAAAGACGCTTTTCAAAAGAGGATGAAGCGCTTCACTCACAGGTTGCTCTTCTTCCGTCACATTCGACACGTTTGAATTTGTCGTTGCTCCCATAGCTCCTGCAACAGGAAAAGCTGCAAGATTTGTCAAACTGCCATACACCAACCCATGCGAGTACAAGTCATAATAGTCAATAAAGTCACTTTGATCTAGAGCTCCTCCCCCTTTCGGAGGAAATGAAAACACAAGATGTCTCAAAACCAGCTCCAATGCCGCTCGAAGACGAGGTCGAACCATTGAACTCGATGTATTAGCCGCCAGATTAGAAAATGATGGTATATTCTTGAAAAAGGAAAGAGTCGTCGCTTGCGCTGCAGTCTGATTCCTTCTCAAGTCTTGTTCTTTAAACCCAAAAAGAAATTTCAGTTTTTTTTTTAAATTTTGGAACTCCAAAGGCGGAACAAAAAAACAAACCATTTTTCCGCGCTAATTCCATAGACAACTGTCGCTCATCTTCCTCATCAAGTTCAAACTCTTCTTCTCCTGGGTCACTCTCCATAGCAGTTTGAATTTGATCTACCAAACCATTGTCATCCCTACTCCAACTAAAGCTTATCGGACTTCCAGGAGTAAGTGGAATTTCACTTGGCTCATTAGAGCCATCATATCCATCCGTATGGAACACCGACATTCCGGTATAAGCAGCCGTATCCTGTTGAACCGGCGGACCAGAAGCAGGTGTGCGAGGCGGAACCATATTTTGCACCTCACCATACTGGTATCCACCAATAAACGGGTCCGACACACGACGACTACTCTGCCGAAACAAAGAGCTTGTAGCAGCATTCAAGATGAAATCATGTGTAGAAGGACCTGTTTTCTGAGGACCCGGTAGATCTTGACGTTGTTGGGGAGACCCACCCTCTTGAAATTCACGAGGAAGCTCCTCTTCCAGTGTCTCTTGAAAAAAGTTTTCAGCTGCTCGATAATCCGCTCCTCCCTGCCCGTCGTTCGCGACTTCATTTTCAACCATACAAAGACCATTCCCTGCCAAGAACGCCTCCAAATTAACAGCATTACTACTAACCTCAGGGTCTCCCCCCACTTCAAAATTCTCTCGCGTCAACTCTTGTAAATCCATTTCCCCTCCATCCGACAACCCAAACGCAGCCGCTGGCTCTTGATTTGGCCTAACATCTCTCAAGCCAGCATTACTGTGACCACCTTTACTCCTCCCCTCAAGCTCCTCAGCTATACTTGTCGACGCTGCTTTAGGCAATTTATTCCTTACCGACGGCGATTTTACTGGAAATGGTGTCTGCGATGGACTTTTCGCATAATCCATCCTCCTCAACAACCACGTATTCTGAATCGCACTACTCCCAGCTCCAGGACCAAGAGCCGCCGCACTGGCGGATGGTGGTGTCGGCGCTAGTGAATCCAATCGTCGAAGGGACATTGAGCCAGACACCGAACCGGGCAATCTTTCCGCCGCCATTGGTGACCCAATTCCAGCACTGGAAGCTCGAGTTGGTGAAGCTCTTTCATCCGATGCGACCCCCAGTGGCGATTGAGGTCTCCCGAAAACCCGACTCGTCCCAACTCCAACCTCATGCCTAGAAAGCTCGTTTGGAGCCGTAGCAGACATACCAGTATCCACAAATACCCTAGAAACTTTTGCTTTCGGGGAGGTGGAGGAGGAGAAGAAGGAGGAAGAAGAGGGAGGAGCCGATATGGATGATCTGGCACTGGATGTCCGAGTTTTCGGGCTCGTAGCTCTGGTATCGAATGTAACAATCCCCAATGGCGATTGAGGCCTCACCCCAAAAATCTGACTCGTTCCAACTCCAACATCATGCCTCGAAAGCTCGCTTGGAGCCGTTGCAGATGTCCCAGAATCAACAAATACCTTGGAAACTTTTGTTTTCGGGGAGGAAGGAAGCGATGTTGATGTTTCACTCGATTTCTTATACTCTGCAGAGAGAGCCTGCATCGACTGAACAAGTGGTGGCCGCTCTGGCCGATAGTGATGAATCGACGTCCTCCCAAATTCAACTTTCTTTGGAGACGAAGCCAACGACGAAGACGAAGATTGACCAGGCGATAGCTTGGCAGTCGTGGGACTGGCAATACGCAATGCCGCTTCATCACGGTCGGTCCTCGGAAGCAGATCAACTGTTTGTGGTCGCACTGAAACTCTTGCATTCAAATCCGTGGAACTAGCCCTACCCACCAAAGTTCCCTTCTGCTCTACCCCAACCTCAAGCATTTCATTCTGCTCTCTGATGTGAACATCTGGGGGCTTTTGAGGAGAGCCCACAGGGACCTGTCTCTCTATAAATATACTCGGCTGACTTGCCACCATCTGTTTCTTTCTCGCCAGAATAGCAGACTCTATTCTCTGAAGCGACGAAAGCGGAAAATCATCCACCGCAGTTGAGCTAGTTTGTCTCGCTTCAGGGCTACTTGATTTTGGCCGCCCGCTCCAACCAGGTTGAGTTATATGGACCTCCGAATACGCTCTTTGTCCCACTGAAGTTCTAGATCTAATATTGGGAACAGAAGAGCGCCTATGATGAGCCGTTGGGCTGGTTATTGCGTTTGACACAGTACTAATGTCTCCAACTTCGATCGGCATAAACTCGGAAGCGCCTTCGGTCCGTGGACCTTGTTGGTGTAGTTGTGGTTGCTCATTTGAAGGTATGCGGTACTGCATCGATGCGCGTCTAGGTGAATGGGAAAATGCCGCTGCTGCCTGCATAATAACTTCCGATTCGACCTTTTCACATCTTCTCAAACTGCTTTCATGTTCACTGATTATGGATTCTAGTTCTTCATCAAGACATGCTTTACTGGGTGTGTAATCCAGCTGCTGCGGCTTGGAAGGAGTTGGTATTGTTGCCTTGGTCACAGCGTCAAACGCATCATCAAAGTAGTGCGCCGTCTTTCGAAATATGGCACTCGCCCCTTCTCCTCCAGAATTAGCTTGTGGATAACGATGACTCAAACTATGTCTTCTGTGTTGCTCAAATCGATTCGGTGGCCGATGAAGATCATTGACGGATTGGGCGGTTGGGCGAATTTTGAAGTTGACGCCTTTAGCTTCCGGTTGGTGGTGGGTATCCTGATTGGATAAAACAGTTGCGGATTCACCACGCGGGGGCTCAGCAGCTGACTGCGAGTCATGGCCCTGATCATACTCCTCAATAGACGCCATCTTTTCAACCGTAGGATCCCTCTGAATCCGTTTCCGAAACTCTTCCAAAACAATAGCTTCCTCTTCGGCTATTTTTTGCAAGATGGAAGACTGCTCTTCAAAAGAGAACGGGTGCTTGACTGTGTCGGCAGCAGAACTAACAGGTATCGACTCCGGAGGACCCGAATCCGATGCCACGTCAGGCTCCGACAGTCGACCACGTCGAGACGGCCGAATCTCCCTTGTACTTGAGACTGGTGGGTCTACCCGCTCCTCCCCGCGTTCCTCCCAAACCTTCTCCTTCTCCTCCCTATGCGCCCAATTAAACCTAATATTCCCTTGCGGGATCTCCGAAGCCTTGAAAAACACATCATCCCCAAACTTCCCCCCTTCCCCTCTCACCATCAACCCGTGACTCCTCGCAAACCGTTGCGTTTCAAAATCTCGCCCTAAACGAAACACGGAATGCAAATGTACCAATTCTCCATAGTTCAACAACGCTTCTCTCAAGGCACTCACTTTCAAATGCTGATCAACTAAATCATACTTTTCGGATCCCCAAATGATTCTTTGTTCTTCATCCCCATCAAATGGATGCAGCCCTCTTACTAAACGATATATAATTTCCAATGATTCAATAGAGTCTTTGGACAAGGCTGTGGCACCCGTTTCCTTTTTTTGCGAAAAGTTGGGGAAAAGATCTTGAACCATATCGTTGGCGGTTACAAGGTTGGCTTCATTCACACGATCAATCAAGGCGCCGGCGCCTAAAACTCTTGCAAGTGATTCAAGGACAATTACGCGTAGCAGCGGGGTTTCGTCGTGTCGAAGTCTATGAAGCACATTGCCGAATGCACGGAGGACTCTGTGATCGCAATGGGGGATTGTTTCTGTCGATTTGGATCCTTCAAGAATTCCGGTTGCGATAAAGGCGATGCAATGATGCAGGGAAAATAGCTGGTCTTTTGAATATACAGGCTTTCCCTGTTTGGCGTTTTCTGGTTTAGAAACTGAAATGGGAGCTTCACTCATGAGACGCGACATTAGTTCATTAGCGACTTTAACAACGGATTTTTGCCGCGGGTCCGATAGAGTCGGCAAATGAAGCCCCTTTGTTGACATGGAATAAATGTTTGGATTCGCAAGAATGGGGCATTCCGAGTAAATATGTTTTGATATGTAGAAGGCCCATTCCCCAAAAGAGGCTCGCTCTAGATCTGATCCTTGCCATTTGCTATCTCTATTTCAAACAGCACTAGTTAGTTCTTATTCGGCAGAAAGCTCAGCGCGTGAAACTCACACTTCTTCAAATCCAACAGAATCATCCAAACACCAAATCAAGTACTTGAAGGGGGTCTTCAAAGCGGTAGGCAACCCAACCCATCGATCCTCTCTCCGTGAAACAGAAACAAGACCCCCGCCGTCAGCCTCATTCTGCCGAAACCAATGTGCAATCCCATATGCATCTCTAGGATCGTCGAAAATGCATTCTCCGCTTTCTCGATGATGAACCGCATTACTGCTGATGATTGTTGAATTTGGAATATGAAAATGAGCGGGATCATTGTTGAGAGAACGGATAGCCAATGCGTGGGCAGCTGCTTTGCGTATTTCCGGGTCAAAATCATCAAACAGTGAAAGCAGGCAAAGAGAAATCTTTTTTTTTCAAAAAACAGAAGTGAGGGATCTTAAGAACAATCAGAACTGTTTTTCAAGGGAAGTATCAGAAGGACTTACTTCACGGTTTCCGTTTGTCAATATTCCTAGTAGATGAATTGCAAATTTCCTCAAATTTAACATGGATTCATAAGATACAAATTTGGCATTCGTTGGAGGTTGTGGCTGCGAATTGTCGCTAGATACATTAACAGCCTTGCCATCTTTTTCCGTTCGAGAACAAGCCGTGGTGATCAGCCATTTTGTTAAATAATGGATTGTGTTTTGTGGTTGAGACGTGTCTAACTCAAAGACGGAGATTCAACACACAGTCTATAATGGGAAGGACACACTAACCCATCAAGGGGCGCTCAGGTATTGACCCCTTATCTTTTCCAATCCTTCCATTGTAGACCCCAATCACAATCTCGACGCATTCTTTCGTATTCTCAATACCACCTAAGCCAGCCACTTGTTCTAAAAAAGGAAGCAGAAATAATTGTACTAGTCTCGCTGAATAGATTCTGGTAGAAAGTGTCCATTGAATAATCTCGAATGAAGTTCGTCGATCCAAACACGAGATTTTGCCGGGCAGACTGTCGCCATCCTCACTTTCATCAGAAACGCTTGTCGTCAGCCATTTGGCCATTATTTCCAAAAATCCTGCTACATGCACAGCAGACGATAAAGCTTCAGATATCAACCATGGAACAGTTCCCGAGCGCTGGGCGTGTGTCGATCCTTTCGATGACGTGGGTTCTTTCCACGATACTTTTTTGTCGGCTCGTGGTTTTGATAAATCTTTGCATACATTTTGAACGCGCGTGGCTAATTCTGTCAGACATTGTGATGCAAATTGATGAATGGTTGGTTGCCAAATGGCAAGTCGAAGTATTGGATTGACGATATGTTTCAGAAGTAGAAGCGGATGCGACATGAGTTTGATGACAGTAGGCTTTTGATGGGTGCTAGGAGTGGCCAAAAGTGGTAGGCAGGTGATGGATCTCGCAAGGAATGCCGAGCAATCAGTGAATATTGCCACAAGTATCTGCCGGTCGAAGATTAAGAGTCTCTCCCAAAGAAAAGAATTTTCCAAGAATCTTTCCTCACCATCTTTTGATTTGTTGATGTTGCGGTACAGCGTTTCTCCAGCTTGTTGAGTCCTTTCAACAGTCCCTTCAAGAAGTACTCCACCATTAAAAGCCCCCGATATCCCCCCCTTTCAATAGCATTATTCAATGAAGCAAGCAGATCCCGAACTGCTAGATGAGTTCTCCATGCAATTTGAAACATGACGTCCTCGGGCCTTTGGTGCAATCGGTGTGTGTTTTCGACATCAACCAGAGACAGAATGCAGTCAAACAGGGATTCGAGCACGAGTTCGGCCTCCTCTGACGCGGCCGCGTCCGCAGACAGACGCAGCAGCTTGCGCAGATTGTCTGAGTCCAGCTGGCGCGCCAGGTCGGCCAGACTCGCCAGCGCCAGCAGCCGCAGCTCGCGCGCGCGCGCCACGGCCAGCGCGGCGTCGGCGGCGGCGGCGGCGTCGACGAAGGCGGCGTAGTGCAGCGCGGCCACGAACGCCGCCGCCGCACGCAGCCGCGCCGAGCCGCCCGCGCCCGCCGCCGCCGCGCCAAACTGCGCAACGAGAAACCGCAGCAGCGTCGTCAGCCGCCGCCGCGCCGTCGCGTCCGCGTTCGGACACGCGCCCGTGTTCGGACACGCCTCCGCCAGCGCCGCGCTCGTCAGGCGGTCCACGAGAGGCGCGTGCATCGCGTGCCATAGCGACGTTGTGGGAATCCGCACAACTGCGCCCGCCATTGTTTTTTGTTGTTTTGATTTTAATTAAATAAAATAAAATAAATACTGAATATGATCTATTCACCACTTCTTCTATTGTCTATTTACCGATTTTTGCTTCACTGGTCGTCGGACTTTGGTTGCCCTGGCTTACGTACATCGTAAGATTATTTGGCTTGCGAATCCGCCAAAAATAATTTCGGCTGAAACTGCATTTATCTTTGAAACCTTTGTTTCCAAGAAAAAAAGACCCACGAAATGAGTGCCCCTGCGTACACGCTGAATCTTGTTGGTGCACCTGCCTGTATCCCAATCGACTACATGATGCACTTTGCTTGGACTGCAACAGCAGGAAACAACGTATTGGTACATTCGCTTTATTTGTAGACACGCCTTCTTTCGTTTTGCTGATTTCAATATAGGACTGGATCGGAACGTACGCGCCAGGAGAATGCGTTCCAACAACTGCTACCTGCACTGTCCAATTAAGCGCTTGGAGCTACATCAGCACAACTTCAAGCTCGACAAGCGGCGTCCTTACCATGAAGGCACCAAGCTCTGTGGGAAATTTCACTGCATATTACCTCTTGAAAAATGGGTATACATATGCAGCTCGGTCCACATCTTTCTATGTTCAATCAGCAGCAACCTGCGCTGCCACTGCCTCCTCTTCGACCACAACTACTAGTAGTACTAAAACCTCTACAGCAAACGTGCCAACATCTTCTACCACATTTGCAACAACTACTAGTACAGCTGAAATCCCAAGATACTCTGTTTCGGTTGATTCTAGCAAATGCATCCAAGCAAGTACTACTATTTCTGCCACTTGGACAACCACACAGGGCAACGCAGCATCCAATGACTGGATCGGAGTATTTCCTGTCGGTACCTGTTCCAACACAACATGTCCAAACACATCAGCGTACAAGTAAGTAAACACCACAACGTCCAAGTTTCAAGGATCTGTCAGCATTCCAGCTCCAACGACGGCCGGAAAGTACCAAGTGTATTACTTGCTAAACAACAGATATACAATTGCAAACTCGTCTACAATTTTCACAATTTCCGCCTCATGTGGAGTGGCAACTGCAACGTCGACAGCTACTCCCGGCCCCACCACTTCTCCTATTCCATCTCAGTATTCT
Source organism: Obelidium mucronatum (assembly GCA_025765595.1). Lineage (NCBI taxonomy): Eukaryota > Fungi > Chytridiomycota > Chytridiomycetes > Chytridiales > Chytriomycetaceae > Obelidium > Obelidium mucronatum. The sequence goes on along the minus strand of JAIVFH010000065.1, from coordinate 130,308 downwards.
TTGAGCCTTGTTAATTATTCGCCATGTCTTCCTGTGGGGTCAATGCTTAACTTTGCTTGGGTCGCATCTGCTGGAAATGGCTTGAAGGTAAAAAAAAAACACATGCGAAATACCGCCTTCAATCTCACGACCTCAAATATTTTATAGGACTACATAAGTGTGAATTCATGCACAGAAAGCACTTGTAACACAACATCAACCATGTGGGGCTTCGTCAAATCCACTGTAGGTTCCACAAACGGGTACTTGAACATGCCAGTCCCAACTGCTCCAGGAACCTATATTGGCTACTATTACCCAGACAATGGAAGTACTATTGCTGCAAAGTGTCAGACTTTCAAGGTTGCAGCATCTTGCGATTCAACAACAACTACAACTGCTGTAACCACCGTCTCCCCTTCTCCAACGATCTTACCAACGTTTGCAGTCACGGTCGAAAACAAATGTATTACTACAGGCGGCTCTTTTAATGCAACTTGGAAGGTTACAGGATCCGGGGCAGGGTCCAAGGATTGGTTGGGAGTGTATCCCGTTGGCGCGTGTTCCGCGACGCAATGTCCTTCTAGTTACGCGGCATGGGCATACGTGAATACTGCTAGTTCCAAGAATCAAAACACAATTAGCTTAAATTCTCCGGCAAGTGCGTGGAAATATCAGGTTTATTACTTGTTGAGTGATGGATACACTGTTGCTGCATCTTCTCTGGCCTTCCAGGTTGATGTTTCGTGTCCAAAAACTCGTTGAAAAAGAGACGTGTGTTTTATTTCTGTCAGTAGTCGTTTTGCCTGTCTTTTTTTCTAGTTCAATCAAAACTGGAGACAGCTTTCGATTGCTTCTCAAACCTTGAAAGCAGTGCCGTCCATCATATGATATTCACCACTCAAAATGTCATCAAACTCCATCAATAGCTCTGTTCGATAAGTCACTATTCCTGGACAAACTCAACGCGTAAGAAGGGTAACCATCCAGCTCTCATTGTAATTCTTACCAGCACATACCTGCTTTTTTTCTTCTTCTAGTATCAAACAACCTTTTCTTTCACAAAATGGTTGCAATACATTGCAAAGTCAAAAACACGGGAACATATGCTGCTCACTTCAAGACTTGATAATAAAACGCCATATGTTGAAGTACTTGCATAATGGAAGAAAAAAATGTGCTAGTGATACAAATTGGGCTGTGTGGTGTTTTCTCAATGCATGTAACGATTTTCCACTCCAAATCAACCCGTGAGAATCGACTTTGCAAACGAGGTTCAAGGCCAAGAGTTTGCTGGAAAAGTTGCTTAATTTGTCTATGGCAAGAGTTGAATAAAGTGTGAAATCGCTTCTGGCCAACCATTGGTGTCAAGGTAGATGCATTGTCTGCTTGAATAATGAATATTCGAAGCTGTTCTTGGTGCTATATCCGTCAGATCGACAGATATGCCATGTCAAATTGATGGCCACGAGGTGGGCTTTATCCAAAAAGAACATGGATCCTTGGCGGTTGACAAGCCTCGAAACACTTGGCCACTTTGTTTTTTGGTTCACAAGCCATCTTTAGCCCACGCTTTCGAATCCTCTTGAGGATAAGTGCTCTCGCACAGGTCAAGCATGTCTGGCTTAACCATAAAATTAAATTCTCGTGGCCAAGAAAATGAAGATCCGAAAAAATTGTTTTTTCTCCAGACAACAAAAATTCTGCAAAAAAAAAAAAAGAACCTCCTAACCAGCCTCCTAACTACAGATAATGACCTGGGGCGTACAAGTTGGTGCATCATGGCAGGTGGGACTAAGCGTATGTGTCAATTGTTTGTCATCATGTCTAACTGTGTAACAACATAAAACAGTGGAACTTGAGTGGCGAGCATCCTAATGCTACGGTGCCCGCCATGGTGTATGCGATTGACGTTGCATCCACCGGGGCTGCTGGAGTTCAAGCCGTCAAAGCGGATCACCCCAACAGAAAGGTGATTTGTTACGTCAACAGTTGAGTCTCGTGATTTGCCAATATATTTGATAAAAGGACCCCTCATCACGTACTAAACCTTTGCACTCTTCTGCAGTTGGCTCTTTGGAGTTGGGTAGTCGAGAAGATGAACCCCGCTTCCATCCCAGTGACTTGGGAGGTCCATACCCTGGATGGCCAGACGAAGTCTATGTCAACATTCGTAGCAAGAATGTTCGCAACATTATGAAAGACAGATTCAAAGCCATGAAGGATGCCGGCTGCGACGCAATTGAACCCGACAACATGGCTTTGGACTACAAGGGAGGCGATGGCTTTCAACCTCCCCTTTCTGACGAGGACAACATTTCCTACATGGAATGGTTCTCAAACCAGATCCACAAGCTTGGCATGAAAGTCGCAAGCAAGAATGGCGGTCGTTACTACGTTAAACAACCTTACTTGACCGAGTTGTTTGACTTTGCAATGGTTGAAGAATGTGCCGCCCGCGGAAACTGCCAACAATACGACATGTTTATCCATGCGGGTAAACCTGTTTTTGCCACAGACTATTTGGATGCTGGTGAAACTGGCGGATGTGTCAAAATCACCGGTTCGGTGAATGATGCCTGTGCGACCATGAACAGTCACAACTTCAGTGGTATCATCAAAACCTGCGATTTGACTGACGAGGTCATTCAGTGCAACCACAACCTCCTCAGCGAGTATTCCATCTTGTCAAAACAAGATCAAGAATGTCTGGCCAGCAAGTTCCCACGCTGGGGTGAATTCATTCCAAAGCAGGTGACCTTGAGTGATGTTGCTTCGCTTTGCAAGCATATTAAGGGTGATGAAGCGCAAGGTGTTGTGAAAAAGTGTTCCGCAAACGCCGCTTCAGTTGTAAGTTTCCCCCATTTTAGACAACATAATCTCAAAAAAAAAAAAAAAAAAAAAAAAAAAAAAAAAAAAAAAAACCAGGCGCACTTTGCTATCGATTATTGCACCAATCTTAACATCAAAAATGTGCCCCGTCCTTCTAGCAATTCTGATGCTGTTGCTGAGTTGGTGGCCATCGCAAAGACCACGACATTGTCGACCAGAACTTGCTGGGCAAGCATTCCAACAGTTTCTGGTGATGTCAAAGCTCTTTGTGCAGAATTCTTTGATGGCTTAAAGACAAATTGCGTGGATCGCTCTCTTAATATCACCGAAGGTACCACAAGAGTTAATCTTGGTCTTAAGGCTACCGAAGCCATCCGTAAGGTGTGCAAGGCCGCCGGTTTTCCTGAATAATTCTATGCTTAACAAGTGTTTGGCTATGTTTTTAATAAAAGTTCTTTGGCTGAAGTTACGATTTTAAATCACGAACTGCGAATCAGATAATCCGACTCAGCAAGCCTCGATAATTTTCACTTTGCTCACGTCCATTGTTGAGGTGCAAGTCTGATTCACGAAAAAGGGCACAAAAATAAAACATTTTTCAAATATTGGTTGTATTACATCAATGTATACCGGCTTGGACTTACTAGTCCAACATAAAACCCCTTCAACACACCGAACGAAAAAAAACCCCAACTCAAGCGCAAGGAACAAGAACTTAAGCAGTGGCACTCTTACGGAGACTGGAGAGACGCTTACGGGTCTCGGATCTCTTCTCCTTTCTGTCCTTGACTCTTTGAGCCAACAGCTTGGCGTAGTCAGCAGCCTGCTCACGGGCAGTTTCCTGAGCCTTCTTCTTCAAGGCGAAGCGAGCACGTCTACGCTGGAGGGTAAGTGGAGTAACAAGACGTTGGATCTTTGGTGCCTTGCTGAATGGCTTCTTTCCTTCCTTCTTTGGGGTGATTTCACGACGGATAACGTACTTGCGGACATCGTCTTCCTTGGAGAGAGAAAAGAGCTTTCTGATCTTGCTGGCACGCTTTGGTCCCAAACGCTTTGGGTTGGAGACGTCAGTGAGGCCTGGGATTTCGCTGTCTCCCTGCTTAACGAGGACAAGAGAGAGGGCGGCAATGTCGGAGGCGACAATGCATCCACGGACAGTCTTTCTCTTACGCTCACCAGTGCGGCGGGCACGGTAGCAAGAGTGGCCCTTGGAGAGAAGGAGGGAAGCACGGCCTGGACGGAGGACACCCTGCTTCATTGGGAAACCCTGCTTGTCGTTTCCTCCAGTGATCTTGAAGACGTATCCCTTGAACTCGTCTCCGAGACCGTCAGCCTTGACTTCCTGGGACATGCGCTTGTCGTAGAAGATACGACTGTGTCGACAAAATGTTAACTGGGGAACAGACAAAAACGAAGGGCATCAACTACGTACGTCTTACGCTCGTCATCAATCTCGATCATCTTTTGGGTACCCAAAGATGGGTTGGCGATGTTCAACTAAACGGAAAGTTGCGTTAGTTTCGTTGGTTTGGATTCTTGAATAGGGGACAACAGATTGACACAAAGATCGAGCTGAGTCGTCTCGTTCACACAATGTCGATATCGAATTCAAATTGCGCATCCAGGACACTGTCGTTACTCCCGAGTAGTTCAGTTGTTTGAGTTATTCGCCAGCGAGATGCATGTCTCTCCTCCTCCTCCCATCCCCACCGCATCCGAGGCTCTCAAGACAACTCCAGCATCCGAATCTCTTTGTTTCGATCTCTCAGACAATGTTGTCGACGGTTTGAATTGATGCCGATGGCTGTGGAAGGAGGTGGTGGGTTGTCAAGTGCCAACACACCTTCATTTGGATTTGAAAAGGGAGGTCTAAAAATTGGCCAAAACCAACTCCTTGCTTCTAAATCTCACAGTACACCAGAGAATGCCAAGAGAACGCAAGTTTATTTTAACCAACTAAAATCGGGGTACTTTATATCAACAGATACATCAACGGCTAACATGTAAATCAACTCTTCCCGGCAAACAATCAGCAATCGCCTTCACATCCGTCTGATGCAACGAAATCAGGTGCACCTCCTTATCAATCACGTATTGAATTCTGTCATAATCCAAACCCTCATTATTCTTCAAGTACAAACACTTCAAATCTTCCAAACCAAGTAGTTGAAGTGGCACCTCGCCGACCAATCCATTCGAAGACGCGCCAAACTCTTCCAAATAAACCAACTGTCCGACAGACTCTGGAATCCGACCCGTCAATCGATTCCTTGAAACATTGAAATACTCCAAGCACATTGCATCCCCCAAATTGCTTGGAATCTCACCTTCCAACTCATTATCACAGAGTCGCACACACCTGAGCCGCGGACAACGCGAGAACAGATTGGCAGGAATAGTGCCAGTCAGCTTGTTGTGGTCCAGGTAGAGTATTTCGAGATGAACTAGTTCTGTGAGAGTGTCTGGAATAGGGCCTGCCAATTCGTTGAAGCAGAGATCTAAACGCTTCAGGTATGTGATTATGTTTAGGCAGGAAGGAATTCTGCCGCGTTGTGATTTGCTTGTCCATTTGATGCCGTCGATGCTGCTGTTGGTGTTGGTGCTGTTGTGCAAGTTAATTGGGGCCACAAGGATGTGCTGACAGTAGACTTCTTGGTAGTTTTGCGGCCAATGGAACCAAGCACTATTTAGATTTGATATCCACGGAGTTGTTGTTTTTGTTGTTGTGACTGTTGTTGCAGTTGGTTTCAGCAGACCCAAGCGTGCAAGATTAAGGTTGGCAAAGTGGCTTGAAGAGACAATGGCGGCAAACTTTGAGCAGAGACGCGCGAGACGGATGGAATTCGACGGGTTGATCCACGAGAGAATCTCTTCGATTAGTTCGACAGGGAGCTCAGTCAGAACACACGAATGCATGTATGATTCACAAAACTATTATTTTTATTTTTACTTTATTTTTGATCAAGCAATGGACACAATACAACCACCACCAAAGCACATGCCGAACGTCCTCGCGCCAAACCGGAACGCCTTTCCATCTGCTCCCACCTCATTTGCAAACAGAGCTGCTGGTGCCGGACCCAAGAAAGCTTCCATCTCACTCAACATTAAGCATCCCGATGTCCTGGCAATAGAAACGACAACAGATCTCAGAGCTCTGAAACAACTGAAGCATCGAAACGATGAAATGCTGAGCAAGAAGTGGGTACTTGTGCGATGTTTTGCCTAATGCTGAACCACTTCCCACCCCGAGCAGAGCTTTCGTTGCGTCGCTGCCTGACAAAGGACAGAAGCTTCTTGATATAAATCTTCGCATTGAATCACGATTGAAGAAACTGGAAGAAAGTGCAGCGGCAGCCGCTTCTGGGGATTCAGCACAACTACAGGAAGAAAACGATATCCAAAGCACAGAAATTACCAATAAGAACCAAGCAAATAGTGATGGAGATCAAGTTATGCAGAATGCGGACTCAGATGACATTGGCACTTTGGAAAGAATGGTGGAAGGAATTCAACTAAACCGCGAAGGTCCAAAAGACCCCAACGGCCAAAATACAATTATAACACCAAGAAAAAAGACGTTGGCAAATGGGAGGACAATTTCAACGGAACTGGTTTGTCGATATTCTTGAAATATTTTCTTGGAATTACTCACATCAATGCTTTCCGAAGAGTCCAAATCACAAAGTAATTCAAGTAAAAACACTATCATTTGAAGAATCAGTAAGTCTGGGGGATAAAGCAATCGAAGACGCGCGACTCCTTCAAGCGAGATTGTTGGCGTCTGCTGGAGTCATGGCGAAAAAGCCCGTTAGCGACGTGACATTTGACAAGACAAAGTAAGGATCCTTCTTTTTTTTATCTTTGGTCGACTTGTATGCTGTTGCTTGTACCTCTCCAGCTCCCTCATTTACTTTTTTTTACGCCACCGCCGTTGCTAGGTACCGTTCTGCCGTAGGACCGCTGCCAACGGACTCAGACTCTGACGACAGCGAGAATGACAGTGAGAACAGCGAGTGGGAAGACTGATCAGTGAGTAGAATTAATTTAACGGAAGGAAATAAAAGAAATCAAAGAAACAAACATGAACACCAAGACAGTCGTGATCGACAACGGCACGGGGTACACGAAGATGGGCTACGCGGGCAACAACGACCCGCAGTTCATCATCCCGTCGGTGATCGCCACGCGCGAGGGCGCAGCGCAGGGCGCAAACAGCGGCGGCGCGTCGAAGCAGGCGGCGGGCAACGTGGCGTCGAAGCGCGGCATCGACGACCTCGACTTCTTCATCGGCGACGAGGCCGTCGCGAACGCGCACTCGTACGCAAACAACTACCCAATCAGACACGGCCAGGTCGACAACTGGGACCACATGGAGAAGTTCCACCAGGCATGCATCTACCAGTATCTGCGCTGCGAGCCCGAGGACCACTACTTCCTGCTGGTTTGTTTTTTTTTCTTTCTGTGAAGTGGTTTAGAGTGTCTCCTGCTAACACTTCGACATCTAATAGACTGAACCCCCCCTCAATGCCCCCGAAAACAGAGAGTACACGGCCGAAATCTTTTTCGAATCGTTTGGTATCAAGGGTCTCTACATTGGTGTGCAGGCCGTGCTTGCCCTCGCCGCGTCATGGACAAGCAAACGAGAACAAACTCTCACGGGAACAGTCATTGACTCTGGAGACGGTGTTACCCACGTTATCCCCGTCGTGCGTACTTTTTTTTTCTATATTATTATTATTATTATGAATGCAGTGCTTTTTGGATCCTGACCCCTCATATTCAATCAAAAACCTTTCAGGCTGAAGGCTACGTTATTGGCTCCTCCATCAAACACATTCCCATCGCTGGTCGCGATATCACTTACTTTGTTCAACAACTCTTGCGTGAACGCGAAAATAGTATTCCTCCTGAAGAATCTATGGAAGTTGCAAAGAGAATCAAGGAAATGTATTCTTATGTCTGTCCTAGAATTGATAAGGAGTTTGCAAAGTATGATGCTGAGCCTTTAAAGTGGTTTAAAAAGTGCGAGTTTTTGCATCAGGTTACAAAGAAGGTGGGTGAATTGTGTGACTTGTGTGTACGCCGAAGGCGGGGGCTTCACCGTCTAAGGCGAAAGCTACGTCGCCGACGGCGGTGTTTTCCTTTTTATTCTTTTCATCAAACCGCCTTCGGCGGTGTACCTTCGGCGGTGTAGGGATCACCCATCAATACTCATTCACACTTACAACAGCCATACACCGTGGACGTTGGCTTCGAACGCTTCCTCGGCCCCGAAATCTTCTTCAACCCAGAAATCGCCAGCTCCGACTTCTTGACCCCACTGCCAGAAGTAGTCGACCAAGTCATCCAAAGCTGTCCCATCGACACACGTCGAGGACTCTACAAGAACATTGTTCTCTCCGGTGGTTCCACAATGTTCAAGGACTTTAACCGTCGTCTGGAACGTGATATCCAAAAGCTGACGTCGGCTCGTTTGGAAATGTCGGCATTGAGTGCGCATTCGGCGTTGGGACAGAATGTGGTTCAAAAGGAAATTGAAGTGAATGTTGTGCAACACAAGAGACAGAGATATGCTGTTTGGTTTGGTGGTAGTTTGTTGGCTGATACAGTTGAGTCTTTTTTGTTTGTTTTATTAATATTTTTTTTTTGTTGTATTGAAGCTCTTTTTTTTTCCTTTTCTTTTTTTTAAGGCTGAATTCCACAGCTACTGTCACACAAAAGCGCAGTACGAGGAATATGGTCCATCGATTGCTCGTTACAACAAAGTGTTTGGATCCGTGTTGTAGACTCTGTATTTTTGAATTTTGTATGTTTGAGAAAAAAAAAAGGCCCGATTCCATTTCTTCCTTTTTTCTTTTTTTTGTCCCTTGTGAATTTATTATCTCAAAGACCACAAAACTTCGTAAACTAGTGAGTACTCAACAATCCGATTCTGCCCTAATAGTAGAGGAGCGAGCCTATATAAGCGGGAACCCATGGATCAAATCTATTTTGGGTTTTGATCCTGGTTTGCTTTCAAGTGATGATGTATTTCGACAGCCTAACAACTGTCATCAAGCTCAACAATCTAATCATTCCCTCAGGGAATATGTTGATAAACTTTTATTCTTCTTTCCCCATCTGATGATTTCCCTCTTTTCGACACACTCCTCCGATCACTCTGTTGCTATTTTTTTTCACTTCTTATATGTTTGTTAACTTCTCGCTTCCCTTTCCCAGTAAATGTAGGTTTGCTTTTCTGAAGACTATCTGCAGTCGTTGATTCAGATTATCTCTTGTGTAGAGTATTATTCAAAAAATAAACTGTTCGTTTGTCTATAAACTCATTTGAATGTTAAAATATATGTTGGTTTACAGCTCTTAACTATCATTTTATTATAGCAGGATGATGGATAGCGTATCCAGCAAGTCACTTCAGCATTCGATATACCTCGATATACAAACAATCGATTCAGAAGCCAATTTGAAAAAAAAGTTTCTGGAATGCAACCCGTCACATTTCTTGCCTTTCTCGCCGCGGCAGCCACAGCCCAACAAGCCACCACACCACCGCTACTAACTCCAAACGAAGCACAAGGTGCCACTCAAGCCCTATCATTCCTCATCAGCGCCCCAGGAGAGTGCCTCTTCCAGACAACAGTTGAGTCACAAAACAACCAAACACTACCAATCAGCTTTCGAACCCTCACTTAAAAAAAAACTAACCACAGGATCTACCACCCAATGCACCATCAAAAAACATGGCAGCGCTCTGGCTTCGAGCAATCTTCCACGACGCCGGAACATTCGATGCCACCGACAAATCCGGCGGCTTGGACGCCAGTCTAGCAACCGCCAACGAAACAAACAACGCCGAAGCCAACGGCGGCATCGGACCATCCCTCGCAACCCGATTCATACCCGCACGGAACCCCATCACACCAGCGGATATGATTGCGTTGGGCGGGATTGTTACAGTGGCAACGTGTGGAGGACCACAGGTTGATTTCCGTACGGGGAGGGCGTCGACAACGGTGCCGAATGATGTGATGGGGAAGTTGCCGCATGATGCTTTTCAACCGTTGAGTGTGATTAAGGCTGGGTTTTTGAGGATGGGGTTGACGGCGTTGGATATGTTGGTTTTGACGACGGGGAGTCATACATTGGGGTGAGATTTTGGATGTGTGTGTGTTTTTTGAACGTTTCTTCTGATATTCTTCTGATTCTGAACACAAAGGGGCGCTCATGCAGGAATCAGCCCGAAAATTACAAATGCAGCTTTCTTGCCATTTGATTCGACACCAGGGGTTTTTGACAATGATATCTTTAAGCAAGTGCTTGCTGGGAACTGCGTTATTCCGATTGACTGTGCGTTTGCAAAGGATCCTGAGTTGCTGCCGTACATTAAGCAGTTGAGTATTGCTTCTTCTTTGAAATGAATGATTGAATCATCTCATCTCTTTCTCAACCTCTTCATGCATTTTTTGTTCAGATATGCAAACGATCAAGCTCTATTCTTTCAGCAATACGCAATTTCATTTGAAAAAATGCTGAATCTGTCGCCGTCGAATCTAAGTGACCCAGTATCTATATTCATCAAGCGGCATGCGGATTTGAAAAACAATAATAATAACAACAGTGGTCAAACTGTTGTGACTTCTGGTGCGCCACAGGTTTCCAAAACTTCAGATGGACGGGAAACGCGGGTGGCGCCTGCCGTTGGCCTCGGATTGTTGATTGCAGCAGCACTGTGGATAATTTAAGAACTTTAGATACCGCCATCTCGGACACTTTCGCCATCAAACAAACCAAAAAATAAATAAAAAAATCTGACCAAAAATGGACACGATACGCGTCTCGACCGTGCCGCCGCAGCGCGTCGTCTCGCTGCGGGCGCAGATCGGCAGCTTCCGCGAGCAGGGGGCGCTGTGGGCGGAGCTGCACCAGTTTGTGGCCGAGTCCGGGCTCGCGCGCACGGGGCCCGCGCTGATGGTTCTGCACGCGGCGGCGGCGCCGGTCGATGTCGAGGTGTGTGTTCCGGTTGCCGCCGACGCGCGCGTCGCCGTCCACGACCGCATTGCGGCGCGCGAACTGCCCGCGCAGACCGTGGCGGCGCTCGGCCTGGCGGGCGCCATGGCCGGCGTCGCCGCCTTGTACCCGCGGCTGCGCGCGTGGATCGCGGACAACGGCTTCGCCGTCTGCGGGCCCAGCCGCGAGGTGTACGTGCGCATCCCGCCGCCTGGCTGCACCGACATGAGCGCCTACGACGACGTGGAAGCAGAGGTGCAGTTTCCAATCAGGGAACAGGACCAGTGATGGCGTCGATCGATCAATAAACCTGTTTTTGTTTTTTCTGCTCATTGCTTGGCATTTATGTTGGCTGACAGCCAAATTCCTTCAAATTCACATCTTTGGCTGTTGCGTGAAAATACAGGCCATGAAAATATGTGCATGTTTCTTTCCTTCACTACTTACTTACTTACCTTGCTTTTGTTGCAATTCTTGGGTAATTTTGTAACTTTTCTATAAATGTATCGACGAAGGCTACATATAATATGCCTGCTACTATGCGCAGTAACACTCTACCTTCTGAACTCAGCACTATCCATAATCAAACAAGCCGAACTGGAACAGCAACGACAACTGCAAGACATATACCGCAATTCTGACTCCCCTCAATCATCATCGCCACCACCTCCACCAATCTACCTGTCCCTACAAGGCCAGAGCTCAACCCCACCAGAAGCAATACAACACATATACCCAGACGACAAAGAATACACCTTTTTCCTCGACCGCCACGCAGAACAAGTGACAGACTTTCATGATCCCGAATTGACAGCCAACTTCAAAATGTACAAGAATCGAATTGAAGCACTGGATACTGGACGATTCGTTGCCATGGTTCCGAAAGCTCATTTTTCTCTGGATAACCAAGCGATTGTTGGTGGTACCTCTCTGGTTGATTGGAGCCGCCGAGTTGTTGAGTGGAATGAAACGGCAACAGCTGATGTAAAGTATTTCAGTGAATGCGGAATCGACAAGAAACGAGACGCTCGATTTGCAACTAATAATAACGGGGGCTCCTGTCTTTCCGAAGGTAACCCAAAAGGAGTCGTCAGGCTACTCCAAGAAAAACACGACTCCAAAAAAGTACACGAAAGCCTCATTGCCATCCTCCAAGCATGGTCTCTCTTTTCTCAAGAACACAAAATCTACTGGTGGATCAGTCACGGTGAAATGATTGGTTGGTTTTGGAATTCGAAACTCTTGCCATGGGAGACGGATTTGGATATTCAAATCTCGGTGCAGCAGTTGTTGCAATTGGTTGCTTATAACCAAACTTTGATTCAGGGGGGGAGGTTTCTTTTGGATGTGAGTCCGGGGTTTATGGTTCGGTCGCCGCAGAAGCAGAATGTTATTGATGCGCGAGTGATTGATGTGACTACTGGTTATATGATGGATATTACAGCGTTGTCGAGAATAAGGGATGATGATGATGGCACAGTTTATTGCAAATCGCCTCACGGGTACAAGTATGAAGACTTGATGCCACTTCATGAGACGCTGTTGGAAGGTGTCAAAGTGTGGCGACCACACAACGTCATGAAAATTTTGCGTGACGAATACCAGGAAAAGTCAATGTACCAAGAAAGATTCAAAAGGATATATAGCTGGGATAGAGAATCACTTGTTTGGAGGAGCAGTGTTAGTGGTGTGGGTTGTATACTACTTGGTTTCGTGATACCATTGTTGACAATAAGCTTTTGACAATGGATGGGGCTTTGTTTTTTGGAATGCCATTGTTAGAGTTGGAAATCGCCATCTTGAAAACAATGTCAATTCACTTTCTTGTCCATTCCATTGTATTTCCTGCCTCTGTCTTTGTATTCAATTCAAAAAACACTCACAAAAAAAAGATCCAAAATGAACCCAGTCGTCTTATTGATATCCATTCTTATTGCTCAAGTCAGTAGCTACAAGATTCTCACACAGCAACAGGCACAAGGCGCCACAAACAGATTATGGGACGAAATCAAGGTCAAAGGAGGCTGCCTCTTCAGCGACAAGCTTGCCAACGCGCCTTCCAAGAACCTGGCAGCACTCTGGCTCCGCGCCGTTTTCCACGACTCTGGCTCGTTTAACGCGACATCCAAGACCGGTGGTTTGGATGGAAGTCTGGCTTTGGATTCTGAATTGTCCTTGACAGAGAATGGTGGAATCGCGGGTTCTCTGGCGCATCTTTCGTTGCCTGCAAATTCTATTGTTACGAAAGCGGATGCTATTGCGTTGGGCGGAATCGTGACTGTTGCAACGTGTGGGGGGCCAAAGGTTAACTTTACTACTGGTCGGGTGGATGCGACTGTGGCTAATATTGCCAAAGACTTTCCAAGTGACTCTTTTGCGCCAGTTAGCACTATGGCGGCAGCGTTTCAGCGCATGGGACTGAGCAAGCTTGATATGATGACGTTAGTTACTGGCAGCCATTCTATGGGGTAAAAAAAAACTGTTTTGTAATGTCTTCATTTTGTGTTGAAACGGAACAATTTCACTTGAAAAAATAGTGGAGCTCATAAGGCCATCAGTCCAGCACTGACAAACGAAACGTTTGCTCCATTCGATTCAACTCCTGGTGTGTTTGACAATGATATTTTCAAGAAAGTTCTTGCTGGAAAATGCATTGTTCCACTTGACTGCGCGTTTGCAGCCGACAGTACTCTGTTGCCGTACATTAAGCAATTCTCGACCGATCAAGATGCATTCTTTGCACAATACGCAATTTCTTTCCAAAAAATGTTGTCTCTTACTGCGTCAACTTTAAGTGCGCCTGTGCCAGTCAATATTACTGTTCATGTCAACTTGATTCCTGAAGGAACTTTCCCAACGACGACTTTGATACGTCCTACTTCTCCACCAGCGACGCCCAAGTCGACTGCGGCAGCATCGCGCTCGTCGCCGCCGGATATTCGGTCACCGGCTCCAGCTCCAAATTCAAAGTCATCTCCGCCGCCGCCTCGGCCAACGCAACCATCGCCATCTCGGACGCAGGACCAGCCGCCACGACCAAGTAATAACAACTCAGCTCGGACAACGCGTAATGACCAACCCACCCGTACTTCCAGCCGGCGATAGTATTTTTATTATTCACTTCAAATTCCTAAAAGCAAGTTCAAATAAAAACAAACAAAAAAAACACATGCCACCGCTGGTCCACGTCACGCCGCTGGCGCACCAGATGGTCAAAATCAGCCTCGCGTCGCCGCCCGTCAATGCGCTCTCAACGCCGCTCATCGCAGCACTGACGGATGCATTCGCCGGCGCGCAGAGCAGCGCGCGCGGCATCGTGCTCGCATCGCGGCAGCCGAAAGTGTTCTCGGCGGGGCTCGATCTCGCAACCCTGGCGCCGCGCACGCACGCCGCCGCCGACCGCGCAGCCGTGCGCGCGTACATGGACGCGTTCCGCGGGCTCGTCGCCGCCGTCGCGCGCAGCAGCGTGCCGACGGCGGCGCTCGTGCGCGGCGCGTGTCCCGCGGGCGGCGCCGTGCTCGCGCTGTGCTGCGACGCGAAGGTCGCCGTGCGCGCGCCGGGAACGCGCTTTGCGATGGGGCTCAACGAGACGCGGTGAGTCGCGGCGAGTCGGCTTTAGTCAGCGTTAGTAAGCAAAGCGCCGCAGCGTGGGCCTCGCGCCGCCGCCGTGGCTGCACGCGCTGGCGCGCCTGAATCTGAGCAACGCGCGGACGGCGGACTGGATGGTGCAAGTGGGACATCTGTGCGAGACGCCCGAGGAGGCGCTCAAGTACGGCTTCCTGGACCACATTGAGGATTCAGAGGAAGGCGCAGAGGAGCACGCAATAGCGCAGTTGAAGGTTTTTTTTTTGATTTGTCGTCGTATTCCAAATTAATCAATGCATCTCCGATTCGATAGCGGCTCGCAGATATTCCATGGAACGCACGTGTATCAGCCAAACTGGGAGCTCGCAAGGAGTTGCTCCAGTTGCTGGATGGGGATTTGTTGGAGACTGTTGACTGTATTGTTGGCGATGAGTTCCAAACTGTTGCTACCGCCTTGATGGCTTCGTTGAAAAAGAAATGAGTTGATAAAATATACGGTGGTTAGTACTCTGCAAAAAAAAAAAAAGCTGTAAAATGATATCGGAAATCGCCCAAACGCGTCTATTTACCGCCAAACATGAATTGAAAAGCAGAACCAGTCACCTCGCTACTGTTCTTGCCTCGCTCCATTCTCTCTTCTCGTCAAAGCAATTGTCTGATATTTCCATCAAGGCGTTTGGAGAAACCTTCTACTTTCACAGAGCCATCCTTCTCTCGAATTCCTATTTCAGCAGTTTATTCAATGGGCCGTGGAGCGACAATAACAAAGATGTTGTGGAGTTGACGTTTGATGATCCAAACATCACTTTGGATGCCATCACTGTTGTATTCGAAAGGTATAAACTGCTATTTAATAGACTTTGATTCCTCATTTTAATTTTGTTCATAAGGATATATGCAATCAATTACAATGAAATTACTGAAGACTCTGTGCGTGCATTGCTCGGTTTGTTGTTTTCCAAAAAAAAAAAAAAAAACCAAGCAAACATCTGATCCTACTTTCATTAATATATACAGCTACTGCATGTTTTTTTGACGACCAGAATCTGTGTAATGACTGCGTCCTGTTCATTGAACAACACACAACAACATCCAATGTATCCAGTCTTCTAAACTTTGCTGAAAATTACTCCTACGGCCAATATTCCATTGATATTATTAAATCATGTTTGATCTTTCTCTGCCGGAATGCAGTTGCCTCGCCAATTTGTCTCAACAATCTTGATGAGAAATACCTCATCACAGTTCTTGGCTCCAAGTATTTGGTCATTGAAAACGAACGCAAAAGATACAACTTTATTGTCAAATTGATTCTGGAGGAGGTTCTGAATAATCCATGTGAAGAATCAGACATCAAGAAAGCGCCAACCAAACATGAACGTCTTGCTGTTATTCTTTCCACGTGTGTCATATTTAGCCAAATGAGCACAACAGATCTGGTTGAGATTCGAAACCAAAATATAGTTGCTGAGGACATATTGATGAAAGCACAATGGCGACGCGCGCTTTTGAGCTCAGCGATTTGTTCTGTTTCAACCAACAGCACCAGCATAAAAGTCTTGGAAATCGCACCCTTCGACAAATCCATCTTGTCCACTCCAATATCAAACACGTATGATTTTGAAGAACATCGCATGACTGCCAAGGTTCCAAAAGGTTACTTTTGCACAAGGTCACCAGCAAAAGCATGCCCCATTGAAAGTTTTTTTTATGGTGAGTCTCTACCAAGAGCAAGGGGTTTGTTTTGCCCTTTTTTTTTTAAAGCTTTCCCTTTTTAGGTGGCTCGTTTTGGAGTCTCTCTTTGCGACTTATCAATAATACTGTTCGCCCCATTCTAAAACGCGCCGTTTGTAATGATGCCTGGAAATATGCAGGGAAGATGGATTCATTTATTGACGAAAGACCAATTATTTCTGTTCGTTTCCAGATTTTTTTATTCAAGGGCAATGAGGTTCTTTTTTTTTTTTTTTTTGTTGTGTTTGTTTTTTCGTGGCCACGTCTAACTATGGGCAAACCGCCCCGTTACAACAGATGCTCATTGATAGCGGAGCGGTGTATGGCGTCTTTCAACAGGGAGCTGCCATGTATGGCGGTGCCGTACACCGCTCAGAAGTATTTGGAGAGGATGAGAATCAACTTGAGAACACCCAAGAAATGATGATTGGTTGCAATATTATTTTGAAATAAAATGAGATGCGATAAAAACAAAAAAAAAAAAAAGATTATGGGTGAGTTATTATTATGGATTAATAAAAAAAAACAGATAAATTGAAATATTTAAATAATTTCTTCAAAAAAAAAATGTCAACAGCCAAAGCCATCAAAAGCATCATGCGAGGTAAGATCCTGACGCCATCAACTTGTTTTTCCCCTCTTCCTATAATTATAGCGTCTGTGTTTCATGGGCTGTTTCAGCCGTGGGCGTGGTTTGGGAGGGAGGAATCTGCAAAACTTCGGACACACTATTGACGTTTTTTTTTTTTTCGTGTGTTCAGAGCTGATCCACCTCAATGCAAACCCGCCCATCGAGGGAGTAAAGATGGTGGAAACTTCTGATATGCTGGATATTCAAGCGTGGATGGCCGGACCAGGTTTGTGGCATGAAGAGAGGGTGAGAGGAAGGGTCATTGACACTCCCATACAAAAAAACAAAAAGATGGAACCCCCTATTCAGGCGGATGTTTCAAGATACGATTAGTTCCAGGCCCAGACTTCCCAGAGTCTCCTCCGAAAGGTGAGTTTTTTTTTTTTTTTTTTTTTTGACATCACGTCAACATGGATGTTGAAAAACAAAAAATCAACCCTCGCAAAGGATACTTTGATACAAAAATATTCCATCCAAATGTATCCAAAGCCGGAGAAATCTGTGTCAACACTCTCAAAAAGGACTGGAAGCCTGAACTCGGAATCGCTCACATTCTCCTGGTTTGTGACAAACCGAATATCCAACATGTATTTTAAAAAAAAACAAACCGGAAAAATCTAAATACTATTTTCCTTATTTTTTTGTCATCACAACCCCCCCCCCCCCAAAAAAAAAAAAATAACCTGCCAGACAATCCGATGCCTCCTGATAGCACCCAACGCCGAATCCGCACTCAACGACGACGCCGGGAAACTCCTTCTCGAAGATTACGATACCTTTGCCAAACACGCACGCGTCATGACTGCCCTACACGCAAAACTTGCTGGATCCTTGTTACTAAACAACCCGTTTCCGAATCTCTTGACTCCACAAGTGTTGAGCGCTTTGGGGGCTTGTGTTTCTGCGGCTTCTTGTTCTGGGGCTGCGTCAGGAGGAGAAAGAGGGGGCGGCGCAGGAGGAGGAGCAGCAGCTGGCCAGCAGAATGGATCTAGTGGACATTTCTTTGCTTCTACGGTATCCAGCAACAACAACAGAGGCAGCAGCAGTGGCAGCACTGGTGGATTAGTTTCAGCGTCAACACTACAACAATTATACCCCTTCAACGTGAACTCTATTCCCACAAGTAACGACGGACTCATTTCTTCTCCGGGAAAAAAGAGAATCGTGGAAGGCGTCAATGGAACAAAATATGTGGTCAACACTGGTGGTGGTGGTGGCGGTGGTGGTGTGGATGTTGGCGGGGCAACTACAAAGCTTTCGGAAAAGCGGAAAACGTTAAAGAGACTTTGATGATCGCCGGCTCCCCTCCCACTTCATTATATTTGCATATATAGTTTAATAATAATATATTGATCGCATGATAAAATTATTTATTGCCCAAACAAAGAAGAGTAAAACACACAAGTCATTATAATCAGGGAAAAAAAATACTACTACAACAAAAAAAATAAGCACTACAAACAAAGCAGGGGGGTCAGAAAAAATAAAAAAAAGGCTTCATCACTCAACAACACTAACTAGGGACCCCCAAAAGTACTACTACATATAATCATCACTGAAATAACCTGAAAAGTCACTATCCACATCCGCCACATCTGAAAAATCTTCCGAATAATCATCATCATCTTGCTGTTCCTCCATCAACATCCTCATGACTTGATCATGCTGCTGAACGGATCCATACAAGACTCTTTTCCCACCGTGGTTTGCTGCTGCTGCTGCTGCTACTGCTGCTGCTACTACTCCTGGCCCTGGCGAAACTTGTATTGATGTTGCTGTGGTGGTCTGAGCAACAGGATTATTGCTGTTATTGTTGTTTGTACTGCTTCCGTTGTTTGGCAAAACAGGTGTTCTCGTCTTGATCATGCTTTCCAAAAACGCCAAGGCATTGTGAAGGTTCTTCTTCTCGGTCATTCGGAACCGAATGGCCTGAAAACGATTATGAGAAAATAGCTCCAATGTGGGTGGATGTGGTGGATGTGCTGGGTGGTGCGACTTGTTGGCGCTGTTGTTGTTGCTGCTGTTGTTGCTGTGGATGCTGCGGTTGCTGAGGATGTTGTTGTTGCTGTGACTGCTGATGTACTGCAGGTTGAGACACTAGAATATGCGGAACAGCAAAACTAAATTCACTCTTCCCAGTCGTTCCCACCACGTTCGAATCAGAGCCATGATGGTGATAGATGATGCACCTGTTGGTTCTGTGGCGGTTGTTCCGGTTGTGATTGTTGCTGATTTGAAGCATCGGATCCTTGGACACCGCTCATATCGGAAACAAGTGTCTCATCGCTACGTGCCACCTTCATTTCATCCCCGCCTTCTCCTCTTCCTCTTGCACCTCCTCCCGATCTAGTATCCGGCGACGATTTATCGCTGCCTACAAGCCCATCAGTTGCATTGTTATGGTAATGATTTTCTTCGTTTCCTTTCCGCCGTCTTTTTTCTTCATGTTCTTGTAGTTGTACTTCATCCACATCCCCTCCATCCTCACGAGCAGCAGCGGCAGCAGCAGCCGCGGCAGTATTCACTGTCGGCGTAGCCACAACCGGTGTTGACGTCGCCGCGTTCTGCGCAGGGAAAACAGATTTGCCACCACCCGCACCCGCCGCAGCAGCCGCATGATGCGCAGCATTCATTTGATCCCTCCACGCATAATACGCTTCATTCATCCTTTGCACCAAATGCACATCTTCCAAATACGTTGTCGGATACATCAACAACCGCCTCTTCAAAACCCCACAAGAGACAACCAAGAACGCGTCCAAACAACCTTCTCGATGTGGTAAAGGTCCTCGATTCCGTGATTTGTGTGTGGGTATCATGTTGGGCCGGGGTGGTGGGTAATCTCGCGCTTGTGTCGTTGTTGTTGTTGCTGTTGTTTCGTCTCCTCTTTCTGGCAGTGTATCAAGGGTTTTGCTTTTTGGGCTGTCTCCATTTGAGTTTTGTTGGGGGAGCATGCAGTTGTAGCCCAATAAACACGGTTCCAATGAGTATTCAGTCAGTTGATCGGAAGACATTAATAGGACTTGCAGTATTCTTTGTGAAAAAGAAACTCAGATTGGTAATGACCACAGAAATGTGAAAGGGGCTACTCACGTTGAAAAAGCTTCTTCCTGCCAGAAATACTCGGCTTTGCAACGAATAATTCCTCCCTCTTTTGGAAATAGTCCCAACGCTTTAAGTAGCCTCCTGCCCCTCTCATACGTGGCAACATCATATCTCGCCCTCCCCTTCCCTTTCCCTCTCATGGCTTCATTTCTCTCGCTGGCTGTTTGATACCGTGTTTTTAAATCCACGGCAATATTAAATGGAGATGTGCTAGAATGTATGTTGGTTGAATAGAGTGGTCGCGTAGTTGGACCAAAGTGTTCCAAATAACAAGTGACTGCGTCTTCAATCAGATCGATTGGTATATCTATAATATCACACATGTTCCTCTCTTCAGATGTCCCGTAGGAGAGCATTAAGTGGTGATTTGACAGATTTCCTACACAAGTTTTTTATATGGTTGAGGATCCCAAATGAAAATAAAATGAAGTTGGGGGGTTACCAACCAGTTGATATCGTCAGCCTCTGTTTCGGAAACATATGCGTCAAATTCTGATAAATATTGAACCCGGCTGGGACAGTCTGCAGTGTGTATCCCGGTGGAGCATCCACCAAATTCAAGTCATCTTCGTTTTCCAACCGAATCGGATCTTCCCCATCCGAAGAAACTAGAAACGTTCCAGACGGTATATATTCAACACGGACGTCGGTTCGATTGTGAATGTACTGCGATCGCTGTTGCATGGTTAACCTCCGGTTTCGCATTTCATCTTCCACTTCAAGATCGTACGGTCGAGATCGGCGGTCAAAAAAGTCAATCAGCGGCATGATTGTAATAAATCCACTACTTGGAAGGGGGCTTCTTTTCATCCATGCATTTCGACACTCTAAATCTTCTAGTGCCTGTTGATTCCAGTATTCGCTTTCACAGTCATTGTCGGTTGATGAAAATGAAGATGAAGAGGAAGCGGATCGGTGGTGGTGATTACTGCTGTTTGCAGGAGGACGTCTAAATTCTTGGTGATCAACAAGCAAACGGCCCAGCACCTCCTCCCATCCATACAATCCACATCCACCTCCGCGAGGACCGGATATTTCAAAACCTCCAGGACCCAATCGCCGTTTCCAGCCACTTCCAACAATAGCGTGCCAGTTACCAATAACACCTCCCAGAACTGACCACGCAGCACCTTGACTTTGAAGTTGCTGCTGCTGCTGTTGAGACGATGAGGGAGGGGGTATTGCGCGCACACTGTATTTCAATACATGAGCCAGGCATACTTTGAATACAGTAAAGTTGGTAATGAGGGAAATGTCGCATGGCGGTCGCGGAATATTTTCTGGTGAATAATCGGGACCAGCAGCTAGATTCCAGTCACGGAAAACTGTGTTAACGGACATATTGAAGTGCAGGGAGGATTGCGTTGAAGTAGGTTAGCAGTGGTGGGTCGTTGAGGGCCTCCAGAGAAGTCCCTGCGAGTTCGGCGAGTTCAAGTGGAGTGTACATCAGGTATGTTGAATGTGGAGCGGTAAAGTTTGAAAGCGGGTGGTGCGACTGAGGGGGTGGAGTCGGGGTGTTTGCGGTTGTTGTTGTCGAGGAAGCGCCGTCGGACGCCGAGCCCACCGAGGCCGACGACATTGAGCGCAACAGGGTCTTGCTGTCCTGCTCCATTGCGGACGAGACGCGTTTGCGCGACTTTGGCATGCCTGCAGATAGCAGTTGTTGTTGTTCGCGCTCCTTCGCCAGCTGGACGCGCAGCGCGGCAAACAGGCCCTCGGCTTCGAGCAGCGCGCGGTGCTTCGAGCGCCAGCCCAGCGCGGCGTGCAGCTGCAGCTTCGCGGCGACCAGCAGCACGTCCGACGCGCCGTGCGGCCGCAGCGCGCCCGGCGAGCACCGCGTCCTCGGCGTCGAACTGCGGCGGCGGCGCGCGAGCCCCCGCCGCCGCCGCCGCCGCCGCAGACACCCCCGCGCCAAGCCCCGCGCGCGCTGCCACTCCCGCAACAAGCCCCGCCGCCGCATGCGTGCGCGGCGCCACGACCGCAAGCCCCGTCGGCGTCAGCTGCACGTGGCGGCCCATGTGCACGGCGCCGGAGTGGTGGCCAAAGTGCTCCCACAGGGGAGGCACTGGCGGCGGCAAGTCCATTTCTTTGTTTTTAACAACTAATAAAATAAAATAAGAAAGAGTAAATAAACAAAAATAAACAAAGAGATGCTGGCTGCTGCGTCCTGCAACAAGTCACACCCTTGCGGCCCGAGACAGCAGTCTGGACAACGACGAGTTTCTCTTTGAGCTGGATGGTCTGCAGAGGCCACTCGAGAAGGACCATGGCATCGATACAAGCAATAGCCACACTGGCAACAACCCAACTTCAAATTTAACGCAGGGGTTCAAACGACTGCAGGAGACCAGAAATGAGCGAACGTTTGACCAGGCTTGTGCAATTCCCCTGGTGGATGATAAGGTGGCACTCAGTTTCCGTTGTTGAGCGAAGAAGTATGACTACATCTGACCATTGACTTCCACAGACCGCCTCCTCAAGCCAGATAAACTCAAACTGGCTAAGCTTGCATAGACCAGCACGAAGACCGGAGAACGATCTAGTCAACTTGAATGATGAATCAGCCAACCACTTCGACTCGGCCAACAATTTGGCTTTTTCACTTGATCCTCCATCTGCATTCGACATACATCAACATCAACAACAGAGAATGGAATTGATTCATCATGCGCCTACCCACGGGATCATTATTCGAAATCATTCAGCTGCAACTCCCGAACCTAATCACCGTGTTACGTTTTCAATCTCGACTCGTGGAGATACGTTGCCAACACTACAGGTATGCGAGCTTTCTTTCTTAACTTAAATGGAAACAAAATTGTGGGAAAAGAACAGCCGTCTTTCTCTCCAAATACATCATTCGATCTTACTAATCGCATTCATATTCAAACAGTCAACAAATATTAGCTCGCCTGTCGAAACTAAAGGCTTTTTTGCAAAGTGGTTTGGGGGATCTTCAGCAAGTTCAAAGTCAGCAAAGGAAAAAGATGAAACCACGACCAAAGTCAGAACCTCCACAAAACGTGTTGGACAAGATGCCTCTTCCATCATCTCGTCCAAAATGGCTTTCAAATTTAAAGCAGAATCAACATCAGCAATCTTCTTCTGCACCTTCATCAAGGCCTTCAACACCTTCCATATCGAAAAAAATGGGGTGATTCCAACCCAGTGGCCTCCATCGGAAACAGAAAAATCATCTGATATGCGTTGGCTCAGTCTTCCTCGCTCGAAATCATCTGTTTCTTCCTCAGATACATTGATTCCCAGTTCCCCCGTTTATCCACCTGATAAACCGCCTCTGTCTCCTGCTCCGATACCTTGCGAGATTAATCAACCATTGACTGAACTTGATCAACGATCTGATCGGAGATGGCTCAGCTTACCCCGCCTTAAAACCCACCCGTCCTCCACTATCGAGACGGATGGTCTGCCAGTAAGTCCAGACTCCTTTAAGTCCCGTTGACTCTCCTTTCAAATCCATATCTCGCGGGTTTTCTTTCAAACAAAATCAACCGCCGCCCATCAATCCCGCCATCTCAGGCTTGAGCCAGAGCTTTCCATCTACAAACCTGTTCCAAAAATCCGGATCAATGACCGAATCAACAGCTGCAGTAGATCCTTGTCCAAGAACTCAACAACCGAACCCTCCAAATTTCTAAACAGAAAAAGCAATCGTACAAGTATGTCAAGAGTCTGGGTCGAGGCGCTCAAGGGATCATTACAGTACAATTCCATATACCAACAAACAAAAAAGTCGCCATCAAGTCGATCGCTGCTGTTCGTGGCTCTTCTGCTGTTGCGGCGGGTACTGACGGCGGTGCTGCTGTAGACCCCGCACGGGCGGCTTTCCGTCGCGAAGTCCAAATCCTGCTTACAAACAAAGTCACATCCGACAATCATTAAACTATTGGATTATTGGGAGGGTGTGTCCCATGTATATGAAGTTCTTGAGCTTTGCAGTGGAGGTGATTTGGAAACGGGTTTGTTTGGGGAAGGGCGGGTTCGAGAAGTAGGGAGTGTGAGGTTGATGGCTCCTGTTGTTGAGGCGGTGCGGTTTTTGCATGAGCTTGGAATCTTGCATCGAGTGAGTGCACTTTTAAACACAATTGTTTACGTTGGGACTCCCTTCCTTATAAATTCCGTAAAACAGGATATTCGACCAGCAAACATTTTCCTCCGCAAACGGATAACAGGAAGTGAGTCTTTGGAAGAAGTTGATGCTTATTCCTGTCCTCGCTGATTTTGGGATGGCTGTAATGGAGACACGGACTGGTGGCTTAAACGGCCACTTCCACACTGTAAGTTGCATCATTTTTTTTTGATAACTCTGTAGGTTTACTTCGCTGTTGACCTTTTTTTTATCATCCAAAACAGAGACCCGCCTATATAGCCCCTGAAGTCCTTGATGGAGCCAGCTTCAAAAAACCCGCAGATATCTTTGGTCTCGGAGTAGTTTTGATTCAAATCCTTCTTGGAAGGCCGATTGAACTCACTGATCAGGATCCATCTCGAATGTCCTTTAATGAGCCGGCTTGGGCTAGATTAACTCCTGAAGGGAAACGATTCGTTAAAAAACTGTTGGATCCGAATCCAGATACGCGTTTTTCGGCGTGTGAAGCATTGGCGGATCCTTGGTTTGAAAAGTGGGGCGTGGATGTCGAAAAGTTGAAGGTGGTTTCTGCTCCATAAGCAGGGGGGGTCGTTTCTCTTTTTGGGGGTCCTCTTCACGTCTTCTGCTTCGTTTTTTTCTTCTCTCTCTTTTGGTTTTTTCTCTTCATGTCTTTTTGGTTTTTTCTCTTCACGTCTTCTGCTTCGTTTTTTTCTTCTCTCTCTTTTGGTTTTTTCTCTTCACGTCTTCTGCTTCGTTTTTTTCTTCTCTCTCTTTTGGTTTTTTGATAACTTCTTTTTTTTTTTTTTTTTGGTTCGCAAGTGTTGTGTTGTAACTTCTTGGGGTTTATAAGATATTTAATATATACCTTCTTTTGGCTTTTGAAAATGAAAAGATGCTTGAACCAGTCTTTGCACAAGTCGCTCGAGTATTCGGAATCAAGAGAGAATCTAGCAGAGGTTTGTGTGTGCATGTGTTGTGAATGCACCACAGGACATTCATTGACAACATCCCTGGAAGTCCTCATCTTTGGCTTGGATGCTGCGGGCAAGACAACGATCCTTTACAAGCTCAAACTCGGAGAAGTTGTGACAACTATTCCTACTGTAAGAGGAGACCTGAAGTCGAATTTTTGGCTCATGCACACTCTTTTTAGATCGGATTCAACGTTGAGACTGTTGCATACAAAGACTTTGAATTCGTTGCGTGGGATGTAGGAGGTATCGAATCCATTTTCCAAATTATCACTTTCGTGTTGTTAATCTGCTTGGTTGTGATAAGGTTGTGACAAGATCAGACCTCTCTGGCGCCATTACTTGGCCAACACGCGAGGCATCATTCTCGTTTTGGATTCCAACGATCGGGAAAGACTCTCTGACGCTTTGTCTGAAGTTCCAGCAATGCTGACTGAAGCCATCGCGGGATCAAACACGGATTCAGACCCCATAGCGGTGCTTGTATATGCCAACAAGCAAGATCTTTGTAATGCAATGACGGTGCGGCAGCTTACTTTGGAGCTGATGCCTATTTTGGAGCCGCTGAATGTGAAATGGTCGATTGTTGGGTGCTGTGCGATATCTGGGGATGGGTTGTATGAAGGTCTTGAATGGCTGTGTAGCTCTCTCAAGACACGGCGAGAAACTCAGAGGAACATGGGGCTTTCATTATTTGGGTCTTCTTCTACAACTACTGCTGCTGCTGCTTCTGCACTCCAAGTGTCGGATGGTGGAATTCCATCTCGCGATGTGCTTGAATCAAAGGTTCAAGATGGAAGAGACTTTCCCTTGGACCCAGAAAAGTTTCTGCTTGATTTCGATCGTGGAGATGTGACTCCGTTCGATCATCGCGCGCATTTGCGCATTGGGTTCTTGATCTTGTTGCAGGCTCAACGCGATGGATTGGATAATTCTGCTTCGGTTTCCTTGTTCTTGGAGAAATTGAAGGCTTTTTTCAAGGCAGCGGGCTCAAAAGTTAGGAACACTTATCATATGTATGTATTCCACCCCTGCCTGCATCCAAACTAACGTGTTCAAAAAAAACAGCACCATGTCCATTTTCTGGTGCCAGTATATTCACATTGCCTTGCAAGAATATACCGACAAAGTCAAACGCGCCCCAAATCCCACTGAATTTCCTGAATTTCTTCTTGCCAACCCGTTTCTTATGTGGTCTGGTCTTTGGACGCTGCATTACGATAAGGACGTTATAATGACCCCGAAAGCAAAAGAGCAATTTGTTCTGCCAAACAAACGGCCGCTACCTTCGTACATGAGCTTGACGGAAGCAGGACAATCTGTGGCTTCAATCGTTTTTGCTGCTGCCCCCGTCAAGAGCAAAGGCTTCTCCTTCTTCACCGGCTGGTTTGACGTTTCTACCAACAGTGCTCAAGAACAAACAAAGTCACCCACCCCACTCAAACAGAGCCCCGAAATAATCTCTCTCGAAATCTCGAAAATAATTGCAGCCCATAAGGAACTTGATATGCTTCTTTCCCAAGATTCGCATAGTTCAGCCGATTCCTCGAATGCAGAGTCACGATTTTTGGCTTCCATCCCAAATGCAACGCTCCCAGTTCCTTTCTCTCACGGAATATACCTCCGATTCATTTTCCTCCACATCACATCCGTCAAACAGAAAGGGCTCCGTCGTCCTGAAGGAACGAACCGTATATTGGATGGCATCGACGCGTATTTTGAGAAAGCGACTCCGACAAAGACTTCAAGTGAATCAAAAGATCCAAGTGTTTGGGCACAGCATCGAGGAATGACGTATGCCTGCTTTTGGATCCAGATTCTAACAGCTGCGTTGATGGCTGTTAAAACTCCAGTGGCAATGACAGACTTTGCCACGTTTTTGGAGACGGGAACAGGGAGGGAGTTGGCAGTGGAGAGTTTGTGGCGGGAGTTTTATTCTGAAAGTGTCATGTTCAGTATCGAGGGAAAAGCGCTTGTTTTGCCAACAGATTTGAAGAAGCTTCCAACTTATTTGAGTTGACTCTGCGTTAAGGGCTTGTGCGGTTGAAAAATAAAAAAACGATTTGAATGATGATTGATCCGTCTCCATCGACATCCTTTGAAGATTCAAAGGACGGCCACCTTCTCGCGAATCAGAGTCTGCGCACTGGCACGATGATTTCCGTCTCCTCAGCCCTCAAACACAAACAGCTGTTTATCCACTCGGCAGCAAGATCCTCACTCTTCAACGACAACAATTTATGGCAAGCTGCCAAGAGCGGCAACTTGGAACTCTTGGCTCGCTTTTCAACCCAGGATTTCATCACTGAGGCGGGGACCAATTTGGGTCCTCGCGGACTGTGTGAACGGGGATCGAATGGCGAAACGATCCTCCATGTGGCGTGTTTGAATGGATACAAAGACTGTATCAAGTGGATTGTTGCTACGTTTCCAGAGCTGATCAATGAAGGGGTTGGTTACACGTTTCTTTTTCGACACCCAAGTTCTGACGTCATTACCAGTACCGTAAGGGAAGATACTTGGGCCAAACAGCGCTTCATTTATCTGTAGTCAAGAGCGAGATTGGTGACCTGGAGATTGTGGAGTTTCTAATACAGCATGGGTATTAAGACACATTGAGTACCACCCACAACCAACGCTAAACTACTTTCTGTAGAGCCAAAGTCAACAACATTCTAGCCATTGGATCAGAATTCAAAAGTCCGTACTACGAAAATCGACTAGTCAGCAAAAAGAAAGGAATGAAGCCGTTGGTTCGAAACAGAAGCATCTTAGACAACCAAAAAGGGCGGGGAAAGACGTACTACGGTCAATCGATTCTTCATTTTGCCGCCGCTTCTTACAAGGACAAGATTCTTCACTTTTTGGTTGAGAACGAATACGATCCTGCCGATGTGACGACTGTGGATCAATACCAAAACAACGTCCTTCATATTCTCGCTTACCATGGGCATTTTCATGTGTATGATTATCTTGTTGCAAAAAACGCGGCAGATTTGAAGGCCGGGACCACTCAAATCAACATTACCAAGGAACGGAACATCGACCATCTTACACCACTTCAGCTTGCGATTGCCCGCGGTCATGTTGCAGCATTAGAAAAAATGAAGCAACAGATTTGGACTTTTGGGATGGAGAGTACATTCCGAATCCCCATCAATGAAATAGACCCACTCTTGGAGCACGAGCCGCATTCAATGCTCCGCGAAACCCCATCCTGTGTCATTGAACTTGCAGTAATGAATCAAGACAAGGAAGTCATCACCCATACAATTGTCGATTCTCTTTTGAAATGGAAATGGGTTCTCTATGCGCGGAAACTGTTTCTCATTCGATTCATCACAGCCATTGCATTCACCCTGTTTTTGACGGTTGCAATCTCTCTTCAACCCGTGTCCCACTCTGAACGGAAAACATACTCCTTCTCTTCACCTGGAGAAACAGTCCGCTTCATATCTGAAGTTCTATCCATAATACTTGCTGCTATCATGCTTATTGGGGAAGTTCGTGGCTTTCGACTTCGCTTTAAAGATTTCGCACATCAAATCTATCACTACTGCACCGGGCCACGATCCCTCGAAATTATTGGGCAATGGACATTTACACTCCTGACTCTCATTGCCCTCCCTCTGCTGCGGTTCCCAGCCCCTGCTCTCTTTCCATCTCAAGATGTAATCATCTTGGCAATAGAGAATATTGTCTTTGGAATCTCCATTATATTGAGTTACCTCCATCTTTTGTCCTTCGCGAAGGGGTTCGAAACAACGGGTCCTCTTGTCGTCGTTTTCAAGCGCGTTTTGATGCAGGATTTGGTCCAGTGGCTTTGGTTGTACCTCAGCATTACCCTCGGTGTCAGCGCCACATTATTTCTCCAAATGCAGGGAAACACCACACTGTCTCCGCCAAACACAGACTGGCAGACATATCCTGGATCTTTTGTCTGGGTTGTTCGGTTTCTTTTCAACGATGTGGTCTATGATGACTTTAGAGGAAGCTCAACTCCCCTGTTTACTCAAGCAGTGTTCCTAGGATACTGTTTCATGTGCGTTGTGCTTCTGGTGAATGTGCTGATTGCAAAACTTTGTGGAACCTTTGCCGATGTGACTGGGGACAGCAAGCGGGTTTGGAAAGTTGAGTTTGCAAGCCTCATTTTGGGTATGTGTTCCAAGTCAAACTTTGCTGCTACTTACTAACTGAACGACGCAATCACGCAGATATCGATGCAAAATTATCATCCCGTGACAAACGACATTATATTCCATATCTTGGATGGCACGACGGCGAAAACGTTACTATGGCAACAACACCACAAACAGCAGTTGAACCTAGATACTTTCTCTTCACAGAAAGACTGAACCCGAATACATCAACGAAAGAAACTGTTCGTTTGGTGGTTGGCGGAGATGAATCTGGCAGGAGAATCGAGTTTGTGCCTTTTCCACACAAGAGCTATTGGCACGGTGGGGATGATGATTTATGGGGAAGCGGCTGGGGCTACGAGTGGCTGTCATCTCGACGGTGGTGGGGATTGTCGCTGGTACAAGAAGCGAACGGAGGCAGTGATGGAAAAAGCAAGCCATCGATTGAAGATATCGAAGATGAGTGGATGAAAATGTATACAGAGTGGGAAGTTGGTGTTTCAATAGATTAGGTAGAATTACCACCATTCTGCGTAACACGAAGGAAGAGAAGAAATGTGTGATCATTTTGGATTTTAACTTCTTTTTTTCCAAAATGGAGTCAGAGGGGATTGAACCCTCGGCCTCATGGATGCGAACCAGGCGCTCTACCACTGAGCTATAACCCCTTGAAGGGCGAATACATCTGTTTCTGTTCTGATTGTACTATAATTTTCAAAAATTCAAGTATCAGTATCGTTTGTTCACCTTACAGCCTTGCTCCACAAGTCCGATACTGACATTGCAAGTGTCCAAAAAAAAAAACAACTATATATTTGCATATGTTATAAGAAAAGAGCGAAGCATTTTCCATCAGTCTGATACTGAGACTAATATTTGCATAGATATTCACATCAAACAATCACCATACCATCAATCAAAGACACATCACCTCCTACTCTCTTCCGCATCACTCCCTGACACTCCACAACCCCAAATTCATACCCCTGCCCTTGAATTACATCCTCAAGAACCCTTTCACGACACGCAAAGTACTCATGCCCAATAACACTCTCCTCGACTTGATCGTCTCCCATCCCATGACCCAACGCTGCACAAAGGTCTCCATTTATAAAAACCGAAGGCCCGTATTGGATTTTCTTTCCACATGTGCAGGCGTCTCCGTCCAAGCATTCCATTTCACTCAGAATCAAGCTGTAAACCGCATTGACGTCCTGTTTAGTGTATTCCTCGGCGTCTGGCAAGTTGCACGGGAATGACCATGTTCCGTTTCTTTGAACTGGATGATATGGAGTGATGATTAACCCACTGTTCTTTAATAGAATCAGCTGGGTTTGACTTGATGTTGAAACTGGGGAAGAATCCAGGCGAGATATCACAATACAATGGACTTTGGCGGAATGGTTGGCGTTCTGAGATAATACTCGGATTCCCTTTTGAAGAGACTTGACTGGGATCGTTGATTTGTCTGCCAGTGTAATGAAACAATCACCAGAAAAGCAAACGCGCCCAGCGCTGTAGTATCTGCTCATGTCAATAGTTGGTGAAGGAGCCCGAACCGGAGTTGCCGCCCTAACAGAATTCGATGCCGAACTCCTAGCAACCGAAGTAGAACTCGAACTGGAACTCGAATAGGGAGGTGGCGCTCTTTGACTTGGCTTTGGATTCGGCAACTTCAAAAAGATTTCGTTGATTTCATCACGCAAGTTCTCAAACAGAGGTGTCTGATACACTTGGACACCGGGATCTTTGAAATTATTACACTGCTGTAACCGATGCGCGTTGGATAAGGATAGCAAGTAATGCATTCCCCACTTGTTGAAATACGGCTCCAACAAGGCTTCCACAACTTGTCCTTCCAAGTCAACAAGGAGCTCCTTGACACGCCTCTTTTCTTCAGCATCCGAAACTTTTGCCCATACTTTCTTTATATCCGCAATCGCCGTCTTGATTGTCTCAGATGCGCCAGCAAAGTCTTTGGCTTTAGCCAAGTCGAAGCATTCCATGATTTTATCGACCGCGTATAACCGACACCACTGTCCCGCGACACGATCCACCGCCTCGTCACCCCCGCCCCGCGCAGAAACTGCAACGCTCGCGGTTGCGCTACGGCCAGTTCCATCAAGGGGTACATAAGACACAGTCACCTTCAAGTAGTCGGTTCTTGCAGTACTCGGCAGTTTCCCAACCTGAACCAGAATATCTTTGGCTTGTCCACACTGAACAGATCCCAACTGCAATTCAGCGCCCGAATCATTCATGTGCGCAGTGTCAATACGTGTGGAGCGGGACGTTCGGACCGCCGGTGCTGCTGCTAAAGGATCCACAATCGGGGAGACAGGATGATTTCCAAATAGAAGCGTATTGTCTTTACATAGTTGAATTTGTGCCCCATTCTGTGGCTCCAGTTTCACGTGAATCGATTTGAGCGACGATGAGAGCAGGTTGCAGGCAGCATCCACAAACACGGTTCCAACGAAGCCTTGGTTTGTATAAAAAATGCGTTCTTTTTTTTTAGCATTCCATATAACATTGCCCCCCCCCCCCCCCCCCCCCCCCCCTCCTCTGTATACCTGCATCTGGAATAAAAGCAAAACTTCCATTCCCACAAACAGCCAAGCTATTGAGCAATTCACTATCCAAACTGTATCCAAATCCAAATGTATTCACGATACATGGCAACTGTCCGCCAAACTTTTTTTCCTTTCGCTTCTTCAACATTGCAAGCTCGCCTGCTGGAGGTCTGATATTGGGTTGACCTGTTTTATGTGTGTGTGTGTGTGAATGCAAGGTTGTACAACCAAAAAACCAACCCCCCCCCCCCCCCCCCCCCCCCCCCCCCCCCCCCCCCCCCCAAAAAAAAAAACAACTAAATCAAACCATCTGTAAACAACAAGATCGCATCCACACTCGCTTCACTCCCAACATTCCCCGCCACAGAATTCAACACATCCAACGCCGTATCCAACCCTGCCCAAATATTAGTACTCCCATCGGCATGCATCGCATCCACAACAGCCAACGCCCTCATCCTTCCAGAAACACCGGTTGTAGCGGCAGTAGTACTCCGCGTCATCAACGTCATTGGCAATTCAATTTTCGAATCATCTGAAAAGGAAATAATCGACAGAGAATCCGTTTCCTCAAGTGACATGATGATTGTCTTTACTGCATGCTAAATTGGTGAAAAAAAATTAATAAAAAAATAAATAAAACGACCATGAATTTGATTATTTTGGAAAAGTAGTATAGCGAGATCTTTTTTTCGATGTTGTTGTTTGTTTGTTCACCTTGACGATATCTAATGTGGTCAAGCCGTCACTCTCTCGTACTCCACCTGCTGTTGCTGGAGCGACATCAACAGGATCATCCATCGACCCAGATCTAACAAGCAAAAGAAGTGATGGGAGGTGATTTAGTTGATCATTTTAATTGGGCTCGCAAGGACTCAACAGATCAACAACGCAAACAACGCGGACTTGCGCGCGGACTTCCGCTGGTTGCGGTTTGATTGAGATCAGGACAGTATCTTTGCGCTCGATTAAAGCATGTGACGTTGAGATTTGGATGGGCTCCGAGACTGTTGCGTTATAGCTTGGTGGCGCTGGTGGAAGGACTTCCATATTGTTATGATTCACAGAGAAATTAAATTGGAGTAGAGGAGTTAATAGACCCAATTAAAATCAATTCCAATAAATATTCTAAACCAACAACCAAAACCACAACAAAAACTATAAAAAAAGAAATTAGGAGTGAATATCGTACAAATGGCAGTGGCGGGGAAGGGAACACATAATAATATCCAAAAAAAGTAAACGTAAAGAAAGAGAGAGAGAGAGACAAGATCGTCTATACTTGATCTCTATCCGCAACCTCCAATGTCGGGAAACATCTCTGAAGCTCTGTACACGCCCACGTTTTGAATTCTCCAACCAAATGATCTGGAATCCCATACGTCTGTACTTTATCGTCAGTTTCAATAACGCAATCTTCATATTGATCCTGCATTTCATGCTGCAAGAAGCATTTGACTCCTCGCTTGATGGCTGAGCGTGCCTCTTTGGGAAGAATCTTGAACTCTTTCATTAGTTTTTGAATAATCCTGTGTAATTGAAGAAGAGAAGGTTTGTGAGTATTGTTGGAATGGGTGTTGTGGAAGAATACAAGCGTGTAGCAAAGAAGAGAAAAAAGAATTCACCGCCTTCGGCGGTACACGGCCGATTGCGGTGGCAGAGAAGATAAAAAAAAAAAAAAAATACACCGCCTTCGGCAGTTCAACCAAGAGGAATAAAAAGAATACACCGCCTTCGGCGGTACACGGCGGTTGCGGTGGCAGAGAAGATAAAAAAAAAGAATACACCGCCTTCGGCGGTACATAGCCGCCTGCGGCGGCAGAGAAGATAAAAAAAAAGGATACACCGCCTTCGGCGGTACATAGCCGCCTGCGGTGGCAGAGAAGATAAAAAAAAATACACCGCCTTCGGCGGTACACAAAAAGAATTCACCGCCTTCGGCGGTACGCGACCGCCTTCGGCGGTTCGGCGGTAAAAATACAAAACATACACATTATAACGCGTCAATCTCAACCCATTCTTACTAATCACAGTCGCATACAATGGAGAAACCAATGAATTTCTTCTCCCAGAACTCAAAACATAATCACCATCTTCATTTGGTTCCAAAACATGCTCATCATCATCCAAATGAGAATGAGAATGATGAAAAGCATACTCATCCTCAGCAGCAGGAGCAATAGCACCAACAAGACCACCGACACGAGATCTACGAAGATTACTACTACTGAAATCATCTGTTCCACTTGCATCACTTTGATGATTGTTTGGCAAGTAGTTCATTACTTTTGCTCTCTTGTAGGAACGATTGTCCATTGACAGGTGGGGTACAAAGGCGTATCCATCAGTGGCGGTAGTCGGAACACGCTTCTTGTTTGCATTGATTGTGTTGTTTTGATTGCTGTTGTTATAGGACGGTTGTGGTGGGACTGCAGCTCGTTGTTGCTGTTTTGCGGAATTGGACACTGAATGTGGTTCAACAAGACACGTTCTATCACCGAAAATGCCAGTATTGGGCTGTACAAAGAGGTCTTCCATGTATCTGAGAAAGCGGTGCTGCATGAACTGAGGGATGGCTAAAGTAACGTTTGCTTTGAGAGAGGTCTGGGCAACGAGACGGACAAGCTGCAGGTTGTGTTCTTCGCGAAAGTAGCGGGCAGCTTTTGACATTGCGGGGCTGACGCGTTGGAAGTTTGGGTAGCCTGTGTGACGTGAAGGGGGGGTGAGTGGGAGCATGATGTAAATTTTTACTTTAGAAGAAGAGGAAGAGGGCACTTACGGATGCGCACAATGTCAGTCCAAGCTCTGTAGTTTTCGGTGTTTGGCTCGCCGGTAGTCAGCAGCGGCGGCGGCGGCGCCGAGAACTCGAGCGGGTTGTCGTCGTCGTCGTCCTCGGTGGCGCTGCTCTGGCTGCGGATGATCTGCAGACGCCGCGTTGTTTGGTGGCCGGGCTTCTTTTCTTTTTCTTTTGTTGTTGAAGTTGTTGAAGTCGAAGTTGTTGTTGTTGAAGCCGCACGCGCAACGCGCAGCGGCCGCTTCGCGTCGGCGTCGGCGTCGTCGTCCGCGTCGGCATCGCTCGGCGCGCGTTTACAGAGCGGCGACGCGGGCGCCGGCGCATGCGACGCGTCGGTCGGCGTCGGCGCCGCGGCTCGCAGCGACGCGACCAGCGTTTGCAGCAGCGCCACGTCTCGGCGCAGCTGCGCCGTTTCCGCCTCGACGGCCGCGAGCCGCTGCGCGTGAGTGTCGGCTTGCGGCTCTTCGACGCCGCGCGCATCGGCGATGGCGGCGGCGATGGCGTCGGCGGGCTCGACGGGGTCGTCCATGTTGTGTTTGTTGTTGGTGAGAGAAATTTGTGCAAGAAAGAAATGGAATTACAAGCACTCGCTCTACTGAAAGAGTGAATACAATGCAATGGATCGTGCAATGCATACTTAATGCTTAAAGACAGGCATTGTAATAGCATCCCTTGACGCGCATGCTGGCTAGTACGCAAGCACAATCCGAGTGTTCTCGGCGGGAATATCATCCATGAAGCCACCTGTCAAACCTCAAACTGAACCAGCAAGTTGTGTCTTGTTTAATCTTATTATCTTTCCCAATTGCATTCAATAGCTTATATTATGTCTTGATGAAATGTCGTGGACTAGTATTTTGACAAGTTTTCATTTTTGCACCATTGTGGATATAAATAGAGGTTGCAAGGAATACAGAACGCGAAGATATCATATTTCATTCAGAGAACAACTGAATTTCCATAGTTGCTTATTTTATTTTTCATAACCGGTATATTCACAAAAATGCAGAGAAAAAAAGGCATATCAGGGAGATTTGAGTAGTTTTAGACCCACATGGCGTGGTCAAATGGAATACTGGTAACCTTTTGTGCATTCTTTTTCGCACGAACTTCATCAGCAGGTGTCACACGAGCAACAATCACTGGACAATTCGCATTGGCAATACAGTAGTTTGAAACCGAACCAAGCAAGAACCCTTCCACAGTCGACTTGCTTCCAGACCCAACAACAAGCAGATTCGGTTTCACCTCATCCACAAGTTCACAAATCTTGACACCAATGCTTTGTGTCAAGGCAGGTAGTACGCGAACTGCGTATTTCACGTGCAGGTGGTCGGGATCCGCCAAAGCGCGAATAAACGTCTTGGTATGTGAAAGGCGGACTTCGCGGTCGGCTTCTGTTTCGGTGACTACAATTGCAGTCACAGTGTCTTGTTCAGTCAGTGCAATGTTGTCGAGGACCCAGTGGAACGCGCCACAGGAGTTGTCGGATTCGTCAAGGGCAACAAAGATGTTGCGTGGGGCAGTAGTAGCAGCAGCAGTTGTTTCGCTTGCAAGCATGTTTGAATATTTTAATTTTTGTTGTTTGTTAATGATTGTCACGGTGCGGGTGTGGTGCCCTCTTTTTATGTTGTTTGCGTCGGAAGGAGTCGGAAAGAGTCAGTGCCCCTTGTGTCAGTTGTGATCGTCGGTGACTCACATCCGGAAAAAAAGGGTACAAATATCGCGCCACGTTGCTCGACAATGTGGAAAAAAAAACTTCGTTGTAATTTTAACACCTCTCCCCCCTGAATATCAAAAATGACTGCTTCATCCATTGCCATCCCTGCCCGCAAGATCTTTGTCGCCATTGATGAGTCTTCCCACGCTGTCGGCGCTTTCAACTTTGTCCTTGACAACATTGCCACCACCGGAAACGATCACGTTACCGCCGTCGTTGTTATCGACTCTGAAGCCCAAAGAGAAGAGGTGTGTGTTTCTTATTCTTTGTTTCCGTTGTTTTATCCGTGCGTTGTTGCAAGTGCTTGGGGTTTTTGTTAGGGGTTTTTGCTTACAAATTCACAACCTTGCTTTTCCCCCAACAGACTCTCGAGAAAACAAAGACTTTGATCCGCGCTATTGCCGACCCAGACCACCTCACCGTCAAGTTCAGTGTCCAAATCCTCGTCCAAACCGTTGGCCAGAAAGTCGGCCCCCTCATTTGCAAGCTCGTCGAGGAAGCCAAGCCAGCCATGTTGGTCCTTGGATCCGCTGGAAAGTCTCACATTGAGGGTATGCTTGTCGGATCCGTTTCCAACTACTGCATTGCCAATGCCAATGTTCCTGTGATTGTGGCTCGTGTTTCACCAGCGGATGAAGTCCGAGCCCAAAAGAATGCTCAGAGGAGCTCTTCTATTTCAAACAACCACGCAATGTGGGTTTAAGGATCATAATTTATTTGGTTTTTGTTTTTTTTTAAGGTTTCTATTAATTTTTGTGAATAAAACTGTGTTCCCAAGTTTCAAAAGTTTCCGTGTTATCATTGTATTACATTCAATTTTGCAACATGTGAGTGGCACTGCTTACAAATACCAGTTGTTAGACATATTAACCAGACATGTTGGGAAAGTTCCCTTGATCAGGTGAGGTGAGGCTAGAGTCCGCACAAGGAAATAGCACAAAGTCCCTTGGTCAAAATACTGATAATGCCACGGCATATTGTCTCAGTACAGGTATAGCAAGATAAATAATGATTTTATCATCGTCAAGTCCGCATCTGCTCAACAGCCAACTATTTAACACACTACAACTTATTTACATACAGTGGAAAAGTCCCTGACCTTAAGCGCGCGTTCTTTACATCCAACGACTCGGTTTACAGTCGTGCTTGAAGACGAAAAGATTTGGAATTTATAAGCTGGCTAAAAAAGTTCAACCACAGCTACTGCTGTTGGCGGTTGATTAATTATGCTGTCAAGGACTTACAACGGTGCTATCGTCCAGATACTTTCTGAAGACGTTCTTTTTTTTTGCTTATTGCCAGCTGAATCCTCTTCCCAGACAAAAAATCATTTTGCGGGGGAAATGGTAAAGCAAGTGGCTGTGTCTACCCATAGAAATAAAGCATTGCGAATTGCGAATGCATCCATGGGCTATTTTAGCCAAGGACCGTAGACGCGTCTGTCTTTTTCGCAATTTTTGAGTTTGAAATTCGTCATGTTCGAATCCAGAGGTGTCTTTGCCAAGGTTCAGTTGTGTCTGGTGGAAAAAAACATATATAACGAACATTGCTTCCCACTGCCCCCCCTGACAATTATATTAGTATAATATTACCAACATCCAATGGACTCAAGCAGTATTGTTGTTCTCCTCGACTCGTCCTGTGACACCCAAAACGCAATCGAGACTGCAGTCAACAGTCTATCTTACTCTAGCCAAGACAGACTCACTGTGATCAGCATCGTTGAATCAACCTGCAGCCAACGGACGTCTCTGGTTGATATCACAACAGTCTTGAAGTCCATGCAGCCCGCTCTGCATCCAGCGACACAAATCAACCTCTTCACCGTCCCCGAAAACGCTTGTCAGTTCCAAAACAGCATCCACAAGCTAGTTATCAAGGCTCAGCCGGAACTCATGATCCTTGCATTGAACAGCAGATACTCGTCAACAGTGTTTGCTTATACCCGGAACCAGCCACAAATCGTTGTTAAGCATTTGGATGCATTTGAAGCGGTTGTGCCAGACGAAGAGAGCAGGGATTGGGTTATTCGGGACTCTGCACGCTGCAGTAGCCCTATTGGCTGGGATTGAGTTTTTCAGCTTGACTCTCCTAAAATCAATCAAATCGTAATTTATTCTCTCCCGCATTGCATCTCTCTGTTTTTCATTAGAACCATGCAACTATTATAATAAAAAAAAGAAAGCATCTGTATTCAACACTCTTTGAATCCCCACGAATCCCCACGAGCCCCTCGTTGCCGATGATGCGCACGCACCGCCTGCGCCGCGCCTCCGGCCTTCTCTTTGCGCTTCTCTTCTGCTTCTTCAGCCTCGCATTTGTGCGCTTTGTCTTTGCGCGCTTCCGTTCATACGCAAACGCCGACTGGCGCGCCGCGCTCGCTGCGCTGCCCGTCGTTCTTTACGTGTCGCTTGTGCCGGCGGCGCTGTGCCACGGCGCGCTTGCGGCGGTGGCGGCCGCGGCGCGCGAGTGCGTTGGCGGCGGCGGCGGCGGCGAGGAGCAGCAGCAAGAAGAAGTCGCGAGCGAACAGCCAGCGGCCCCGTCGCTCGTGGCTGCTGCGAAAGCGTCGATCCTCGGACTGCCGGCCGTCTCGCATGCAGTGGCAAACGTGGCAACGCGCCTGCTCCTGAAGGCCGCTGCCGCTGGAATCATCCTGTCCACCGCCTGGTCACAGCTCCCTGCGCTTCTAGACTTGCTTGCGTCTAGCATGCATTCTCTTGCAGCTTGGATTGAACAGTGTCTGCCAAGGGTTTACCCATATCTTGAAGCCATTGTCCTGTTTCTTGTGAAATGGATCCCTATTGCTCATGAGTCTTGCGTGAAAGCTGTCTCATCCGTTTGGACACGTGGATACGCGTTTTGTATTTACGCTGGAAATCTTATACATGACTCATGGGATCCCGTTATTGTCCCAGTTCTGCAATTTGTTGGGAGTTCACTCCACTACGTCTCGATATGTTTCGTCACTGGAGTTCATCGCCTAAAAGACAGGAGTCTTACGGGTATGACACTTTGTCATGATGCTTTAGCCTGGCTAGTTTTGCAGTATCTGGACTTTCACCACCGCGTTCTTTTGTTTATGAACCCCTACTTTACTGTGCTCACTGAATTCGCAGTAAAAGCGTGGTTGAGTGTAACCATTTTCACGAAAGTGGTGCTGGATGCAATTCATCAATTCGCTGCACTGTTGGTCCATGTATACATTGACTGGAAGATTCCAGAACTTATGGCCAACATATTCCATGGAATTGTAACTATTGGCAAGAGCCTCATCTCGTGGAGCCTCTTCATTGCGTCAAAGGTAAAAAAGAGTCGAAGGGGCTATTCTTGTGGCAAGAAAATTCTAATTCTCTCTCTCATGCTACAGGCACACAATGTGTTGGAGTTTCTTTGCCATCTCATCTACAACAGCACTCTTCTCGCTGCCGTCTGGAGAAAGATGGAATCGTTATTCATCTACTGTTATCCCATCTTGACTCGTTTCGTCCATGCCACATACCTCGTTGCAGTCGAAATCATTGCCCAAACAAAGATACTAGCACTCCCCGTTATCCAAACCCTGCACTCTATTACAACGCACTGCATTAACACATCATATGTTTTCGCCCAGTGGCTGTCTGTTATAATCGCCAACACCGAATGGTTCAAACTGATCCAGAGTGTATTGGAATGGGATTTGTGGGTGCTTTTGTCGACGCAAGTGACCTTGATTACTACACAAGCTCAATCTGCACTGAACTCCTTTGTTTCGCGAACTCAAGATGCGATGGAAAAGAATGTTGCAAGAGTTGTCGGGCAAGTGGAGAAAGGGGTTTCGAGTGTTTTGTATGGTGTCGACAGGAAGAGAGAAACAGCTCCCAATGACAGCCCAACGGCGACATCATCTGATACCCACAAGAAAGCAGACTAAAGTTGGAGGGGCGTGTGTCATCATTATAAAACTCATATCAAGATAAATAAGTGCAATAAAAGTGTGTATTAATCATCAAACTGAAGAATAAAAAAAAAGAAGGGTTGGGGGATTTGATGAGAACCTTCATCGTCTATAACTGGGGGATATAAAAAAATACAACATCATCTTGACTATCACATCAATGCGCAAACCAAAAAATAATAAACAGCTAAATACTTAAACAGAGCATTCCATGATTCCATGAACTTCCATGAGGTGATGTGTGTGTGGAGGGGAATAACTGTGAACTGGGGAATGGGGGAGGGGTATCATCACAAGCTCTCTCGGTAGATTGTAACCTCATCTGCTTCATCCACGGCTACTTCTACACTGTAAGTCAGTCTTTTGATGATGACACGGCATCGAGCATTGACGATACAGTGGCTAGATATTTGACCCAAGAAACTGTCGCCGCTGAGCCCCAGAATAAGCAAATCGGGTCGAGCTTCGTTCACCAGCTTGCATATTAAGGAAGCGGTGCTAGTGGAAGGGGCTACAAGAACTTGAAGAATAAATTGTGATTTTTGGTTGAGAGACCGCAAGAGTGTAGACGTTCGAGAAAGTGTCTGAACAAAAAAAAAAATGCAAGAAATGAAGAGAGTTAGAATGTATGATAAGACATTTTCTCTTGTTCTCCTTGTGAACTTGTGGGTGTTGGGGGGAGGTCCAGCTCATGGGAGTCAGGAACACGTGTTTTTTTTTGTCTTACCAATTCGCGTTCGCATTCTGAATCCACCACCGCCAACAGCACAAACCGGTCGCTCGGAAACAACGCTACATGATCTACAGTGCATTTTATTGCGCTCAACAGATTCATTGACTCTTCAAGGGCAAAGAATATAGTTCTGCCAAGTGGCGGTGGTGGTGGTGGTGGCAAAGCATCGTCTCCCGGAGAAGAAGATACTTCCGGCTCAGGAGTTTGCTCAAGATCGTGGTCGTATTGGGATTGTCTTGGAATAAGTTTGGTACCAGCGGCGGGAGAGTCAGACATTGTTGGTACACTCATTTTGCTGGTCTTTTCACAAAGTGGATTCTTGTCTCAGATATTTTCTGATTTCCTGATTTTTCATCAGCAAGGAAAAAACGTGTTTTGCCTAAACCACGTGTTTTGTGCAAGCAATCCGCTTAAGAGATCTCTCAACGAACCCTGTTTCACAGGGCACGCGGGGGTCCTCCAAATTGAGCTAAATAGCCAAAAAATCGATCATTTTTTCATCAATTTCACATTCATTGCAGTCTACTGATAAACAATCTTGGATATACTGTATACAAGTCATTGTTTATGTTTTTGTCAATCCCACTCTGAAGTAAGGGCTCGCATATCTATTTTGGTTTTGGAGGGCACCATCGCCGGTCAAGAACTTTAGGGCCGAAAAGTTGATGCACCGCTACACCCATATCTGGATGATTCGTAAAAATACCGCGTCAACACACTCCCAAGCTTTTCATTCATCACCACCACCACCCAAGCCCCACCAACAACAAATCCGGCCTCGACTGATAACACTAGTTCTACATATCTGAGACTGCATCGTTTCCACATGAGACGCAATATACACGTGTGCATGGAACTTCGTTTCAGGGTTCAAGAGGTGACCGTAGGATTCAATATTGTGTTTTTTCAAGCGTTGCCGATTTGATCGCCTTTTACTATAGAGGTACAATGCGTAGGATAGTAATGCAGTCGTTGGAGGTTTTGGATAGGTGGGTTATGCCGGTTTTGAGTGCAGCTATGGGATCGACGTATTGGTCAAGCACGAGGCAGACGCTTTGTGGGACAGCTGAATAGTGAGAAGAGCGAGTCAAAGATTGACATTCTGAATTTAGGGTATAGATATAATGTCTATATGTGTATGTGTGTGTGTTCTACGATGAAGCGAGGAAGGGGGATGGAATGGCTTTTTACATATTCTTTGAGCCACAGTTTGGAAGCCAAGGAAATCGCACTTTCGAGATAAGTTTGTGTCTCACCTCTCAACCTATTTTTATTTTATTTTTTGAATTCAAGTTCTGTTTCCGCGCTGTCACACAGTTGGTCTTCAGATCTCATATTTGGGGGAGCTGGGGTGGTAACACTCGACTCTCTGACACGCCAACATACATTGAAAAGGTTTTTTCCAGACTGTTTTTTCTATTAACATAGTTTCTGGTGAAAACAGATTTGGGGGGTTCTATCGTCCATTTGTGAATTTAACACTGACAGTTTCGTAACATTATTTTATCACTTAATTTAAGAGAAAAAGAAGGATATATATAGATGAACAAAAAAAAAAGACTAAATCCGTTACACGTTACAGTCGATAAACCATTGAAGGAGAAGACGCAGATACAAGCTCCGTTATCTGCGATTCCCGAAACATATGATCCACCACCATAATATGCACATTAAACTGCACTTGTGATGGTAAAGTCGTGTGAATCTGACTAAGAATTCCAGTTGCCTTCAATATGGTCTGTAAAAGACAGAAAGAAAATGTCACCATCAAGGGGGAAGACATAACGTTAGAAAAAAAAAGGGGCACGAGGGAGAGGGGAAAGCCAAGGGCATACTCAACAGTTTCTCTTTCGGACTCGGAATTCACAAGAACAACCATCATCACATTGTCTTGCGGACTTTGCTTCAAATGTGCCACTGGGCAACCCAAGGCCGTGGAAAGGCTGGTGGCATCGTCAACAATGAATAGAACGTTTTGGTTATCGCAGAAAGCTGGTTGAGACTGAATGAAGGTGAGCATTTGTTCTTTTTATTTTTTTTTGAGTTTCAGATGTTTGCGAAACAAGGCAGGTCATGAACAAATGAAAACACGTGTTTTTTTTCTGGTTTTGCCGCGACTCTAAGTCATGT
Organism: Obelidium mucronatum; assembly: GCA_025765595.1. Taxonomy (NCBI): domain Eukaryota; kingdom Fungi; phylum Chytridiomycota; class Chytridiomycetes; order Chytridiales; family Chytriomycetaceae; genus Obelidium; species Obelidium mucronatum. The sequence goes on along the minus strand of JAIVFH010000065.1, from coordinate 87,327 downwards.
AAATACTAAACTTTATAATTTATTTCAAGTGATTCTAATGCAAGAATGATGGGTATATTAATGGAGCATAATGCGCTTCGAATAATTAAATCAGTCCCAGCCAATAGGGCTACTGCAACGCGGAGAATCGCGAATAACCCAATCTTTGCTCTCCTCATCTGGAACGATAGCTTCAAATGCATTCAAATGCTTAACAACGATTTGTGGCTGGTTCCGGGTATAAGCAAACACTGTTGACGAGTATCTGCTGTTCAATGCAAGGATCATGAGTTCCGGCTGAGCCTTTATAACTAGCTTGTGGATGCTGTTTTGGAACTGACAAGCGTTTTCGGGGACGGTAAAGAGGTTGATTTGTGTCGCTGGGTGTAGAGCGGGCTGCAAGGACTTCAAGACTGTTGTGATATCAACTAGAGACGGCCGTTGGCTGCAGGCCGATTCAACGATGCTAATCACAGTGAGTCTGTCTTGGGCAGAGTAGGATAAACTGTTGACTGCAGTCTCAATCGCAATTCGAGTGTTGCAAGATGAGTCGAGGAGAACGACAATGCTACTTGAGTCCATATGTGGATAGATTTGGCGCAGAAATGTGCTTCTTCAAGTTGAGGTTGTGGGTTTGATACATGGGAGCATGAGGGCTGTCTTTTTATGCGATTTTTCATTTTCTCAACCCCGCGTTTTTTTTCTCGCCAACCCACAAGCCCTACCGCCTCCAATTTGAACCCTCTTCGCAGCCGCCAACTTTTTTTTTTTTTTGAATCAAATATCGCGTTTTTCCAAACCTGGAACTGGGCCTTCCACTATCAACAAAAACTAAAAAAAGGAATCCAACGATTTGTAATACGAGGGTGTGCAAGTACTTCCCACACAATTAATTTTACTTTTTGTTTTTTTTATTGCTGAAGCAACAGAAACGTGAAAATCAATCTCCTTTCAATAATATGAGCACCAAGTACTGTAGTTATAAATATTACAAAACTTCTTTTTTTTTTGCCAAGGGCTGTATCAAAATGGACTTTCGCATCGCGGAGAACCTTTGATATAGTAATCTTCATTTTCATCCGGAACAATCGCAATCACGGCAGTAGCAGCAGCAGTAGTAGCAGTAGCAGCAGAAACAGAAGCAGGAACCGCAATCTGCGGTTTTTGACCAGCACTCTCCAAATCCAACAATATAACTCCACATCGCGATCGATACACCATCGAATACGCAATCATGGAATACAAGGGCTGAACTCCTAATAAAAGTATCTCTGGTCGTGCTTGCTTGGCGATTTTGTACATTGTGTTTTCGAATTGGCAGATTGTTTCAGGGACCGCGATTACTCTGAATTGGGTAGACGGATGTATCAATCTCGGGGGTGGCGTTGTTTGTGAAGGTGCTGATGAAGTACTGTTGTTGCTGCAGTTGTTGTGGGAGGAGTGGCTGACTGTCCGAAGGGTGCTTGATTTTGACTCTGCAACGTCTTTCAAAATCGTAGTAAGCGTTTTAAGTGTACAAGACTGTTGGGACGCTGCTTTCACGATGCTGACTACGGTGATTTCGTCTTGGCCTGTGCCGGCCAGGTGATGCATTGCCCCCTGAATTGTAGTTCTTGCGTTGGCCGAGCTGTCCAGTATAACGAGAACGCTTCTGAAGGTCATTGGATTCGAGGCGTGGGGAGGTTTTTTTTTTAGGGTGTAATCTGCAGTGTGAAACTTGGGTGAACTGAGTCTGACAAGAGGTGGGGACTGGGTCAAATTTAATGTTCTCGCAGCCACTCACACACGCTGTCATTTACAATAAAGATTTTATTCGCTTAATAAGCATCACGCCCACTTCCACTGTGCATAGATCGATGAGATGTACTCATTGTCTTGTTTTGCTGTTCCAGTTTTGGGCAGTGGGTAATCATGTGTCCAAGACCACCACAGAAAGAACATTCAATCGAGGCTGAGAAATTAGACATCAATTAGCATAAACACAAACAGAGAACCACAAGAATAGAACCAGAATACTGGGCCAAAAAAAAACAACATTTACCTCCTTCAACACCCTTGAACATTTCTGTTGGGTCTTCAAGACTCATCAGGAACGGAGGAATCTTCTGCTTGGCTTCCCTCAGCAAGTGCTTCAAATCCAACAAGATTTGATCCGATGAGTTCCTGTTGATGAATGTCGTGGCCACACCAGTCTTTCCACTACGCCCCGTTCTTCCGATTCGATGCACGTAATCTTCAATCTCTTTTGGCATGTCGTAATTGATTACATGTTGAATTTGAGTGAAATCCAGTCCTTTTGATGCAACATCTGTAGCAATCAAGACATCTGCCTTCCCAGTTTTGAAAGCCTTGATTGCAAATTCACGTTCCTCCTGTGTCTTTCCACCATGAATCGACGCCGTATCGATCCCCTTCAACAACAAATATTCATAAATATCATCCACATCGTTCTTGTTTTCAGCGAAAATGATGGTGGGTGGAGGTGTCTTTTGGAGACACTCCAACAGATAAACAATTTTGGCCTCTTGCTTAACGTATTCAATTTCTTGTATCACATCCAGTGAGGCGCTACCGGCACGACCCACATTTACAACGACAGGACAAACAAGAGCACTTTTTGCAAAGTTTTGAATCTTTTTGGGCATGGTTGCTGAAAAGAGAAGGGTTTGTCTTTGGTGTTTGAAATAGGACATGATGTTACGGACGTCGTCTTCGAATCCCATATCAATCATTCTATTTACGAAAAGAGTTATTTTTTGAACCAAAACAAAAAAAAAAAAAAAGAAGGAAAGAAATCACTTACCGATCTGCTTCATCCAAACACAAGAATCGGCACAAGTCCAGGTTAAATTTGCCTTTGTTCAGCATATCTTGTAGCCGTCCAGGAGTTGCTACGACAATATGCGGTCCAGATCGCAATGCAGTCATTTGGTCTTGCATCCCGATTCCACCCATACACAACAACATTCTGAGCTCAGGATAATTTCTGTTTTTCGTTAATGCTTCACCCATTGCTTTCGCTACATCGTAGGTTTGACGCGCAAGTTCACGAGAGGGGCAGACAATCATTCCGATTGGGCCTTCGCCTGAGATGAGGGGAAGACGCATTTCTTGTTCGAGAGCAAAGAGAACCAGAGGAAGAGTAAAGACGAGTGTTTTTCCAGAACCAGTGAATGCTGTGTAGTTGGAGAATATAGATTCAATAAACGTCTTTCCAGGAACGGATGTGTGTCATGTACCTATTCCAACCATGTCTCTTCCAGAAAGTACCGTAGGAATTCCTTGTATTTGAATTGGAGTCGGAGACTTTATGCCTTTGGCCTCCAAGTGATCAATGATTTCCTTGTGTAGCCTCATGTCACGAAACGCTTTTATGGGCGGGGGTACATTATCGCCCTCCACAAGAATATGATAAGTTTTCCTGATTGACTCCGTGACTTCATCGGATTGATTGCGAATATATGATGGCGGTGTCCAGCTGTTAACGAATGCGTCAAGGACACTTGACCACGGCGTAATAAACACGAAAGCACACGTACGTCGACGGCATCGGCTCAGTGTACACGATCCCCTTTGCCAGCTCGTAGTCCGAGAACAGTGACTTCCGCGTGTTCAGCTGCACCTTTTCAATCTCCTTCTGCAGCTCGACTTCCTTCTCGACTGCGCTCTTTTCCTTCGCCGCAATGCCCTTCTCCGCATCGCTGCGCCGCAGCGCGGCCACCTGGTCGATCAGCGGCACCGTTTCGCGCAGCGGCGCCGCGTCTTTGTGGGCTGCGCAGTCCGCAGCGGCGTCGGGCTTCGCATTTGTATTTGTATTTGTCAGCGCCTCGACGCGCCGCTGCTTCGCCGCCCGCCGCTGCGCCACGGGCACGTACGCCGTGTACGCCGCGTCGTCGAAGGCGGCTTCGTCGTCGCTGTCGGCGCGGCGTCGTGGCTGCATTTTGTTTTTGTTTTTGTGGTGAACAAAATAATAAAATAAAATAAAATAAAGTAAAAAGAAAAATAAAATAATTCATGCACGGCTGGCAACAGCTGCTCGTCCAGGCGGTCGCCGCCGTGCTAAGCGGCGCAAGCGACACGCCCGCAGAAAAAGTCCTCAGAAAGACCCTCCGTCGCGGACACAGCTCGCTCTCAAACGGCGATCGCAAAGCCGTCGCAAGAAAGTTTTACGGAACAATCAGCTTGCGCAAGAGACTGGCTCACATGCTTGATAGTGTATTGGTCACTGCAGAACCACACAGCACCGAATACCTCATTGCACTCATAACCCTCTACACTGTCCACGAAGAACCGAAACTATTCTTGAACACATCTGCTCCAAGAGACTCGGCTTGGCTCGAATATGCATCAATCCACCTACCTTCTCCACTCGTTACCGCCATTTCTTCCCCAACTCTTCTATTGTCCATTTTGTGGCCCACAGACCACCAAGAATACATTGCAACATTCCATTCCCTCCCCGATTGGCTGGTTTCACTTATTGTAACGTGCAACGCGTTCCCAACCCCAGTTTCCCAACTTGCTTTCGCTCAAACTCTCAACACTCCATCAACGCCCCACTTTCGAACACGTCTCGCGAAAATCAGTCGAGATTCCCTTTCAAATACATTGCGAACACCCTTTGACGGGCAGCAACACCGACCCATTGAAACTGAACCCTGCAAGCTTTCTAAACACGCGGGACTTCGTGTTGTTGGAGGCGAGAAGCCAGAAGTATTGGGAAACAAGTGTCACCAAGAAGGGCTGTTTGATGTACAAGATGAAGGATCTCAGTTGATTTCGTTGGTCGCTGTAGGAGACAAAGTGGATGCTGGGATATCAGGTACTGCTCGTCCTGCTTTAAAAGTTGTGGATTTGTGTTGTGGGAGAGGTGGGAAAGCGTTGCATTTATTGGATCTTTTGGAAACACGCACTGGTGGTGGCGGTGGACAGCAAAAAAGTTGTTTGGTTTGTCATGACGTGGACTCTGGGACACTGAAGCAGGCCAAAACTCGGATGGAGAAGGCTCAGATAGATAATGTACGAACGTCAGCCGTTGATGTACGTTTTGTTTGTTCAGAGTTGGATGTAAACTTGGTGAATGGTGGGCGAGGTGGTGACATGATGACGTTTCCTCACACCACAGATGACCATGGGAACTCTTTAAATATTCCAGCAGTTAAAAATGCATTGGGTGGAGATGGTTTGGCAGACATTGTGCTGGTGGATGCCCCTTGCTCATCCCTTGGAACTCTACGACGGGGGCCTAACGTTCGATGGGAAATGAACCCAAAGAGCCTAGACGTCTTTCCACCGCTTCAAAAAAGTATCTTATCCCAAGCCGTGAACCTTGTGAAGCCAGGTGGCATTCTCGTGTACGCAACATGCACTTTCAACAATGCCGAATGTGTTGACATCACGAAATGGTTTAACGAAACATTTTCAGACAGTTTTGCACAAAGTCCTTTGATTCAAGTATTGGATCGTGATGTTCTGGACCGATTGTTTTTGGATCAAGAAATTGATTTGCAGACCGTTTCTAGTGTGCAGCTATCGCCAAGTCTTCACGATACAGACGCGTTTTACATATCTCGTTGGATTAGAAAAGAATCTATTTAAAGCTTGCCGTGCTTGATTTCATTGCCAAAAAAAAAGAACAATCAGAAAAAGCCCATTATTCCACCACACACTCAACAATGTCACCCCCACAAATGCAGAAAATCGACACATCGTCTTCCAGTCAAGCCCAAAAGGCTGCAGCCATCCAGTCAGAGGCAAGTATTTTTGCAACGCTGTCTGAATAGCCACTAATAAGAGTCTCTGGTCGAAACTTTCTGAAAAAAAAGGTGGGGGAAGTCATCAATATTATGCAAAACAATATCGAAAAAGCTGTCAAGCGGGGGGAGAAACTAGAAAGTTTGCATACTAAAACAGAGGAGTTACGTGATGGTGCTACAATCTTCAAAAAAGGAGCAACGAAGATTCAGAACGATATGGTGCGTAGTTCCTTGACTTATAGGCTCACAGGCTATTAACGAAAAAAAACTTTTCTATTATTTAGTGGTGGAAGGTGCGGGGTTCATTTTCGTTTCTTACGTCGAAATTATTTAAGATTTCTTTATTTGCAGAACATGAAGCTGAATCTTATCTTGGGATCAGGAGCAATTGTGGCTTTTGGAATTCTTGGGTTCATTGCATATTCGTACATGAGATGATAAGGATAAAGAATAAAGAGGCATACACACACAATAACACGTAAAAGCACTTTAGAGACCCGGAACAACCCCATCCAAATCCTGGCTCGCGTCAAACACATCGTCATCAAAACTCGAATCGGTGCTATTAATTCTGGTTGAATCGTCGTACAGTGCAGTGTTTTCTCTGGCCCTGTTTCTCAGGATTGCAAGTGATTGAGACAAAGAGGCTTCTGAAGGCGGTGGCATTGCAGCTGCAGCAGTATTCTTGGCTGGCGACGAGTCTTTTTTCTTTTCCTTGTGCTTTTGCTCGGACACGGCAGCCGACTTCTTTGGCCGAACAAGCCGCGGAACCGCCGCAACCGCCTTCCGCAGAGCCGACTGCGGCGCCGAGCACGGCTGACTAAGCTGCTGGCTCAGCGTTTTTTGGCTGTTTGAAACGTTTGATGACTGCGACAGGATCTTGTCCGAACGGCTCGGACGCGGCTGTGACGACTGTGACTGCGACTGCGGCTGCGACGCGTTTTCCTTTTGGGACAGCTTGGCTTCGGTCTTGACGCGTTTCTTGTCGGCAGGGGACAGGTTGTTCCAGCTAGGGCACAGTGGATTGGTGAGCAAATTGAATGGGTGAGTTTGCTTTTTGCAAAAAGAGTACAATACCGCGCGCGCAGGTGGTCTGGAATCATGGCTTTGGAGCTTGCTCTGGTGGCTGATTGCACTGCATGATGTGTTGAGTTGATTAGTCAAAGAGGATGGAGAAGTGTTACTGACTGTTTGGGAAATTGTGGCGTTCGGACAAATTTTCCAAACAGATTTTTATTAATCAATTTTACTCTGTTTTTCTTTCAGTTTTATACCCCCTCAACGTCTCTGAACGGCACGTCAGATTAGTGTACATTTAAAAATCAAGTAATCGCCTGATCGAAGTGTAAATCTTGTTTTTGGGATTGTTTTCCGTAAATCTCATTCTTTTGCCCCAAATAATATCCGTCGTAGTTTTGCATGCCACTTTTCCAACCCTCTCTTCAACGCGCCATGATGCGATGGATGCTGCTACTTTTTGCCGTCTTTTCTACTTTTTCTTCGGGCCAAACCTTCATGGATCCGATTATTGGGTTTTATCCAGGCTCTTCAAACATTTCGAAAAAGTACGAAAACAGCATCACAGTCGCGTTCCTACTGCCATACAATACGTTCTGGAATATAACAGAGCAGTCCGTTTATGATGCTTGCACATTTTGTGGGTGGATCCGGCAGATGGATTCCGCAGGGGAAATGGTTGTGAATCACGTCAACAACGATCCGTCGATTTTACCGAATACGATGGTCAACATTTTGAGGGTTCAATCTTGGGATCAGAAGTTAGCTTCTTCGGATAATCCTGGAGGCGCGGCTATAGCGGCGTTGAGATTGGCTTCGCATTCGCCACGTGAGTGAAATCAGAAATTTCGATTGCTTTTGCTGCTGATATTTATAAAAAAATTTAGCTGTAATTGCTGCATTCGGTGATTCGTCTGGAACAAGTACAAAGTGCATTGAGTTTTATTTTTATTTTTCTTCTTTGGGGTCTTTTTTAAACCTCACACTTTGATATAGAATGTCGGCAGGGGTCTTATCTCAGAACCAGGTACACTTATACGATAGAAAACTCATCCTTGTATAAGGATCTTACCAGAAAAAAAATACATGCTTATTAGATCCCAATGTGCGGTCCAATTCAAAATCTACCAAAACTCAGCGAAACAGCAAACTATCCCTACTTTTTCCGAACAACCTATTCCAACAAGTGGGGCAGTGATATTGCTATTCTTTTAAATCGATGGAAAGTAAAACGCGTGGCAATCATTTACGATGGAGATGACTACGAATCGGCAGGAGGTTTGTGATTATTTTTGCCCTTTTTTTTGCGGTTACTTAAAAATCGCTTAATCAAGCTTGCTTGGATGTAAAGGGCTCCCTTTTCTCGAATAATATTATTGTATTATCTTATATGCAGTATCATGGGAATCTTCACCATGTCGATTTTGAGGATATTGTTGCTGAATTGCACCGACTTGATGCTAGGTAACCAAGCATCCGCTCAATCAATAACAAATGTTCGACTGAAAATTAATAATTGAAAGGTACATGGTTCTATGTGCTCAAGGCTGGACGAGGTCTTATGACCTCATAAATCGCGCAAAGTAAGTGAGACCACACTTTCGAAATCGTGCTAACTCGGTGTGACAACATTAGTGCGACTGGACTAATTTCTTCGAAACATGTATGGATTGTTACAAATCCACCATATCCAGAAGATTACAGTGGTTTGTTTGCTTGGGCTTACGGTCCAGGAAATGGAGGGTTATAATAATGTTAAAACAGGAGTCGGGATTGATGAAAGGCTCAACAGCCTCGTTGGAATGGTTTATATAAGTCCAAACTTCCAGATCAACTCAGCCCCAAATTTCCGCTCTATTGAAGAAAGATGGAAAACCCTTTACGAGCAAGATCCGCTCAAATATCAGATCGACTACATCAGTTGGCCGAATGGTGGCTCTTACGACTGCATGGGAACGATTTTGTATAGTCTTGATAAGGTTTTTGAAAATATTTTTTTCTTTTAACATGAACATGGTTTTCAACTTGACAATGTTCTTTCAGTTCCTGAAACATCCAAACTATACCCCACAAATGCTTGGCAGCGGTGAATTGCAACATCGATTGACAAAATCAGCATTTCTTTCTTCGGGGTTTCCAGGTATTTCTTTAAATCCAATGACCCTCGATTCAAACGGAGATATGGCGGCGTGAGTTCAAGGACTTTTGTTTCAAATTAAGTCCATAAAAGCCAAACTAATCTCGTTTAGAAATACGATATTCATGACATTGGATCAGAGATTTTGGACGGATGGATTTCAACCACCATTTGGTGAAGTGGAAAAACTGACTGGGGAATATTTATCACATGGTGAACCAACATTTTACGGCGGATTAACATCCCCACCAGCCGACGGCCCTCCGATCTTAATTCCAACACCATGGGTTATGACGACTGAAAATAGCAGTGGAAGATTGGTTTTGTCTTTGATCGTGATTGGATACATTGTCTGTCTATCTTCTGCAGCGTTTCTATTCCGTTACAGGAAACATCCCTCCATCAAACTATTGAATATTTTTTATGTCCAATATTCTATCGCTGGATCTTTACTCATGTTGACTTCGCTCGTCTTTTACTTTCAGCACCCAACTCAAAGTACATGTTACGTTCGTGTGTGGACTGGTTTGATTGGTTTTTCCACAATAGTATCACCGATAGTTTTCAAGAATATATACATTTGGCGCATCTTTAGTTGGAAAACAGCGCAGGCAAAAGGATATGTTGGTAAACTTGCGTGGAGTCTGTTTATTGCTTCAGTCGCCCTGAGTGTCATTCAAATGGTTTGGCCATACAGTTTAACTGAATTTTAATTTATTTAAAACAAAAAATCGCTTTCAGATTTTATTGGGACTTTGGATGAAAGAAGAAAACTACCAGGTCGAAGGAATCATTTATGATGGAACGAAATTGGTCTTTGAATGCAGATTGATTCATAACTCTCACATTGTGGATATCCTTTCCGCCTTCAATGCGTTGATCATCTTCAGTCCAGCAATAGCATCGTTCATAACAAAAGATGTCAGCGTTCAATACAGTGAATCATCGCTGCTTGTTTTGAAATCTCTTGTGTTGCTCTTGTTGGCACTGGTGGCTACTCAAATGGGCTTCGACGAAAACACGTTATTGAAAGAGTGCATCTGCATTTGGATAGCTGCGTTGTTTATTCCAGTAGTTCAAGTTGGTTCAAAGGCTTTGGAAGTTATCTCGGAAACTGGACTTTTGTCAACTTTGAGCTCTTTTCGGAAATCGCAAACTGGAGGAGCAAAGAATGGGGGTGTGACAAGTCATAATAGTATGAATTCTCTCAAGAATCAGCACGTCAAGGGGTCTCTGCAGGTTCTTTCACCAAAGCCGAATGTTCGAAAGATTCAAACAGCTTCTTATCTGACAAACATGGTTTGATCTCCTGTTCACATACGAATTCCAAAAATTTTCTAAAGCTTTTGTCACTCAGGCAGCCAATATGAGCTATAGAACTAAAGGCTATTCTTCGATTTGGTGGTCCTTGCCTTGGAAAGCGACAAAGAACGCAACAGTTTGTACGTTTCGCAGGAAATCGTGGATGATTATTCGTTCAATTGGAGACGAAGTGAACGCGTATGTCTTGGAATTCGCGGAGCTCATTGTCAAAGATCGCATTGTTTATGTTTTAGTTCCCCCATCAAACGGTAAAGGGAAACACGCATTTGGCGGATACCAGATAATGTGTGAGTTTGGAACAGAAAAAGAAGCACAATCATTTGCATCTGACTTACGGAGCACACTCAGCTCGGCAGTGCAATTTAAACAATGATAATATAGTAAAGGGTTTACAACATCTAATAAAGATCAAGGAACTGCTTTTACTTTATTTCTTCAGTTTAGTGCTCGGCAAGCACGCTGCGAACGACTGCTTCCAGGATGGCGCAAATAAGACCCTTGTTCAATTCTTTATGCTGAAGCATATTGAATAATCGAGAAAGACCCATGGTAGTATTTTGCTTCCCGAGAACTGTTTGAATACCTTCGTATCCCAGCAAAACGGCATTCGAGTTCAACAATCGTTTGGCTTCCATTCGAGTCTCGCTTCGTTGGGAATCAGTTCTTGGATTCAATTTATCAGCTTCCAATTGGACAAGGTATTCAGGAGTGGAATATGCCCACACTCCATTCGGCCATAGGGAATCAGACTATAATAGCAAACCAAATTAGAAATCGAAAAACTTAAAATGAAAAAATAAAAAATACCACAGCATCCAAGTATCCAGAAACCGCATCCACACTTCGAATATCATCCACATGCTCTTGAATCATTGTGGAAATTGTCACGCCGTAGCTGTTTCTCAACACAGACTTGACCACTTGAAGTCCTCTCTGGCGCATCCATTGGTTTGGATCGGATAAATTAAAAACTTCTTCAATAACTCCAAAAGCACATTCTAAAAGGATAGCTAGTTCGCTTGGGGATAATTCTGCAGATGCTTTTGGTGTAGACGGTGGAGGTTCGGATTTGGGACCAGGTGTAGGTGATTTACTCCTTATGATAGAGGGCTTAGGAGTTAAAACGGTGTCTCCTTTGGAAGGAGTAGTTGCTGTAGCACGGTGCGGCAGGGCTGGAGCTGAAATTTCCTGAATCGCATTGGCAGCAGGTTTCACTTCCGCTGCCGCTTCATCTTCCGAATGTGGATCGGTAGCTAATGACGAATATGTTCCTCCAGTTTGTGGGACGGATTTGGGCAGTGAACTTTTCCCAGCAAGGGAAGAGGTTCGAGATGGAACATTGGATTTTACACCAGCATCACGTCGCTGCTGTAATTTCGCCTCCCAATTTCCAGTTTTCGATGGCTCAACAGCATTATTTGAACCAATAGTATTGATCGCATTTCCTGTGGAAACCGCCACATTTTTCAGGACCGATCCCGCGGACTTCAACACGCCAAAAACTGTACCGGAGACAGTATCGCTTCGTTTAGTGGTACTTTTTTTCCCAAGAGAAGATTTGTGCTTCATATGTTCTGGTTGCAGCAAATCCAAAACTGCAAACGCTTGAGAAGTATTCGTGTTGTTGAGAATATCCTTGAGCCATAGTTCCAAGTCACTTGCAACTGCTGACCGCTCATGTGCCTGACAAGATGTGATATTATTGTTTCTAAAGAACAAGCCTGGGAATGAGCCTCTTTTGATGTGAATAAACTCAGCCGCTAACGCATCGTAACAAGAGCTGAAGTCCGTTAATGTTTTCGTCAAGACCCAACCCGACACGTTGCTCTTAGGCTGCACTTCGATACAAAACAGTAAACGGTCAGCAATGTTAATCCTCTCGTTCAGGATAGCATCGTCGCTAACATCACTGATTCGGATGCTGGCACTAAATAGATTCACTGAGGGGCTAGATTCGGTCTCGGAGTCACGTAAGGTTTCAGAAAGCCTTTCAACTTGTGCTTGTAAATCCAATTTGTCCGAAAGCAATTCCTGTCCAACGGCGACACTTGTAGTGATTTCCAGCTTGTGATCAATATAGGCAATTTTCTCTTTGAGAGCAGATATTTCTCCAAGTATGGAAATATTGGAGGGCATTATGGTAGTGGCAGCAGAGAAATCGGAATCCGGGGAATTTTCGGAATTTAGCAGCTTCCTTGCCACGGTATCCACTGATAAAGAGCTTGTCCTTTCTTTTGGTTCTTTGATGAGGCGGAATTCTTCTTCTTGTAGGACTATAGCCAGTTGGATATCTTCCTCTTCGGTCCGTTGTGCTTCAATCATTTCAGATTCTCGGGGCGGGAGAGGTGGGGGCGACTTGGAAACGGTATCTCGAGGAGGGAGAGGTGGCGGAGCAGCGCTTAAAGATCGAGGAGGTTTCACGGGAGCTTCTGTGACGCCTTCAATTGATTTGAAACCATCTGTGGTTACGAATGCAGCCCAATGTGACTCTAGAACAGTCAGCGTAGCATTTTCCACAGGATCAAACAGCTCTGATCCAATGCGGGCAGTTTTGTTGGGCATATCGTCAAAACTGGCGGAATTTAAAGCTGTCATGACAGAACCTTCCACTTTGGGGTCCAGCTTTGAAGAATTGAAGAAAATGTCAAAAACTCCACGTGCCTGATCCGCAGTAATTGTATCTGGTAGAGAAGTGATAGTTGTGTAAAGATGAAGATATGCGCTTGCTTCGATGGGTTCCAAATACTTTGAAAAGGAGCTCCTGTATTCACCACAGCTCAAAGCTTCTACAAGAGGTATGGTAATGGTAATACCACTCTTTGAAGATATGTTTATGCCTTCACGTGAGTCGGAAAGCAACGTCTCCGCCGACTCAAATTCATCGATTTCAGGAAGTTTGCAGTCTGTTTGTCCAAGACTCAAAGGAATTTCTGTTGAACGGATGTTCTCAGAAGCAAGGCCTTCAGGCCTCGATTCATCAAGGTTTGATATTGAGATGACCAGGGTTTCAACAAAGATTTGAGCCATAAACGCGGTATTCGCAATCTTAGATTCAGATGTATCGATGGGATACCACTCTTTGGAGTATACGTTGGCTTGAAGTGATTTAGCTGGAATGTATACACTTCCGATCAATTCATCTAATGATCAAATCAGTGAAAACATGTCCTAAAACAAGACTTTAATACCTCTGATTAACCTTCCATCGTATACTTCAATCAGAATAGTCTCAGTGGGCAGCATCGCACCCCAATCAAAAGCAAACTCTTCCATCCAGATTGGATGAGTTTCTGCAGCAATTCTTTCGGTTTTGAGTTCGTTTCCATTGAAAATAACTCTGCAAAAGACGCTGCCTTGGCCTAATGGTAATTGCTTGGCCTCGACCACTAGTTTTCTGGTGTTAATAGTTGGGGTCTTCGACTAAGATACAAACCTTTCAAAAACAGCTGATCTCCATTGATGCTTCTCACAGTAGATTTTACGGGCTTTGGAATGGATATTGGGCGTAAAACATCGGAAGTTCCGCTGCTACTATCAGCAGTAGCTTGGGCGGCCGCCAACTTTTCTTGTTCCTTCACATAGCCAATCAGCAACTTGTTGATATAATCTGGATCGCTGTATGTTTCCACCAAATTTCCTAGGACAGATGTTCCGACGATTTCTCGTAACAAGCTGAAAACCACAGGAGATTCACGATCGGCTTTGGGCATGATGGACATGACAATGTGAGCTGATATCCGCCGTAAAAATTTGTTTGACTCTCGAGAATCTGCATATTTATGGAAGGAGGACTGCGGATTCCGTTCCAGATAGACTTCCAATGGAAGTGACGAGGCTTCGAAGTCACGATATTCATAGATGTGCCTAATCAGGGTTTGCGTGATTGGAGAAACTGCGTTGACAACTTTGGTTTTGGATGCTGCAAAGCCAAATGTGATGAGGCCATGGTGAAGGGCAGAATCGATGCTGGTTGCGAATTCATCAGATTTGGAGTAATTTATCGCCGAATACCAGCTGAGAATAAAGTCTCTGATGATCAGACTAATGAGGCGATTTAAAGATGATTCGATCTTCTGAGGAACTGGTGGAAGCGGCCGCTCGTCAGTCTAATGGCATTGTCAACTGGGCATAGTACAATGGGAGCCTCAGACAAACCTCGTCTTTGCGGGCTGATTCCAAAGACACAAGCTCTATTTTCGCAAGCTTTTCCTCGATCAGATCCATGTCGCTTCTGACAGCCGCTTGATCTTCGAGGCTTAAGCTGATACCGCCGCCCAGAACAACGCCTGCAAGAAACCCCGCAAGCACCAGACAAGCGATGAGAACAAGTCGCGGACTGAAAAGAACAACGACCGCTGCGACAGGCGCTGCGCGTGTCAGGACCCAGTCGGGGACAGCTACAGCTGGCGGAGCCATTATTGTCTGATTTTATTTGCTTTATTGTTACAACTCGTTGTGATATGTGTCTGCCGACTCCTCGCACACGGCAGGCGTCTGCACTCTCATTGCATACTCGCACTTGCTTGGCTCAGCAACAGACATGACCTTGTTTTCAGAACCACATTCAAAGGCAACTTCCACAGATCGATGCGGCCCATTCCAGCAATGCGCTCCATTTTCAAACATCATGAATAGATACTTTCCGGTAGATTCGGTCATTTTGTCATCCTTGCGAGATCCCCATCGTGAGAATTTTCTAAAAAGAGTTCTTTGTTTTAATTCTGAAATAGGGAATATTAAAGGTCATACCCAAGATCTGTGCTGCTACCGCCATTGATTGGTCGCTGAACCGCCTTATCTAAAATGCAGATTTCGTAAAAGTACTCAAAGCTTTTGATCTCAAAGCAAGTGCCGACCAATTTATCCCACACATTATTTGGCCCCATGTCTAACTCGCTTTTCTTCTTCAAGTCGGCTATTTTGGTTTCCAAATCTCTCTTCTTATTTTCAGCGTCTAGTAAATGAGATCGGGCCTTGGATGCGTCTTTGCGAAGAAGTTCATTCTCTTCCGATCTGGAAAGCCTTATAAAGGGGTTTCTTAGGGAGGAATAGAGCTTTCGCCAACCGGGCCAAACAAAAGGGTACTTGATAGCACCATACGACCCCAATAACAATCCTCGAGCAGATCCAAGCACGCAACGAACGGTAGAAGCCGTAGGATCAATACAAGGATCAGTCAAGGTCGCCCGATCCACCCCTCCAGTTGCGGATTCATCGATGATCGACACTTCTGGCTCAGCCTCCAAAGCAATGGCTCCTCGCCCATCTTCAAGGTTTCGCTTGAAGTCATCATACTGCTGCAATGTCTCTTTGAGAATTGGCTTATCTCGCAGCAGGGCTTCGAAGGCGGCACCCTCCTCGGCATCCTTTAGTTTCATTAAATTATCTAGGATGGATTGAAGTTCGTTGATACGAGAGTTGAGGGTGTCGATATTCGAACGAAGAACATTTTTCCGTTGCGTGCATTCAGCAAGTTGTTGTGGCATCACTGCCTGGGCTTCTTCAAGGGATTGTTGCGCCATGAGCGCATTTACATGGTTTTCATAGGCCTCGGCTTCATTCCTGATGACTGTCATTGATACCGTCAAAAATCGTTATATTGGATTAAATAAACTGGTAAATTTTACCCTTAAGCTCTTCGATTCTAGATGTGATGTTCCAAATGTCCACCTCAAGGTCAATAATTTGCTTCGCTCGTACATGTTTCGCGTTTATAGCATACGTCAAGTACTCCTTCTTGACTTTGATTCCCTAAATTATATACATTATCTCCTCTGTGTGTAGAATTAAATAAATCTGGCAACTCCACTTTCTGCAGGACACGTTGCTTCTCAAGTTCTGCTTTCTTAAATTCGGCGCCGACTTTTGCACAGACATCAGGGCACTTGATAATTCCAAGATATTCGTCAGATCCGTCACAGCATTCCGGGTCTTTCGTTTTCGGTTAGTACTTCCGCAAAGTTCCGTGAAAAGGAAAACCCGCACCACAGATGCCGTCATTTACACGCGAGCTTGGAATGAAAGAACCAATATGACCAGCATTATTGCAATAGAAAAAAGTATCGTTGCAAGCAGACGTTCCTATTTGATTTGTTTTACGTCCATCATGTGTCAGTGAACCAGTGGGATTTCTGGAGTATAACACACCCGGCTCATCACTGCCGTCATAGCAATCACAAAAATCGTCGTTGATTGAGGTTGCTGGAATACTCTTTGACCCATCAAGACAAGCGAAGAGGGCATTGGGCTCAAGACTATACATTTCATGTTCTAGAACATCGACATCAGGTTACAAAGATCCCAGAAGAGCGGTAACTATTGCTCACTAGTCTCTGGAACACCAAGAAGCTGATGCCTAGCTAGCGCTGACGACGCTGCCACTGCCAAAGGCCAAAGTCGCAGAAGATTCATTTTTAACTCAAAAAAAAATTACAGAGAAGGCAAGTCACAGCACAACTATTGTATTAGAGTGCATTAGTCAGTCAGGTTGAAAGTTTATTCTGGGGGTGAGATGATAGTTAAAGAAAGAGAGTGAATAATAAAAAATTCAGGCTAAAATAGACTATTTCAAGACGGGTGCATGGCCCGATTAGCTCAGTGGTTTAGAGCACCCGCCTTTTAAGCGGGTGGTCACGGGTTCGATCCCCGTATCAGGCTTGAATAGCGGTGGATACTACGGAAAGTTCAGAGGTGGGGTGTGTTGTCACCTGTGTCCTTTTTCCTTCTTGCCTTCTTGTTTCTCCTTTCTTCTTTCAGACAAAAAGAATGGAAAATATGAAAAGACTGTTAGTTGGGATTGTTGGATCCTTGCGTTTTGATTTTCATTCACTCAAGGAGTTGAAAGCGGCTTGTATTAGAAATTCGCACAAAACTAAACAACTTTTTTTTCAGCACCGACAGTAGTCACAATAATATCTAATAATACAATTGAATTTATTCAGGAATTTATTGTTAACTTTATTTATTATTTGGTCATTGTTCTCCCAGTGCTGCACAAAAAAATTAAGTTATGCAACGACGTCGGTTCTCCCTGCCCTCCAACACGAGGCTCCCAACCCAGCACACAAAAAAGACAATCCTAAAATCACGCGAATCTATTCACTTCACGAAGTGTCTGTTCTTGGCATTGTTTATATTCCTCAACCTGGCTATTGCATTGTTCCTCATGCACCCGCGATTTCAATTCCCCAAACCAGAAAGATCTTCAACAACCCCAATCATTCATTCAGGTCCAAAGCGCGTGGATTTTCCAATGACAGATTCTCCCGATGCTGCTATTATGGTAACACAGTCTGGGTGGATTCAGTTTTCATCACTAATCTAAATGTCTATAAGGTGGGAACCGGGAAATCAGATATATCCCTTCCAATCGGCGAAGTGAATATGATGGGATATGCGGAAATTCTCCAGAACGCGAATGGGATTCATTTGCGTCTCAAAGCGCGAGCGTTTATATTTACAAACCCAGAATCTTCTAAACATCGCGCTGTTTACGTGTGCGCTGATTTAGGTATTGCAACACGGGGACAATGCATTCGACTTTCTTTTTCATGATTATTATTATATCGCACCATTCAACTCCCAGGTTTCATGTCGTCAATAGCTCGACAACAAATAGCGGAACGACTCAATACAACAGAATATCATGATCCAGAGACAAACCAACCATACTATACAATCGAAAACGTTATGGTTTCAGTAACGCACACACATTCTGGACCTGGAGGCTTTGCCGACGGTTTCAGTTTAGTAAACCGAACCTTTTATTTTTGAAGGTTCTGTCAAAATTGATCTCCTAACATACCTATAGTGTATCAAATAACCAGTCTTGGAAAAGTTCCTATGGCAAGAGAAGCCGTTGTCGACGCGATTGTATCTGCAATTCAATATGCCCACTCAGATTTAGAATCATCTTTGCGAAAAAGCGAGAAAAATCAAGAGTTTCATCGAGTCGTTGTAAACACGGGCATCCTCCGCAATGGCGGCTTGAATCGAAGCCCAAGTTCATATAACCAGAATCCAGAACAAGAGCGCGCAATGTATGACTCCAATGTAGATCAAAAAATGGTGGGCGTGAGTATTTGGACAAGACCGACAAATCGAAGTAGTTCGAGAATGAAGGCTCATGCGAACTGGTTTCCTGTGCATGGAACGAGTTTACACAGTGAAAATCCGCTTGTTTCTGGAGATAACAAGGGATTCGCCTCGTACCTGTGGGAGCTTGAAGAGAATAGAAAGAATCCAGGGTTGAATTTTGTTGCCGCATTTGCGCAGTCGAATTCGGTATAAATTTTCTGTTTTTTTGAAGTATGATGCTGTTTTTAAACTTCTGAATGTTGAATTAGGGTGATGTCACACCAAACTTAATCCCCCCAAGATGTAAAGACACTGGAGAACCGTGTGATGGATCGAAAGGTGGCTGTAATGGCGACATTCGCAAGTGTGTTGGGCTTGGTCCAGTAAGTTCAACCAGAAATGCAAGATTTTGCCAAATATTTATCTCTGTTCTTTGTAAATGATAAAGGGAGAGGACTCGGGTAAGAGCGACTTTTACGCAGCGGAATACATTGGTCGCCTTCAGTACGAAAAAGCGAAACAAATGACAAATTCGACGATTTCCACGAGGGGTGTTCTTTCTAAAGGCCCTATTTTATTCCGCCATGCATGGGTTGACATGGGCGACGTAGCGGTAGCGAGATCGTAGATGCGTTTAATTATTATTTTTTAACTGTCTATTTAGGTTGAACTACCGGACGGTACATACGGGCGAACTTGTTCAGCCGCCATGGTATACACCAAAATCCAAAAGTCTTGAGATAATTAAACCCTTTCCATTTTAGGGAAAGGCCTTCATTGCAGGAACCACCGACGGAAAGGGACTCATGTATTCCTACCAAGGATATAACAAACGCGACAAAAATATGGTGCTCGGATTCATTGGCGAGCTCTTGAACTCTCGCCCGGCATCCACAGAGCTGGAACGTTGTCACCACCCCAAGCAAATCCTCTTCAACACGGGAGAAAATCACGTCCCTTATCCTTGGCAACCAAGCATTTTACCACTGCAGTTGTTTGTGCTCGGTCGAAAACTAGCCTTGGTTGGACAACCTAGCGAAATCACAACCATGGCTGGAAGGAGACTCCGGGAATCCGTGAAAAAAGCATTGCTGGATGATAATGTATTCGATGAAGATGGAGAAGTTGTTGTCGTGGGTCTGGCGAACGCTTATTCCTCCTATGCATGCACATTTGAGGAATACCAGATGCAGCGATACGAAGGAGGATCCACGGCTTTTGGACCCCATACGCTCAGCGCGTATATAAAGCTCTTTACACAAATGGCGCATTCCGTAAAAGATCCGTCGAGAGCTGTGAAACCAGGCGAACCTGCACCGGCGCCAGAAAATGAAATCTCCCTTGTGTCTCCAGTATTGCTCGATTCTGCTCGACCTGGGGGTAGCTTTGGTGATGCGATTCAACAACCAGACAAAATTATATATTCAGAAGTTCCTAAAAAGTTTGTTGGAACTCCAGTTGTAGTAGACATGGGTACTCTCGGCGATGGAAATGTTTCAAGACGGATCAAAAACGTTACAACCACTGTAAAAGCATCATTCCAGTGCGCACATCCTCGAAATGGACCTGGGAAAGTATCGGAATCAACTGGAGTTCCGACATTCATGACTGTTGAAAAGCAGAGCCTCAAGAATCTCAGTGATTGGAGTGAGTTTCTAACGGACGCGGTAAGAGTCCCCTTTTATTTTAACGTGTGGTCAGTTGAAAGCTTTCGCTTTTTGATTAGGATTGGGACACCAAATTCTTATGGACACGATCTGGAGTCACAGAAAGTATATGCAAGGTGGAGTGGGATATAGGGAGGACGGTGCCCGCGGAACCTGGTACATATAGATTCAGAATCTTTGGTGTGGCAAAAACTCTGTTTGGGGAGAAAAAGTACAGTGGCAAAAGTTTGCCATTTTCGCTGAAAGGGGATCTTAATTAAATACAGATCCAAACGATGACATGGATTGAACAAAATTCGGTTCAATCTTTCTGATGAGCGCTATATATATGTAGTAAAACTGGAAGTGAAGTCCTTTATTTTGCCTTTACGTTCTTGGTCGCTGGGTATGTCGATGGAACAAGTATCGCAAAGCCCATAGCGATGATAACAGTTGCCAAAACGCCATACTTTGAGGCTTCTACCAACGACGCGTATGAATAGATCCCAATACCACCTGCGACAGCTGATAACACAAGAGCCAAGAACCCTGAATATTCCTTAACTTGATTCCATCTGTAAACGTCAAAAATCCACCATTTAATTGAGTTATATCCTCACGAAGGATTGTTCCTCACTTTTTCGCCTTCAACACACTGCCAAAAACCAAACCCGGAAACCACAGGATTCCCATCCCAAAGACAGCTACAAGAGTAACAACAGAGTAAGCAGTCGCTCCAATGATTCCATGGTATGATGTAAAATGCGGTTTCGAGTTGTTGTCCTTGTTTTGATAAATTACAGTAAAGCCAGCAGTGATGGCAATAAGTGCGATAGTTTGAAGAAAGGCATGAAAAGATATCGCAGCTATGGATTTAGTCTTCATGGTGAGGCTGAAAGAAGGAACTGGATGATTAATTGAGGCCTGCCATTTATCAAACACTGCTTGACTTACACTGATGTTATTGATGCAAACAGAAAAACTGCCATGCACACTGGATGCCAGGAATAAAGACTGGTGCCCAGAGTTGCGATATAGGGCGAGCAAAGGACTGCAACACCAACCAACAGAATCAACACTGGAAGGATCATTTTCTTTTAAAAAATAATCACTGTGTCATTCCTTTCTCTGCCTCCGCTTTTAATTCAATGCAATACTCTTCGAACCGGACGCGCAACTCCTCTGCTTTCAAACTCTGCACAAGCCATGGAGCCAGCCCTGCCGCCCCTCCCATAGTGATCCAAATCGAAAACTTTGTCTGATTATCTGCTATCTGTTCGACTCGATGCACTTTCTCGGCCCAAAGCAGCCAATCCGGGAAAGGCGAAGATGTAACAGCAAATTGGGACTCATCAAAGTGAGACACAACGTCGATTTGGTCGTTACCAGGACCTCCCTTTTTCAAATGGACAGTCACAATCAGTTTATCACCGATTTGTAAGGGCCTCGGCATTGTAAGTGGAGTATGATGGACGCATTTCGTGTGGTATGTGCTCCAGTTGTTGTATTTTGAAATATCCGTGACTATCGAAAGCACCTTATCCGGCCGAGCGTCAACTAGTACCTCTGCAAAGACTGAAAAAATGCTTTGGTTGGATTTGAATGTGTTGGAGTGGCAAGGCAGTGTGGGGCAACAAGAGTTCCACTTTTCATGTTGTTTTTGCTGAAGTATGAAGTATGAATAATGAAGAATAATAAGGATTGGATCAATTCCTTCAAATCGCATGCGAATACACTTTCTGTAAAACTTTTTTTGGATAATTAACCAATGTATTAATAAACTGCTTAAAAATTGGAATACATTCGAAAAGTGAAAGCGCGATATGAATAAGTAAACCCGACAGTTTTAAATCCCACCCAGAGAATGAAAACCAGCGGCAGCAGCAGGCCCCATTGTCGTCGCACACCCATCCTCTCTGCCCCCAATATGCCTCTTCAACGTATCAGAGCGCGGAAAACGTTTCCCACAATGTTCACACAGATGCCTTTTTCCTTCATCTTCAAAGTGTTTTGACCGTTCATGCCGTTGCAAATCATGCTTTCGCCGGAACGACAGGATATGATTGATTGCGGCAACAGCCGGAACGGATGACGTCGGTAGGCGGAGTTGATTGTAACCTGGATAACGTTGCAAGGTAGTGAGCAACGATAGACGGTGATGAACGGCGGCGGCGACGACTCAATTACCTGGATAACGTTGCAAGGTAGTGAGCAACGATAGACGGTGATGAACGGCGGCGGCGACGACTCAATTACTGAAGGATCATTTATTTAAATAAATACGACTATACTTCTGAGATAATAATGAGTGAATGAAACAACTGTAGCTAACCCTGGATAACGTTGCAAGGTAGTGAGCAACGATAGACGGTGATGAACGGCGGCGGCGACGACTCAATTACTGAAGGATGGCAGTAATTGGGGGGAATTTGCCAACGTTATAAGGAAAATTGGAGAAAGTGGAGATAGCTATAGTGGTCCACTGTGATTGGTCGAGAATTTAAAAGAATGTTGAGGAAGGTGAAGGAATAAAAGTAGCGGAGATAGCCGGAAGGGCTTGTACTTGTAACACACCCCCCAAGACCTTACAGGGTAGAGACATCAACTTCACCGAAGGCATCGCGGCAAAATTCGAATTTTATCCAGCCAAGACCCTTAGTGAGTACATCGGCAATCATCTTTACGTCCGGTAGGTGGGCTATCGAGACTAGCTTCTGGCGGACCAAGTCCCGTAGAAACATGTACTTGACGTCCATGTGCTTGGTCTTATGGCGCAGCGCTCCTTCCTCCACATTAAATACAGTTCCTTGATTGTCGCACCAGATGCGCGAGGGTCCAATCTGCGGGTACCCGAACCAGATAAGTAAGTTTCGAACCCAAACTACCTCTTTTGCCAAAGAGCACGCAGCAATTACTTCGGCTGATACAGTCGAGTCTGCGACGATGGGTTGACGCTTGCTGAAGCTTAGAACAGCTGACTTTCCCAGACGGACAACAGCACCAGTAGTGGATCGTCTAGTGTCAGCGTCGCCAGCCCAGTCTGCATCACTGAAGCCTTCAAGGGTGAATTCTGTAGGAGAATCGGATTTTCGGAAGATGAGTCCATGGTTTCGAGTGCCGTTGAGGTACTCCAGAAGTTCCTGCGCTCGCATCCAGTGGACGCGACGCGTTCGCAGAGTGTGTCGCGCTAGTTTTCCGACTGCTTGTTGGATGGTAGGCCTAGTGATTGTTAGGAACTGGAGAAGTCCAACCAACCTGTAGTAGTTGCGGTCCTTCATGAAGCCGAGATCGTCAGGAGTGGGGTCTACCACGGAGTCAAAGTCAGTATCATCAGCCTTTCTCCATGCTGTTCGCCGCTCTCCAGTTGGATTTTCGAGGAACTCTTGAAGAATGGATTCCTGGTATGCGGCTTGGCTCATAGAAGTGGCGCCCTTCTTGAACTGGAACATGATGCTGATGAACTGGTCAACACATGGCTTCACCGTGAGCTCGAAACGCTTTCCCAATTCAGTGATCATTGCGTCAAGTTCCGATTCAACTTCCAGATCTGCTGAGAAGAAGAAATCGTCTGCCCAGACCAGACAGAAGATGAGGTGAGTGATCCCATTCTTGACAACTTCTTTCTTGAAGAGTAGCGGTTCATGTGGGCAGCGTGTCATTCCGATGGATTCCAGCCCAGCGTCGCGGTTGCGTTCCCACATGAGGGGAGCTTGTTTCTGTCCGTACATTGTCCGGAGTAGTTCCAGAACTTTACCTCGATCTTCCGCTGCAACCTCCATACCAACAGGTATCTTGACATACATGACTCGATCACGCTCAGTGGTCAGGTGGGCCGCCTTAGCGTCGCATTGGCGCGTGACTTGTCCTCGCTCCGTCACCACAGCTACCAAGGCCTTCAAAGAATTCATGTGTGGCGTGGATGCGTGTGTCTGTACATAGTCGGTTCCGTAGATCTGGTTGCGTCCATCCATGCAGAGTCTGGCTTTGTATTGGGTTTCCCCTGTTATGTCATTCTTCTTCACTTTCAGAACCCAGATGGTACCCAGAGTACGTTCTCCTGCAGGTAGCCACACCAATTTCCAGACCTTGAGACCCCAGAAAGTGGATAGCTCCTTGTTGATTGCTACCCGCCAGCGTTCATCCTTGAGCCCTTCTGATATGCGAGGTCCGTTCAGGGCTGAGAGTGCCAGACCGTAGCGTTGTCCAATTGCGGTCATAAACTTCTCTTCATCGAGGTAGATGTCTTCACAGTCTTCCTCTTGCAGTAGTAGCGCTTGGGCACAAGATGCAAAACCCGCAAATCCTTCCTGCAACTCTATGGGAGTTACAAAGGCTGCCAATCCATCGTGTGGTTGGAATGCCGGTGATTTTGGATGGTGGCGAGCTTTAGCTCGAGAGCTTGAAGCGTAGTGTGCCGCGCCGCGCTCTGCTTTAGTTCGGCGAGTGTTGGTAGAGTCCGCAAGTTCTGCAACGTTGAGGTCTTCGAAACCGTCGTTTCCAAGGGATCGACTGAAAGCTGGGAGAGTGGTGTTGGACCTGGTCGCTCGCGGAGCTCTTGGAGAAGGCGTGGGGGTTGTGGGAGCCTCGTAATCCGATTCATCATCTGAATCACTGAGTAGATCCGGAGCTGGTAGTTCCTGGTTCAGTCCTCGACCGGAGGAGATTCTTCCTGGAACAGACGCTCCCGCGTCTGATGAGAACTCCGGTGCAGGGGGTTGGGTTGAAGCACTCGTTGTTGAAGATGGTGGTGCAGCATGCGACGCGTCTGTTAGAGAGGGTGTTGGGGAGGCATCACTTGCTGTTGGAGTGCTGTCACTGCTGTCACCAAAGTCCAGACTGCTTGACTCCACATCATTGCACAGTTCATCCCAATCGACGCGCGAGCGCAGTCGTGCCGTGATTTCTTCCGTGTCATGGGCAAGACCCATGTCATCTCGGTAGTCGGACCATGAGATTGTTCGGATCGGTTTAAGTAACGGCTGGATATCGTCGAGATTGAATTGATCTTCGATGAATGCCACATCGCGGCCAACAAGGATCGAGTGGGGGTCATCATCGATGGTGAGAATGCGATACCCTGGTGTTTCGCGCTTTTGTTGCCAAGGATAGTTGGAGTGTCCGATGTATCTCCCAGCAATTGACCGTGGACTGGACTTTCCCTCTAACTGATTCTTTGGTAGTACCCGTATGAAGGCGAGACAGAACATAGTACGCATATCCCTGACTGTTGGCTTGCGGTTGTGCAAGGCTTGGTGAGGAGTGATTGTATCATTCTTGTGTAGGAAGGAGTTGTAGATCTCGCATTGATAGTTGAGACCGTCAACCCAGAGGTTCGTTGGAGCATTGGCAGCAATCTGAAGTGCACGATGACGGTCCATAGCAATTCGATGCCATCCCTCCTCCAGACCCATTGACTGGTGCTCTTCAGTTCCTGAGTTGATGAACGAGATGCCCTCTTCTTCACATGTGTCAAGGAACCATCGAGGATGATTCTCTCCTCCCTTATCCAGAAACCAGGATTTCACCTTTTGGCTGGTGGTCCTCTCAAGCCACTGCTGGGCCCACTTTAGATGTTTGGCAGTCTTGAACTTTCCATCAACTCCAAATCCAAAGCGGTATCCCAAGGCATTTGGGATAGTGAAGGATATCCAGTATTTGTTTCCTCCAAGGGAGGCATTATTCTTGGAGAACACAATGAGATCCACGGTTACAACTTGGAGAAGATTACTTGGCTCAAACCGAGCGCCGTGTGATCGTGGATGAGGGAGGCGGTGCATTTTTGCTTGATAGCATGCAGAACAATGACATGGTAGGTCTGAGAATTCCGATGGATCGAGGTCTAGACCATCTACGGCTTTCAATCGGTAGCTTCGCTCCAGTTGGGAGTCACCTATGTGAGTGCGGCCGTGCCATTTGCTGACTTTTGTGGTGTAACTGGGGTTCCGGTTGTCCACTGCTAGTCCGTAGCTCTCAGTTGATGGTGGTGGAGAATCAAGTGTAGCCGCAACGGCTCTTTGTATCACAATGGGGAACAGCCCTCGGTCATGAAATCCCTTAGCCAGTATAGTGTGGTCTTGGTTGGGTGGAAAGTGTCCAATATTTACAGACATGTCTGAGCGATTAAACAGTACGCTGTGATTGTTCTTCGTGAGAATATCATTAACACTGAGTAGATTGTGGCTGGCCGTTGGCGTATGTTCAAAGGGTGGGGTGGTGTACGGCTGACTGATACTTGTGCAGCCAGTAATAGCCCCTTCAAATCCAGAGCCTGTGATAGCTTGTCCGCCAATCCCGCGGTAGACAGTGGCTGCTCTTGGCGTCTGCATAAAAGATGGATGATTTCCCAGACTACCCGTGGCAGCAGAGTCAACGTTAACGGTTACGCTGTCCGTGGATGATAAGAGAGAGTATTGTGGAGCAGCATTTATTGGGATAAACTGAACACCATATCCAACAATATCACCCGTTGCAGCAAAAGCTTGTCCTTGCCCAGCGGCAGGTTTGTTGGATTTTGCAATAACAATTGCGACAGGCTTTCCGTCAGGTCCACGCTTGCCAAGGGACATGTTCTTGCACGCAATTGCGTTGGCAGCATGTTCAGGAGAGTCGAAAGTCGCCCATCCCAGACCCGCAACACGCCCGGTCCCCGCATGAACTCGAGAGGTAGGTCCAAAGCGGTCCATTGCCTCCTTCAGAACTGCGTCAGAGACAGGCACTTCCATTGGAAGCTGTTTGATGAATACTTCGTTTGGAGGGGAGCCTGAATCAGTAGGAGCGGCAGAAGCACTGAATGCAGCGGCAGGGGGTACTCTTCCTGTCCGTTTTCCGTTTCCAGTCCGAACTGCTGAGGTGGGGGCAGGAATCGCAGGAGCGATGGGAACAGCGGGCATTGGGTGGGTGGACGCTTGTAACGCGGTACCTGGAGTGGTAGTGTCTTCTCCTCGATGAGCGGCAGCTTGTCTAGCAAAGGCAGCTTCCATCTGGAGGTATTCCGTCATTCCTTCGATGGTCGTGAGCGGCTGAATGACTCCATTGACCAAATGACGGGCAAAGGCTTCCTTGTATTGACTGACCACGTCTGGTTGAAGACCAAGGATAAATCGATGACCCCAGTCTTGATGAACAGCGAGGTGTTCAGCAGCGGTAGGATATCCGTCCAGACTCAGGGTGTAGATGTCCTTTCCGACACGTAGAGCATAGGCAAGTACGCTCTCAGAGGATTGTACCATTCTGTCCAGCTTTGCTTTGAGAGTGTCGACGGCAGTGGCAGTGTTGTGGTTGATCTCCCGACGGATGATCGCCCATGTCTGGAAAAGGGACTGCTGCACGCCAATTACAGGAACCAAGTATTTCCCAAGATCGGCGTCAAGGTGTTTAGCAACTTCTTCTCTGATTTTGTCTTGGAGAAGGCCCCAACTTTCCGTTTGCTTTGTAAGTTTATCCTGGTTAAGATGTGGAGCTATTGCAGGGAACCCCGGATGGAAGTCCGCATCTCCTTCAGCACCAAAGGCAGCGACAGCGGCCTGACCAGGCACACGAGTGCCTGGGAACTCGGCCGCGGATGGAGGTGGGTGATCGACAATCAGAAGATCAAAATTCTTGAAGAGTCCCAGCAGTGGCCGTGTCAGGTCCTTTGGGCGGTCAATCGCGTTGACAGCAAGGATAAGATTCTGAAGAATGGCATGTTGTTGGGTGGCCGCATTGAGGCGGGTCAGTTTCGTAATGGCCATTGGGTTGGATTAGATTGTAGATTCAGTTGGTTCAGATTTGGATGTAGATTCGATAGTTGCGGTAGATCAATAAGACTTCTTAATCAACGACAGGATATGATTGATTGCGGCAACAGCCGGAACGGATGACGTCGGTAGGCGGAGTTGATTGTAACCTGGATAACGTTGCAAGGTAGTGAGCAACGATAGACGGTGATGAACGGCGGCGGCGACGACTCAATTACCTGGATAACGTTGCAAGGTAGTGAGCAACGATAGACGGTGATGAACGGCGGCGGCGACGACTCAATTACTGAAGGATCATTTATTTAAATAAATACGACTATACTTCTGAGATAATAATGAGTGAATGAAACAACTGTAGCTAACCCTGGATAACGTTGCAAGGTAGTGAGCAACGATAGACGGTGATGAACGGCGGCGGCGACGACTCAATTACTGAAGGATGGCAGTAATTGGGGGGAATTTGCCAACGTTATAAGGAAAATTGGAGAAAGTGGAGATAGCTATAGTGGTCCACTGTGATTGGTCGAGAATTTAAAAGAATGTTGAGGAAGGTGAAGGAATAAAAGTAGCGGAGATAGCCGGAAGGGCTTGTACTTGTAACAGCCGGAACGAGGAGGGACACTCTGAGCATTGATAAATTGCTTCAGTGTGGCACCGAATATGGGAACGTAAACTGTTGGCAGAGCTACAGAGTTTGGTGCATGAGGGATATGGACATTCGAATCGTTTTGATGGTGTTGCTCCACGGGTAAATTTGTCAGAAGCGCCGTTAACGGACGCTGAGTGTGGGAATTCGATTGGGGCAGGATAGAGAGGAAGTGATAATGCGCGCTGTTGTTGGGTATGTAATCGAGATTGATTGGGATGTTTGGGTAGGAATTGAAACTCTTGAATTGAACTTGTTGGTTCATACGATTTCACAGGTTGGCACTGGGGAAAGAAGGGTGCATCATCCATGTCATTGGAATCGAAAATTAAGTTTTGAATGCTATTTTTGGACGCTGGTTGATTTTGGAATGTGGGGTTGTTGACAAGTGGATGGGGGCTTGGCGTTAAAGAATCAACCAAGTGCGCAATTGAGGACGCACAAGACAAGAATGACTCACTGATAGTAGAATGGTTTGGAGGAGCTGTTTTAATGAAATTGCTACATTCGGTAGGGCTTGTACGTATGGTTTTAGCGAGGTCTGACGATTGTGGACAATTCTCTACTGGTTCTTGTTGTGGTGACACGGAGCGCTCGACTGCATCGACCAAGAGGTACAAGCTGTCACGTGCATGACTATTGATTCTTTGCTCACTTTGCTGATACATGCACGGTTCGCTGTTGTGCCGATAAGGTTGCGGAACGTGACTCGGTCCATTCATGAAAGCAGATAGGCTGGAGAAGGATGGCAACATGAGTCAAGTGAGTCAGATTTTTCCTTTTTTGCTTTTTTTTTCCTGTAAGGCTGCTGGGTGGCTTGATGGTTATTGTCGTGATGGAATTTCCTTTCCTTATGCCCCCTTCAGTTTCAATTGCCCCCTTGAAAATCAAAGTAAAAAGAAGTTTCAAAACAGTTTGAAAACTCCAAGAAACGGCTCAGTTTTCAACCTTTTTTTTGTAGTAGGCTTCAATGTTCAAAAGCCGTAATATGAGGCCCTTTTGATAAGCCGCCTCATCTCAACACAAATTAGGGGAAAGTTGAAGCACAGCATAACTAATGGTACACTCGCTTGTGGCAAAAAGAAACTCTGGTACATATCATGCAAGTGCCAGGAGTAGCAGTTTTAGATATGGGCTATTTGATTCAGGATATCCTTATAACAAGTGTGGTTTCTTTTCCAAGTATTTGCTTCCTTCTCTCCGATTCAGCCAGCGTCTCTATGACGTGAGTCCACTTGCTCCATCCATGGCAATTCAGTAGATTATTGGCATCCTCTGATAAGCCTTTTTCAGGTGGCGTTCCATTAGCTGCAAATTTTATCGTTTTGTCGTTTCACACCCGGCACCCAACGCAAATGGACGACGGCGCATTCATCGGCGGCGCCCTCCTCGGCGGCGGCGGCGTGCTGATGAACGGGCTTGTGCTGCGGTCGCTGCTGCGGCACCGCGCGACGCTGGCGGACGCAGCAGCCGGACGCGGCGCGGCTTGTCGGGCTTGTGCTGTGCGGCGCGGCGGCGCTCGGCGGCGGCTTTGCGGGCGCGGCGGCATCCCACGCGGGCGCGGGCGCCCCGCACGCGGGCTTGGTGGTGCTTGCGTGCGGCGAGTTTGCGACGCTGGCGCTGCTGTTTTCGGCGACGGCGCTGCTGGCCTTTGCAAAGTACTTCCGCATCCGCTTCGACCGCCGCCTGCCGCAGACCGTCGTGAACGTGGTCGTGTCTGCGGGCCTGCTGGCGATCGTGTTCTTTGTCGCTGCCTTCGTGCCCACCGTGCGTACCCATCCGATGTTTTTAGGGATTTTGTGCATTAAACCATTGCTTTGTAGACCTCAGAGGGCGGTGCTCGCTGGACGTTTTCACCCTTGCCCATCCCAACTGTCTTTCCGCAAATCAATGCTCAAACAACCCTCTTTCTCCTGGCCTCTGCTCTACTTTTTCGCCTGTGCAATTGCCTGTGGGCGTCTTCTACGAGAACTCATACTTTGTGATCCTGTCCATCTATCAAACCGATTCTGACGTTGAGTCTGTGTTGACATTCTCAAGTCGGCCGCCCTCCACCATCAATTCGGACACTACATCCACTCGTCAATCAGAACTGCCCCTCGAAGATAGTCCATTAAAAATACAAATGGAACTCTCTGATGCGATATGTCGCAATGTCAATAGGTTTCATGATTTTCTATGGACCAGGCATCATTTTTATCCTAGTATCAATCTTCAAGAAGGATTTGATTGATAACTTGTGGCTGCAGTTTTTTGCTCGATGGATAACACCGCTTGGGCCGATATTCACGCCCGTATTCGCAGTCTTTTGTTTTGATGAGCTGCGGCACGTCTTTTTTGAAGATTGGACTCGGAATGCAAGGAAATCTGCAACTTCAATCGATCCTCCTTCTTCTTCTAGTACCATTCAAGAAGAATCTAGCAGGACGCGGACAGGGAATGAAAATCCCCTTCAAGATGTAGTTACAATCAAGGCGTAATACCAAATTACCTCACATTACTAAACCGCCACGCCTATTGATTATCCTTCCGATTTTCTGTACATTTTTTCTTCTTTTTTGCTCCTTGTGCTATGGTCGTAAATACACACATACATTTTCTTCTTCAATGGATCCCGTAATATGTGTTTGGCGTGTGGAGCCTGACTTCATTTACCACAGTTTTTGATTCCTATTTGCAGGCAAGACCGTCACGTGTTTGGGCTTCTCTTTACTAAAAAAACAACCTGCCACAGTCTGGGCTTCGGTTGACAGCCTGATTCGCCACCAAAATGAACTCGATTGCAGCAATTAACTATAACTCTGCCTTTGCATCAACCATATCTGGCCTGGGTGTAGTGGTGCATCTTGTCCTCCTTGTGATAACCATTCGGCATCGGTCGCAGCTACTCGCTAGGGAATCAAACATTGGATACGCAATCTTGATCATGATACTTGCTTGCATTGCGCAAGGGCTTCTTATGATCGTTGCCAATTTGTTGTATCTATTGCAACTGAGGGCAAGCTACTACGGGGAGATTGGGCCGTTCGACCTTCATCTGCACAGCTATCTGAATAATCAAATTCCACCGATATTGGGAGTGATCGGGTATATGACGTTGGGGTTATTGTTTCTGGGGAATCTGTTGCTGGCAGGAGAGCGGTGGTTTGTTGTCCATCATAATCGGCCGCTTCCGTATGCGATCATTACAGCTGCTGTCGTATTCTATTTGATGAATATCGCTTTATTTATTGGCGCCTTTGCAATTCCAGTTAAGAGCTCTCCCTCCCCTCATCCCCCCCTACACTTATTACTATCGGCTGAACCCCTTGTATTTTTTCCAGCAAACCGCACCCAACGGATTCGGATTCCTCCCTTTTATTCAACCATGCACAAACTATGACATGAATACCCAAGCATGCATCATGGATTCCACGAAACCGAGCACGATTCTTTTTATATTGGGGCTCTTGTATTTCCCAATTGTGTGTCTCATTATTTGCATTCTCTATGCGACCGCGTATATCCATGTTGGGAGGATTCTTTCTCTACAAAGTCATGAAGAAGGAGGAGAAGGACATTACGATGATGATGAAAACTATACCCACCAGCAACCGGCAGCAGCAGCAGCGGCACAAGCAAAAGCACAAGCAGCCGCCGCGGCCGCAGCAGCAGCCAAAGAAAAAAAGCTGATCCAGAAGTCAGTATTAACCCGATGCATCTACTTCACAACGGGCCTCCTCGTGTTCTACATCCCCACAATCACATTCCAATTCATGGCGATCGGCGACCCTATAGGCGTCACGACACGGATGATTGAGAATGGGTTCTTGGTGTTGACGATTCTGCCGTGTTTGGATATTTGGTGGTCTGGTGTTGCGGTGTTGGTGTTTCATGTTGAGTTCCGGGATGCTTTTTTGAGGGATTGTGGGAGGTTGTTGGGGTGGGTTTTTGGGGGTAGTGTTTGTAGTGGTAGCAGTAGTAGTGGGGTTGGAGGTGGGGGTGGAGGGACGCGGGGTTGGCGTTTGGTGTTGGGTAATAGGAGGGTTGGTAGAACAGAGGATGATGATGATTTGGATAGCGGAGAGAAGGAGACTGTTCAGCTGAACAGATGACTTGAAAAAATTGTTGGTGGATCTGTGTTCCTTTTCTGTTTCCGTTTGCTGATAAGCACGTCTGCTTTTAATTGATTTATATATATGTTATCTGGTTATTCATCTTGAGCTCAGAAAGCCCATTAGCTTATTCTATTTTGACTTGGATTTCTGTTTTGATGGCAATGGAGATGACTACACAAAGAATTTGTAAAGGCAAGCCTTCACTCAAAATGAGCAAAACCACTGTCATCAATGCAACAATATCGCATCTTCGATTCTCTTTCCAAGTGGCCTACGTCTTTTTCCGATAATCAGTATCACCATATACGTAGTCTATGAAAACACGTATTTCCCAATTCAAGGTTTCCCAATTCAAGACGTTCATGAACTGAATGCCGTTTCAGATTCTTTAGCCTACACAAGAATAATGCAAGAGCAACTAAACGGTGAAAAGGCAATTCAAGATAAAATCCGAATCGCCTGCACTTCCTTGATTCGATGCATCTGCAGGTCGATTGGACTTGTTTCTACTTACGTGTTTTATTTCTTGGGAAATGTCGCTTCAACGCTGTTCAACTTCCAAGGGGATCGCGTGGCTTGACCGTGGTTGTTTAAAATCAAAGTACATTCGTTGGATAAGTTCACAGAAGTTGTTAACCAAAAGGTTTTTAAGAACAATAGGAACGTGTCTAACCGCTGAGTACAGCCCGATTAGCTCAGTGGTTTAGAGCACCCGCCTTTTAAGCGGGTGGTCACGGGTTCGATCCCCGTATCAGGCTTTCCCTCGCCTTGTCTCTATGAGGATGCCCTTTTACTTTTTTCGGCATTTTGAATGGAGAAAGCTATAAGTTCGATTTGTCAGCAATACTACGGGCCGGGCACGCTGCTTGAGCGGTACTGGACTGGCGCCGGTGTTTCGGTATCTCTCGCAACTGGACCCGTACTGGCGTCGAAGCTTGCGGGGCTTGCGGCTGCGCAGCGGCTGTTCCCTGGGTCGCTGTCGACTGCGGAGCAGCTTGCCGCGTTCCTGAGCAGCGTGCTCTTCGAGTCCGTGTGTCTGGCGGCCACGGAGGAGGCGCAGTGCGTGCGCGCGCCGGCGCACTGCGGCGGCATCTACGGCGACGCCTTCTGGGGGCGGGGATACGTCCAGCTGACGGGGCGCGCCAACTACCAGCGCTTTGCAGACGCCGTCGGCCGCCCGGACATCATGGCGAACCCGGCGCTGGTCGCCGCCGAGGAGTCGCTCGCCTGGGCGAGCGCCGTGTGGTTCTGGTCCGCAAACTGCGGCAAAGCCGCGACGGCCGGCGACGCGCTGCGCTGCATCAACCCGCTCGAATGCGCGAGCGCCGACTCGCCGGTCTTCTTCCAGTTTGCGCCTCCGTACCGCCTGCGGTTCGCACAAGCCCTGACACAAGCCCTGGGTGCGGCGGACGGGACAAGCCAGAGTATTGCCGTGTGTCCGCAAATGGGCGCGTCGCTGGACACGGCATGGTCTCAGTTCTGTGAGCATCACGCAAACAGTCCAAGTGCGAGCGTGACATGTGGTAATGATAGCAAGGATCAGTCATCACCCACTTCTCCGTTAGCATCTCCTTCTGTTTCACCGTTTCCTTCTGCTATCATTTCTTCTCCCTCCCCTTCATCATCGACAGCACAATTCTTGACTCTCACATCATCTGTTTCTTTACATTCTCGCGGTTCGTTTCTAACAACTTCAGTAGAATCTACTACTGAGACAGTCGAGAGTCGATCAAATTCGAGTGCGGTTACAAGAACATCCACATCGTCGCGTGAATCAACGTTATCGACAATCAAGACGAGTGTTGCATCGAATGTCAATTCTGTCGGTTCCAATCCAGATTCTGTCTCTTTAAACGCTTCTGCCGATTCTGTAAGCAGTGATTCCAAGTTGTCTGGTGGATCGATTGCGGGTATTGTTATTGGTGTGTTGGCTGTTGTCGTATTGATTGCATTTGCTGTGGTGAGAAACGGAAAAGAGAAGAAGTCCATGGGAAATGATTGTCAGTTGAATGCGTCAACTTCAGATGGTTTCTTGGCTGCGTAAATTACAAAAGAAAGCTATTTGCATATCAGTTGTGTCTACACCTTTTTTCCTCTTGCCAGAAATGGATCAACTTGGATCGGCAATCACTTCAGTGTGCAACCAGTACTACGTTCCTGGCAATCGCCTTGAAACATACCTGACCGCAATTGGCAGTCCTGTCACCCCTCCTTCAGGTGGGTCAATGGAGGCTAAGATGAGTGGCTTGCGTTCGGCGATGGCACTGTTTCCAAGCGCATTGCCAACTGTTGATCAAACCGTTGCATTCGTTGCCAATCTTGTGTTTGAGTCGTTCTGCTTGACTGCTGTTGAGGAAGTGCAATGCATCAAGGACCGCGACATACGGTGGTCCGTATGAACCTGCAAAATTTCAAAAACACAAAAAAACAACCGACCAATCAGAAACCGACCAATCAGAAACTGACCAATCAGAAAATGGTCAAAAAAGCACCAAATGCACTAACACAACTTTATTTCAACAAACGCCAACTGTGACATCTAACTCTTTAATAACAGACACATTGTCTCACGTTGTCCCTGTGGCTCTTTTTGCCGTCTCAATACTGTTCACCGCGAAAAGACTCTGAAATGGCACCCAAAGACCAGCAGTCGCCCATAAACGCATGATAAATCAACGACGAATTCAAGAACTATCCGCTCGCAATGAAGCTGCAGGAAAGAGAAGGAAGAGGCGTGGTGGGGCAGGTTTGGAGGAGGAGAGACCCAAGTTTGACGCCGAAGGTGATGCTGAAGATGATGAGCAGCGTCCAGAGCCGGAAAAGCAAAGAGAACCACAGTGAAATGCTAAAGGGTGTATTGAAATTGTTAGCTATCACAGCGAGAGCAATTGAGAGTGAAAATAAAGTCGGGATGGTACTTACACAGCAGTGGCAGCGTCGACGGGACCGACACGGCAAAGAGAGCCATAGTGGAGGCTCTGGACAGCGTGGCTGGAACTAAAAGTGCTACATGTCACTGTTAGAGAATGTTGGCAGCGAAAATAAAGTCATGATTGCACTTACACCGCAGCGGCAGCGTCGACGGCTATGCGATGGCAATGGAGGCATATGAACCACGTTAGGAGACAATGCCGTTGGCCAGGAGAGCGGGATGCTGGCAGGTTGGGTTGGCAGTGGCACGACCGTTGACAGCGGCTGCCGCGGCTATCGGCTCTATGAGCGAAGCAGCGACTGTGGCTACTGGGACTGGAGGTGGTGGGCAGCGGTGGTAGTTGGTTGGTTGCTTGGGAGTTGCGTTTCATGTTTTTTTGACCATTTTCTGATTGGTCCGTTTCTGATTGGTCGGTTTCTGATTGGTCAGTTGTTTTTTTGTGTTTTTGAAATTTTGCAGGTTCATACGGACCACCGTAGCGACAGGTGTCTGGCGATCTACGGCGACACGTTCTGGGGGCGAGGATACATCCAGCTTACGGGACGCGCCAATTACCAGCTTTTTGCGAATGCGGTCGGCCGCCAAGAAATCATGTCGAACCCTTCTTTGGTCGCCACCGATGAGTCACTCGCTTGGGCAAGCGCTGTTTGGTTCTGGCTGGAAAACTGTCGCGGGGCGAGCAACGTTGGACGCGCGCTAATGTGTGTCAATTCGCTGGAATGTAACAGTGCTACTTCCTCTGTATTTTACCAGTTTGCCCCGCCGTACCGTTTGCTATTTGCACAGGGACTGTCTGCTGCTCTTGGGGCCGCGGACTCTTCTGCAACGAGTATCCAGCAGTGTCCGCAGATGGGTACTTCTCTTGACACAGCTTGGTCTCAGTTTTGTCAGAATCATTTGGATTCTTTGAGTGTTACTGGATGTAATGGCCTTTCCATGTCGCGAGTTGCTGCAGCTGAACCGCCACCTTCACCTTCGCCTTCGCCTTCACCTTTTCCTTTAGTTTCTCCCCCATCTGCCCCTTCTCCTCCCTTGGCACCGGCACCTCCTCAGGCTCCGGCATCTCCTCAGGCACCCTCTCCGCCATCACCACCATCGATTCCGGAGGTCCCACTTCCTCAATCAACTGCTTCTCCGACTCCAAATCCAGCTCCAATCACCACAACCACTGTTATTGACACCACTATTATTGGCACCACGAGTTCTCTGGTCAACGAAGCGACGACCAACGCGAAAAGTTCTGCTGTGTTACAACCAACTGCTACCACGACAACCACAGCTTCCGGATATTGGAGAATCGAATTGATTCAAAACGGAATAACTGCTGGGTCGTCGGCAGTATCCAGCTTGAATAGCGTGGACCAGATCACCGCTACAACTACAGTTGGCAGCAGCGTTACCGCCACAACTGCATCTGTTTCATTTACAAGTTCTTTTACGTCCACTTCAAACATGACGTCATCGTTGAGAACAACGGGTACGGTCCAAACGGGAACAACTCTTTTAGGAACAGTGGCAGCAGCAGCAGGTTCGACGACAACGACTAGCAGTTTCCAGGCTCAGGAAAACGCGAGTGGGGGTTCCAGTCAAGACGCTTTTCTGTCTGGTGGTTCGATAGCGGGGATTGTGATTGCCTCTGTTGCTGTGACTGTCGCGATTGTTGTTACAGCTCTGGTGGTAAAGCGTAAACACAGAGCGAAAGAGGGAGGAGACACATTGACACCAAATAATGAAGGGTTTTTAGCTTCTTGAAAAAAAGTTCATTAATGCTGTTTTCATTTATTTTCGTTTGTTCAGCTTCAAGTACAAAAATAAAAAGCTGTTTGGTTTTTGAATACGACAGTCAAACATCTTGTCCATCATCCACCTTTTTCAAAACAGCTTGAATAGCTCTCAACCCATACCCATTCCCTTCCTCCAAAATCTTATCAATCTCAGCATCCGCCTTCTCCAAAGCCTGTTCTCTCCACTCCTTGGCCACCTTCCGGTCTTCCCGAAACCACGCAAGTTTCACTGGATCGTCCTTAAGTTTCTCCTCCATCTGTCTCTCGTATTCTTCTCCACACCGGCGTGATTCAATCCATCGTGCCAACGCGGCTGGGTCGGATTGCATTCTTTCTTGCTGCGCAACCATGTCTGCGATTCCTGCCTTTTCGCGTTCGGAGAGGACGCTTTTTACGGCGTCTTCTTTTTCCTGGCGGATTTTGGTTCTTGCGAGGACAACGAGGCGCCAAAATTTGTTATCTTTTTTTTTTTTAAAATAAGAAAGAAAGATAACTGTTAGAAAAAAACACTTGTGCTGAGAAAGAAAGAAAGAAAAAAAGACGGAGTATTAGAAGGAAGGAAGCATCCAACTTACAAAACGCTTTGGCAGTCTTAACCCCAACATCGGGACACTTGCAACAACGATCGATAAACGCGGATTCCGGCAATTTCAAGAGCTGCTTCCCGGATTCAGTGGGACACAAAATCAATGGGTCGATTTGTGTAGAGTTTTCCTTGACCCATCCTTGAAGTTTCGCGTTTGTCCACGATGCTGGATCGTTGGGAGACGACGAGGATTCTGTAGGAGGCGGGACTTGGACTTTGAGTGGGGAGACGTATCGGAGAGTGTTGAGAGAGTGGGAAGTGTCGAGAACACTTGGATTCAAGGTCGCAATTACGACGGTTTTACAGGCACGGTTACTTGCCAATTCAAAGGCAGACTTTAACAAAACTGTTAACTTGGAGTTTCGATATGGAATACTGGTTGTTTTTAGGTTAAGTATTATTTTTATCAGCAAGAGAGAGATAGACAGCGAGGAAACTCAACTGAACGTGCTTTGTGCTGACTACAGCCAAAGCGCGGTTTCTAATACAATCCTTCAAGGTAGTAAGACTCTTGTTAATTTCGACGCTTTCTTGCATTCTTTCCTTGTCATGGTTTCTGCTGTCTGAAGCAGCTTCCGAGCCAGCGAGATCCAACAAATATAGTACGCCATCTTCGGATTCTGGGATACGTAAATTTTTGATGGTGATACGGCAAATGGCGTGCGAACGGGAGCTTTTTCAAGGTTTGAAACCAAGATTTTTTTAGATTGACTTGAGAAACTGAAAATAAAAAAAAAAACTCACGAGGTATCATTCTTGGCGGTCCCGACAGTCTTGCGATAAGAAGACCCGCGCGAAATAATCGCTGTGAGGTCACCAGGGCAACGGACTTGTTCTTCGACAACTCCTTTGACTTGAATCTGTCCGAGAACATCTTCCAAGATGGAGACTTCCTGTGGGTAGTTTAGCAAATCTGAAAAAAAAAATTAAGCCAAATCAGAACAACCCCAGAATAAAATATAAAATAGAGAAACAGAAAGCCTTCTTGTATGAGATAATCCATAAAACTTTTTTGAAAAAAAAGCTTACCAGTTGCCTTACTCCCAAGAATCTCAAAGAAGGATGCTCGAAACTCGAAATCGGCCGAATCAGAGACTTGATCCAGAGTAACGCAATCATGCTTCTGTCTGTATTCACGCGCATATTGGAAGAGGTCGCGAGCAATCAGGTTCTCGATTGCAGTCATTGTGTGTGTCTTGCCGGAGCCAGTTTGACCCGTTGCAAACAAAGACCCGACTCCTGAATGCATCAATCAACCCGTATTAGAATAAGCTTGAATGTTCCTAAAAAAAAAGAGGAATAGAGATTAACCAAGTCTTTTTACCTCCACCAAGTGCAATTGGAATCAAGCTTCTTGCGGCAGTTTCATACACTTGCTCGTTGGGAACTTGTTGATCAAAGGCATGATCTACGGCAAAGTCCTTGGTTGCCAGTTTTGTGGATCCATTGAACTTGTATTCAACTGAATGGACAAAGACTTTATCTTCAGTGGCGTTTGGTGGCGATGTTGTGATTGCAGGGAAGATGCCACGATCAGATTCGAAGGGAAGAACTGGGCGGATTCTGGATAAAATAATGTGCAGGTTCTTGAGTTATCAAAGCAAAGCTGCCGGTGAAGCTTTAGTGGGGGGAAATGAAACGCACCTGACACAGATAACCACATCCCGATCGTCTTCTTCGTCAACAATTGGAACATCAGACTGAGCTTGAACAATCTTGAAGTCTGTTGATTTGTTGAATTTGGCAATGGCTTTTTCAAGGAATGCCTGCTGGCCAAGTGTTTTTTGCTCAGAAGGTGTAAAATCCATAATGATTCTTTCTTTTCACTTTTAGCCACTTCGGCTTTCACTTTTATAACTAGTTTTGATTGGGGTGGAAAGGGATTCGATATAAATGTTAAGTCATCACAAGGCGAAGCGAGAAGGGGTGGAAGCCAAATCGCAAACTACAGTCATGCCTTTAAATCACATCTTATTTATCTTCTTAATCTGAGTTCTTTTTGAATATCCTTAATCGCTGACGCGATTCCAAAAACAATGGAAGAATGCCTTTCCT
The DNA here is from genome assembly GCA_025765595.1 of Obelidium mucronatum. Taxonomy (NCBI): domain Eukaryota; kingdom Fungi; phylum Chytridiomycota; class Chytridiomycetes; order Chytridiales; family Chytriomycetaceae; genus Obelidium; species Obelidium mucronatum. The sequence continues at coordinate 47,557 of JAIVFH010000065.1, read as the reverse complement.
CCTTCGTGTTCCCAGCCAGACATGCACAGAATAGGCCAGTAAAATAAAGAGAATTACAGGAAGATATGATGTCTTGATTGCCATTTCACGATCCAGTTTGTTGTCAAGTTGCAGCAGTGTGTCCGAAGCTTGCCAAAGAAGGTAGGATCAGACTACTGTTTGGACAGGTGTTGGTACATTGAATAGACCAGAGTATTCATCTGAGCCGTCACAGCACTCTGGATCTGCTCGAAATAGTTTAGGTTCGAGCCAATTGCAAACTGTTACACTGACCACAAACGCCATCGTTGACTCTAGAAGGCGGAATGCTAGTCCATTCAAGACCTTTCCGTCCAACGCAGTAAAACTTTCCTGAGCCTGTTCCTGCGCAAGCCGCTGTTCCTGGCTCATCGCTGCCATCTTTGCAGTCACAGTAATCATCGTTAAACGCAGTGAGAGGTAGGACGGATCCGTCAAAACACGTAAAAGAGTCTTTCGAGAAACCGTATCGATGCGTATTTTGTGGGTTGATTCCCCGGAGTTTGTTCATATTTTAAAAAAACATGTCAAAGCCGCTGCTGGTGTGCGAGAAGGCCTCTATCATCCGTTACGGGAGCACGACTCCTCTTATCAATCCGTTCTTCAACTGGACAATCAACTCCAATGAACGCTGGGCGATCGTGGGAAGGGTTGGATCTGGAAAGAGCACGCTGGTGAGTACGGCTGATAAGGCGTCGCAGGCTTCAACCACGTTAAACCTTGCAATCTCAAGGGATCTGCTTTGGCCGGCGCGCTCAGATGGGTATCACCGACACCAACTGACTCCATTCCAACTCCGTGGCATTTCGACAGCTCAGGTTCCACGAAGTGTTAGACTGCTTGCCTTCAACGACAAGTCATATTCTTCACACACTATTCAGGATCGATATCACGCGCGGGATTGACGATGATGAGGTGTGGGACTTCTCTCTATCATTATCTATTGACAACAAATGGAAAAAGGTTACCGCCGCCCAGTATCTCCTTGATACCCCAAAAGCGAGAAATCTAGTAGTAGCTGTTCGCGATATCGAAGGAACAATCATAAACCGCCCGCCTCCTGTCTTTGAAGACCCATTGACAAAACTCGATTCCTCCAAAAAACGTATTGCGGAAAAGTTCAAACTTGGTGCTATTGCCAAGCTTCCCATGATTCGTCTCTCAAATGGTCAATTGATGCGCGTTCGCTTGGCCAAGTCTTTGTTGTACACTGATGTTGGCGATGCAAAGTTTTTGATTCTTGATGAACCCTTCAGTTGAGTTTTCTCCCTTTATCGGCATGTCTTTCGTCCTTTTTCTAACTTATTTTCTAACAGTGGGATTGGACGTGGGAACTCGCGCCGAGTTTGGAAATCTTTTGGGAGAATTAACGAAGGATGAACAGTTCCCAACACTGATGCTTCTAATGAGACCGCAAGATACACTTCCTAGCTGGATCACTCATGTCATGGAGCTTGATAAACTTAGTGTTACGTTTCAAGGAACACACGAGGAATATTCAAAACATCGTCAATCCAAAATTGAAGCTCGGCCATTTGTCCCAAAACCTGCAAGTATCCCTGATGCCAAACCTATTGTTGAGCTCAAAGACGTCAAAGTGGTCTCTGTGGATGAAACCAAGATTCTCAATAATGTTAACTGGACAATTCGAAAGGGAGAGAAGTGGGGCCTCACTGGTCCAAACGGATCCGGAAAAACAACCCTCCTTTCTATTTTAGTGGGAGATCATCCTCAAGCCTACAGCAATATTGTATCTCTGTTTGGTCATTGTCGTGGTGAGCCTGGTGTCTCCATTTGGGACATCAAAGCGAAAATTGGATTCATATCTCCTGAATTCCACATGCACTTTACATCGCGCTTTATTCGTGGATTCATCAATGCCGCAAATGGGAACCCTGCTGTTTCCCTTTTCGATGCTGTTTGCACGGGTTTTGGTAGTGGAGACAACACTGCCATCGTACTCACACCAGACCAAGAGAAAGCAGCTAACCAAATCTTAAAGGACTTTGGTCTGTTAGATAAGAAATTTGCAATGTTCCCAGATTTGAGTATGGGAGAGCAGAGACTTGGTTTGATTGCTCGGGCATTGGTGAAGAGACCAGAGCTTGTTATTATGGATGAACCTTTTCAAGGAGTTGATGAAGATGGCGTTGAAATGGTTCACCGATATTTGGAACGGGAGTTTTCAGAGAATTCTGAGCAGGCCATGGTGTTTGTGTCGCACCATGAAGAGGAGATGCCAAACGTATTGACTAACTTGATCTGTTTGGAGAAGGGTGAAGTAGTGAAAGTTGTGTGAAGAAGGAGATTACAGATAAAAGATTTTTCGGAAAGTTGAGATAAATATTTGACGATAAGTCTGTGTTATCTTTCGACAATGCCATGCGGGCGAAGAATGATGGTGTTTTCAACATGTTTTTATCTGACAAACCGTGAAAACGATGGTTTGGACAGCGAACATCATCGGCATATCTGTAGCGACTATAGCTGCTGTAATTCAGCTGGTCAACCTTAGTTTTGCAGCAAAGAGCGCGTTAAAAGGACTGACAAGAGTCACGGGACTGCACCTTTTGTCGCAAATGATCCTTTCCATCTGGACAGCGTGTTCCTATTCCATAGCCTGCTCGGAAAACTATGATAAACCAGCGGCTATTTATTTATCTCGAATTCTATGGATGCTTTACAGCATGGTACGTCGTTAGATGTCGCAATTTGTAAATCTGACTCCGAAGCGCGTCCCTTCCAGGTTTACTTGACAATGACAACAACGCGTCTATATCATATAAATTTAGAAAGCGAGTTTACAAAGCAAAGCAAGATCAAATCCGGGTTCGTGATTCCTATGTGTAGTCTGGGCCACATCAACAACAATTATACTTGCATTGGGATACCAAATCGATATCCTAAAAAAAGGAAAAGGAAATTCTATTTATGAAACGGGATGGTCTGGGTGGACAATGCTGTTTGCTGAGAGTTCATGTGAAATCGGGTTCTCCAAAACTGCAGAATTGGATGTTGACGTGGACATGTTTGTGGGTCTTGTGCAATCCGCTTGGAATTTCTCTTTCTTGGTTTTGGATCTGTGGTCTCAATACCTAGGTTGGTTTCCTTTTCTATTTTATTTTATCTTCGCACCAGTTTTAACAGTTTTACAAGTAATGAACTTGTTGATAAAATCACAAGAAAGATTAGACAGGCATTTGAAGAGTAGTCTCCGAAGTAGTATTGTGGGGTTACCCGTGTCTCAGCCATCAACTCACGCTGTGGACAGCCTGAGATCCCCGACTTCGCCCATGGAATCCATTCGAAATTGTGGTGTATCCACACAAGATAGCAGTGTTCATAATGGAACCGACACGTTAAATCGCGTCGAAGTCATGCCAGGCAGTCGGGGAAATGTAGTCATGGCCACAAGCCCAGCGCGATCCAACCAACAACAATCAAATTTATCCCACAAAACACAAGGAATATCAATCATCACAAACTTGATTTCCCAATCCCGTAGTTTCGGGAGTCCTGGAAGCGCAAATACTCCAGGCACACCAATGACACCGACAGGCGGAGAACGAAGCCAATTAATGCAATCGTTGCGACAACTTGGGAGTATCATAAGCCAAACCCCCTCTGCCAAGAAGCGACTGGCCCAGCAATATCAAATCCGAAGAAGGTTGAGGCTGTCGGTATTTGGCTTGCTTTTAGTTCTTGTCTTTCTATGTGCGGGAGATACTGTCGCTCTTTTTTATATACCTTGCGACGCGTGGGTTCGATCACTTATGATTGACATTGGTGCCAATCGTGGTGGGGAGCAAAGTTTAATTGGTTTCCTACAGTTTGTGCATTGGGGATTCTTGTTGGTTCCGCCTGCTCATATCTTGTTGATGAGTTTTCATTTGAATCGGCTAAAAAATATGTTGGCGGATGAATGAGAAGTGGGTTTCGGTGAAAACAGACCAATCAGAAAGCGAAACTAATTAAAATAAAATAAAAGTAAAGAATTGGAAATTCGGCAATAAGAAATGCAATCAAAACTTCTTGGTGTTTTATAATAGATTGGGTGGTGAGTGAACTTCGCAGGGCTGGGAGCTGCAGAAGCAAGAACACGTGTGCGATACTAGAAAAAAAAAATCAAAAAACTAACAATATGTCTGCTCCAGGTACTATATGCCCAACACTCCTGCCAATACTCAGTCCGCTAACTTGTTATATTGAAGTTGCTGCCCAGGCCGCCGAACCTGCTTTCGTCCAAGGATTCCCATGTACGCCGCATAATTCAGCAACACTAATATGACTCTAACAAACAAACCAAACCCAAACCTGTTCCCTCTTCAACAAATTCGTCGAACTCGCTTGTTGCCGATAATTTTTACTTGATAACTGGTACATAGACGGTGTTGACTTGGTTGCAGGAAAGGTGAGAAATAGCAAAAACGCCAAGCGCCAGCTTGGACTCACAACTCTCCTTCTAGGACTATTTCTACTGCAGCTGTGGTCTTTCCAAGAACCAGCCATTCTGCGATGGATCCCACAAGGGCACAGGGCTGTCTCCAGTTAAATTCAAGGTAATTTTGTCGGGTTACACTTTCAAAGTTGTAGTAGAGTCTGTCCTTTATAAACCAAGGATTTTCAATGAACAGGTTTCTGAAGCCAAGAAGTACTTTCTTTGGTTCGTAACCCGTTTCCCATTACCTCAATAGCCATCTTGAAATCCCGATTTCAAATCGCTCAAATCGCTGAAAAGAACACACACTAAACGCGTTTTACCGATTTACAGTGGATGCAAGCAAACAGAGAATGCTCCCTTCTGTGATGGCCAACACAAGAAGGAAAAGGGTCTCCGCAAGTACAATGAGTTTTTGTTGAAGAAGAACGGCGAGCTCCAGACGCAGTTGGCTGCGGCCACTAAAGCTAAGAGCAACCGGGCTATTGTGAACGAGTTTTCTATTGTGGGAGTCTCTTTGGGTGTTTTGGTTGGTGGTAAGTGAAATGGAATTTGGTTTTTTGTTTTCTGGGGTCGGCTGATTTTGTTTTCATAGCCTTTGTCGCGTCCAAGTATTTCAAGCAGTAAATATTAAATATTAACTGCGAGTTGTTAACTTCCTGAAATAAAAATAATTAAACAAAAATAAATTATTATTCAAAAAAAACGATGAATGTAAGTCTTAATCTCTTTTGGTAGAACTGCAACGCATCTCACTCTTTCTTCTAGCCGTGGCCAGCCCTTCCTCCTCCTGGCTTGATGCAGCCGCCAATGCCGCTGCAAATGAAGCCGCCGGGAGTACCGATGGTGAGCAACAACATCATCTTACGGACTTAAGCTGACTTACGAAAATATGAATTGGCCTCCTTCTTCAGGCAAGCCAGCAATCAGACTGGATTACACACACAAAACCAGATGGAAAGGCGTATTATTACAACAAGGTCACTCAGCAAAGTACTTGGGACAAACCTGAAGAACTCAAGACGCCATTAGAAGTAACGTTTTCTGCCATTTTGCCTTGAATCCATCACATCTCTAAATAGTCTACTATTTTTTGGAATCTTCTTGTTCTTTTAGAAAGCGCTCTCGGCTTGTCCTTGGAAAGAGTATAAAACAGAGGACGGCCGCAAATACTATAGCAACACTGGTTCGGCCATCCTACTTTCGAGCCTTCTGTTTATCAATAGGTGGCTTCTCATTAAACTTAAACGTTTTTTTTTCTTGTTTCATGTAGCTACGCGGGAAACTGTTTGGAAAGCGCCCCCTGAATATCAAGCCATCATTGATAAGTTTGACATCATTATCCCAGTGGCTCCTGTTGAATATGTTCCTCCTGCCCCTGTGGCCGCACCGGTTGTGGTTACCCACAATTTCGACTCCAAAGAAGAAGCTGAAATCGCATTCAAGGATATGCTTGAGCAGGCAGTTGAGAGTCAACTTTTTTATTATTATTAAATTTTGTTAGCGAGAGAATAGGGCTGTCTGACATGAGATTGTTTTCTTTTTTTTTTTTTTTGCTTGCAGAATGTTGGACTTGATTGGACTTGGGAGCAAACAATGAGACAAGTGATCAATAATCCAATGTATAGATGTCTTAAAACTCTAGCTGAACGTAAGCAAGCGTTTCAAACTTATGTGGAAGAAAAGAAAGCCAGAATTCAGGTATTTTTTGGTTTGCAAGTTCACAGTTTTCAACATCCAACTATTTTTTTTTCTACAGAAAGAGAAGGAAGATAAATTAACGTATGAGCGAGAGTCATTCGCTGTATTGCTTGGGTCGTTGGGTGCTGAATTGACTATTATGTTACGCTATAAAAAGATGGCAGAAGTTTTCGCGGAGGATCCAGTGTTCCAGTCTATCGAGCCTGAACGCAGGACAGAGCTGTTCGATGAGTTCATGACGGAATTTCGTAAAAAAGATGCGGTTGGTAGACAGAGCAGAGGAGTTCAACAGAAAGTTTAACTCAATTTCGTTTGGATGAATAGGAAGACAAGCGAGCCCTTCGGAAAGAAAACGTGGAACGATTTAAACACTATTCTCAAAACAACCACTACGATTACGGCGCGAACCACTTGGGCAGAAGCTCAAAACCTGTGGGCTTCACATCCCTGATTTTTTGCCACCCTAGCCCAAACAGCGTCAATCCACTTCATTCAATGGAAGCAATTGATATTCTCGTCACATTTGAAGACCACATGAAGCAGCTTGAAGCAGCCTTTTTCCAAGAAGTCGATCGCGTTCGAAATGCTGAGAGAAGGAGAGAGCGACAGCTTCGAGATGAATTTAAATTATTATTGGATCGTCTTGTCAAGGAAGGAGGCATTCATGTTAATTCAAAGTGGAAGGAAGTCTACCCGTTTATTGCAGAAGAGCCCTGTTTCTTGGAAATGTTGGGGCAAGCTGGAAGTAATCCATTGGAACTGTTTTGGGATGTTCTTGTTAGCTTGGAGGACAAATATTTGGCTGTCAGGAAGGAGGCATTAGATGCCGTGAGGGTAAGACGTTGTCGGTCAGTTGTGGCATTTGTTCAAATAGTCTTGAATTATCTATACAGGCATCCGGTATCAATGTGGCAATTCAGACGTCATTTATTCGACTTTGAGCATGATTTCAGAAACTTTAACCCAAGCGGAAAGTTTGACCAGAACACTCTCAAACAAGTTTTTGATGAGGTACTTTGTTGAATTTCAAATGCCTCCGACCTATCAACTCACCCTCATGCACTCCCAGCTCATGAATAGAGCGATAAGCAAACATAAGGATGACGACCGTAGAAAAGAGCGCAAGACTCGAAAACGTCTTGACGCTTTCAAATCCCTTCTAAGCACCTCACACCACGTCCTTACCAGCAGCGCAACTTGGGACAAAGTTCGCACTCTTGTAAAAGGTGCAGAAGAGTATACCGATTTGGATGAAGATCAGCGAGTACATGTGTTTGATAAATTTGTCAAGAAGTTGAAGGTTTGCAGTGTAATCTTTTCAAGGGAATCGCTTTCTCACCCTTTTTCTATTTTCAAACGATAAAAAGGCCAAGGAAGAGGAAAGCGAATCATCGAGCTCAGAAGAGAGCTGATGACGGTGAAAAGTCGAGGAAGCGAAAGTCATCTGGACGCGATCGAGATCGTCGTGAAGAAAAAGAGGCGGGTTAGTATTCTACATATTTTTCCTTTGCTTAGTTTTTCTTCTGATATAATGAGACAGAGATCTGGACGGTCTGACGATGAACGAGAAGCAGGAATGCGGCGGGTGGACCGACGCCGGTCCAGCACTGGATTGCCACCTGTGTTGCCATGCCTGTGGCTGAGCCTGTGGACATGGACCGCGACCTGGAGGAGGGCGAGTTGTAGCGGAGCAATAAAGACGCCCGTCGAGTGGAGATTTGGTTTTGGCTTGTTTTTGAGGCAGCGGAAGCGGAGCGTTGATCCGGCTGTTCCGGGCTTTAAGATCCCGGTCCTTCCGCGCCAGCAAACAAAAACAAAAAAAAAAGACAACAATGCGCGTGTCGCCGCTCCTCCGCGCCCTGCGCTCCCTCCGCGTCCGCCGCGCCGCTTCCGGCCGCCGCCGCCTGCCGCGTTCCGTTCCGCGCGCTCGCTTCCGTTCCGGCGGTGCCGCAGCTCGGCCGCTTCAACGTGCCCGACGTGCAGAACGAGCCAATGGTTGGATGACAAATTGCTTGATGCTGAGTATACTGACTGCTCGATAAAGTACAACTACGCTCCGGGCTCGGCTGAGCGCAAGAAGCTGCAGGAAGCATTGGCCGAAATGCGCGCAAAGATGCCGTACGAAGTGCCTTGCGTTGTCAACGGAGAAAAGGTAGTTGCTTCAAACTGCCTACAATACAGGGAAGCTGCTGCTTTGTACTGAGTCGGGTTCCTCTGTTAGATCTTTACAAAGGACACCTTGAGACAACCGCTGCCTTTCGACCACAAAACCTCCCTCTGCAACTTTCATAATGCCGACAAAGATCTCATCAATAAGGTGCGCAGCTCTGCGTGATTTAGTTATTTTGAGTGGTGGAATGACTCCTGTTGCATCAATCAACTTTTCAGGCAATTGATGGAGCTCTGGCAGCAAAGCCTGCGTGGGAAGCCATGCCATTCAACGATCGTGCTGCAATCTTCCTCAAGGCGGCTGACTTGTTGGCGAACAAATACCGATACCAGGTTATGGCTGCTACAATGTTGGGACAATCCAAGAATGCCTGGCAAGCTGAAATCGACGCAGCAGCTGAATTGGCCGATTTCTGGCGCTTCAACACACAATACGCCAGTGGTGAGTAACTTCAAAAAAAAGAAAAAGCCTCACAAATTTGTGTTGTTCACGATCGTGAAAATTTGATGCTCATTTGCCACTGTCTTAGACATTTACTCACAGCAACCAACAAAGAATGCTCCATTGACTTGGAATCGTATGGAATACCGCGCCCTTGAAGGATTCGTTGTCGCCTACTCTCCCTTCAACTTTACAGCGATTGGTGGAAACTTGGTGGGTGCCCCAGCCTTGATGGGCAACGTCTGTATCTGGAAGCCTTCAAACACTGGGCTTTATTCCAGCTACCTTGTGTACGAAATTCTGAAGGAAGCTGGATTACCAGATGGTGTCATCCAGTTTGTTCCCGGAGATGCTCACGTTGTAACAGATGCCACATTTGAACACCGTGATTTCGCTGGCTTCCACTTTACTGGAAGCACACAAGTGTTTAAGCACTTGTGGCAAAAGATTGGAAACAACATCAACACCTACAAATCGTACCCACGTATTGTTGGAGAGACTGGTGGAAAGAACATGCACTTTTTGCACAAGAGTGCGGATGCTAAGCACGCGGCTTTGCAGACTGTTAGAAGTGCCTTTGAGTACAATGGTCAAAAGTGCAGCGCTTGTTCGAGGTATTTTGCTTGTGTGTGCTTGCATAAAAAAACTGACACCATTCTGTCATTAGAGTATACGTCCCAGACAATCTTTGGGAGGAATACAAAACGACTTTGATTGAAGAGACGAAAAGAATCAAGCAGGGCCCCGTCGATGACTTCACCAACTTCATGTCTTCAGTCATCAACAAGCAGTCTTTTGACAAGATTAAGGGATACCTGGACGACATCAAGAGTGGCAAGACTCCCAACAGTCAGATTTTGGTTGGAGGAAAATGCTGACTGACTTCAGTTGGTTACACTATTGAGCCAACTGTTGTGTTGGCTACTGACCCCCACGCGAAAACTATGGTTGATGAGCTCTTTGGTCCAGTTGTGACTGTTTACGTTTACCCTGCTGATAAATACGAAGAGTATCTGACTGTTCGCTGACTCCACTAGCTGCCTACGCCCTGACATGTGGGTTGTTTGCGCAGGACAGAAATGCCGTCGTAGTTGGATCCAACAAACTACGAAATGCCGCCGGAAACTTTTACATCAACGATAAATCAACTGGAGCTGTTGTGGGTCAACAGGCCTTTCGGAGGCGGTCGTGCGTCTGGAACAAATGACAAAGCTGGGTCTGCCTTGTAAGCATTCATTACTTTCATTATTTTACAGAACGCTTTGCTAACGGTGCATAAATTTGGTCGGTCAGAAACCTACTTCGTTGGGTGTCCCCTCGCACCATTAAGGAAAGCTTCCTTCCTATCTCAAGCGTTACTTACCCTTCCAACTTGAAGGAATGAAACAAAATAAAAACTTGCAATATCCCTTAGTTTTTATTGCTATTTCCATTCCAAAGCTTGTTTCAACTCAGATGCAAATGCCTGGGCAGTTTCTGGGCTTTCATATTCTAGCTGAAGCGTGTATTTCATTGGAAACTGGTCCTTGTCACCTTTGTTTGATGAGGATTCGATAATGACCAAGGAGCCATCAATTCGCATTTGGACTCCAATATCCACGATTATAAAACATGCTGTGCTGCTCGATGATAAGAGGGAGAGCCAAACCCTACCATTCATGTAGTTCAATTCGGCGACTTCTTTTTTCCAGTTTGACCATTTTCTCTGCTCATTTACTCTTGCTCTGTAAACATGAAAATCCGTCGTCATCAACAACAACCGCCTCTTGTACGTTCCCGTCTTCTTTGAGAGTGAAAAACCCGTTCTCTGCACAGACGTTGTAGAAGACGCGGCTCGAACGTAATCAGTCCTCGCCTCAGCTAAATTTGCAACACTGGTTTTCATTTTAGAGATTCGCTTGAAAAATCGGTTAATCAAAGACGACAACATTCCCTCCTCGGTGATGAAATCAAATATGCGGGTTCCTACAACCATTATCAAAATGATGGTGACAAGGGCCCATATACAGGCAGCACGTCTGTTTGCAGAATTGATTGACGCGTTGTTTTTGGATGACACAGTGTCCATCATAAAATAAAGCAACGGTATCGATAACGTTATGATGGAAATCGTTGTGCTCTCATTATATGTTGACCATCGGACATTCCGAATAAAAAACAGACTAAGAACAAGAGCAAGATACAAACAGACGCCAACGTAAAACACATTCCAAGAATTATTGATACAAAGATTATAATAGCTGCTGGAATCTTGAAACAAATCAAGATGTGTCATTCCGTCGTTTGTTTCAGTCCAATAAACCAACATGCCCACAATTAAAGCAATCACGCATGCATTGCCACACCGAATTTTGAACATAAGTTTTTGTGGCTTTCTGATACGGTATTCAAACATGACGCCGAGTAAAATGTTTTTTGAAACGAGTGTTGATAGGGCAGTTGAGAATCCCAAAACAAGTGTCCACATTCGGATTTCGCAAAGTAAGTCCGTTGCATCAAAGAGAGTCAGTATCGCGCAAATGTATCCGATAAAGCAGCCAGCTACGATTAGAATGCATTCGGGAATGGACGACGCCTTGACAGCTTCCTTGTGTTTATATCGGACAATGAAGGCAGTGGATGCCATACATGTTAATAGTCCCCAGAATAGTTAAAACACTGAATGCGATTCCTGAATGCGATCTAAGAGGGTGATATAGTTTCAGAGGGGCTGGGGCTCCATCTGCTGGCGGTTTTGAAAGACCTTTCCAAGGTTTTTTTTTTCAGACTTCATGGATGGGTTAAGAGTTGGCGCTCTTACCTCCATTAAACAATATCTCTATGCCTGGATAATATGAAAATGCAGTCGCATTCACATTCGTAGGCCCCAAAAGCAGTTGGATGGGTTCCATTATTTCCATAAATGAGAAATTCACAGCCCCTAATCACCCAAGTTGTATGGCATTAGATACGCTACTCTCCTCTAAACATTGAAAGGAGAATGGATAAAAAAAAAGTTTACAGCTTCAGATCGCCTTTTGTGTCGAGCTCCATGGGTGTGGCTGAAACACCATCATAACCCAATGCCGCAAATAAAGTGTGGTTCATCAAGTGCTGAAGTTTTCTTCCTGCAAGCATAGAGAGTGTATTATTTTCGTAGCGAAGTAGCTATACATACAGAAAATTCAGATCAACCCATAAGAAAAATTTGTAAGCTGCCCCTCACACTTTGAAATCCTAGAATCATCATCATCACGCAATCAAAAGAATAGGGAAGCCCAAAAGTGTATACAAAATCAAATTGCGATATGGAAACATTTGCTAAAGCCGTGACTCGGTGGATAAACTCGTTCAAAGAGTGTAGATTTGACGTTTGGAGCTTGTGGGAAGAGCAGAATGAAACCTTCCAGAAACTTGTCAGTATTCTTGATCGTATTCATCTATTAAGTTGAAGAAAACCAATTTTCAGTGAACCCCTTGTTTAATTTTTCTCCAAAACTAGTTGTAGACCTATTCGAGGTAAGGGAGTATTGTAGGACATCCAAACTCTACCGGCTTTCACCAAATCGAGTTTTCCCATCCTGTAAATTATCTCGGAAACGAATTCTTGAGTTCCTGATATGATAAAGTACCTGGCCGTGGTGCGCATGATGAGCAGTGCTGCATATTGCGCGTCAGCAGGGCTAAAGTCTGTCCTGAGGCCAACTTTGGATACAACCACAATTCCACGATCTCGCAGCGCAGAATCGATCGATATAAAAGTTTGAAACCCCAAATCATCGTCGCTTTGGTAAATGATTGCAACTTGTCGAATATTCCAGGCTCGATATAACTGGTACAAGTGTTCTCCATAGTCTGAATAAAAAAAAGTGTACTTGAATTATAATCTCATATAGTTTTTGGAAATTTTGGCAAGTGTTGAAACCTGTGGATATTGTTCGAAACATGTACGAATAGTTTGCCTTGTTCCGAAATCGCGGTGAGCCCGAAACCGAGCTACAGTAAGGAATCTGCCGAATATGATCATTATAATTGGAATAAATACATCCGAAGGCCAACTAACTTTGTGAAATGAGAGGGCTTCTGCAAGGCCGCTTGCAGTGGTACTGAATTCGTAACCCACAGCTCCAATAACATCATGATGATTTTCGGCAATATCTTGAGCCACAATCGAGGAGGCGAAGCCTCCAGAGTTTCCAGTGTATTGCTCATCGGGACTCGACAGCTTACAATCTGTGAATCGTTTTATCGCGATGGAAGATGAGGCGCCCAAAATTGACATGTTATTTGCCATCTCCACGGCTGCGACCATGGCGATATCATTCCAATATAGGTGTCCTGATAGTCCATTCAAATCCACTTCGGTTAGGTTTGACATCATACCCATCCAGCAGAGTTCCACGGTATGGCGGTGTCTTAGGAAGATCGCAGTAAAAGCTAACAAATGCCAGAGTAATATTCGCCTGGGTAGTTCCTGGAACTGATGCTGCTACAGCTGCTCTTCGGCAAGAAGCTGTGATGCAGATCAACCAGAAGAAGATTTCCATACTTTTTCTTGTAATAAACCCCTATATTTTATTTACTCGCAATCCCGAGACGCTTGATTACTTTGACTGGCATGCAGTATCGGGGATCAACTGCTTCTAAATCAGGGTAGCCAAGCAGCGAGAGTCCTGGTTATTCGCGTTCAGTACCATCAAATATTCAAAAACAATTGAAAAAAAGGAAACTCACCAGCAATACCAAAAAGTGTATGAAATACGTCAGATACATCGCCTGGGCGATCGGCAATACCACCACCATCCGTATCTTGAGCATTTAAAATAAACTCCACCAGCATATCGCGATTAATCCAATGAATCCGATCCATTATCGACAAACAACTGAGAACCCACCACGAATAACAAACATCTTCTAGCTTCTCTGGCCGGCCGTTCAATCCGCCATTCTTGAGCTGTCGCTCGGCAAGCCACCACCCCAAACGATCCGTCTCAATCAACTCAAGACGCCCCTAAAAAAATTAAATAAAAACATGTCAAAGAGAGGCAGGGGAAAGTTGATTTCAGGTTACCAAGATAGCCAATGCGCCAACACAACAAAATATTTGGCCAGAGTGGCTCTCTGCCCCAGGAACGGAACCATAACCGCCATCAAAGTTTTTACACGCATGCAAGAAATCCACAGCGGCATCAATGTCAATGTATGGTTCTTTCAAGCGATTCAACAAAGACAAACAGTTGACGGCGCAATAGGAGAAGCGAGTATCGATTTCGTTAAACTCGTCACCCGAAAACGATCCGTCGGGCTGTTGCAGAGATTTAACGTCTTCCAAGGAGAGAAAGAAAAGAAGCTGGTTAACTTGAAGTTCACAAACTTGGAAACGACAACTCAACAATTGGCGACTTGATCTCCGTCGATTCGATCCAAAGCATCCAAAGTTGCAAGTATTTGAACAGCGCTGAGTGTGTACAAGAGATGCGGATCGTGCCCAACGTGGCCGCCAAATGCGCCTAGTTAATATCAACAGTGTATCGTTTGGGGCCAAAGGGTCCATACCGTTCGCATGTTGGCAGGAGAGTACATAATTAATGATCTGCGCCGAATCCAAGGCTTCTGGATGCTTGAGGAGGTGGAGAGACGTTAAACCCCAGTAGACGCCATTCAACCTCAGATGTTCTCCCGCCCAGTATTCGAATGAGTCCTTTTGCTGATAAACCAAGGTTCAGAATAATGCTCTAATAGTATCAGATATAATGGACTCGTACGTTATCCAGTTGCTGGATGTACGCAATATGCTTCGCTGTCGCGAGAATTGGAGTTGATTTTGACATCTTTTCAAACATCCAGAAAGCAACAACCAGATTCTTTTCAATCGCCAATTTGATCTTTTGATTCGTTTCTAGACATCTGTAATTTCTTGTCGTGAATTGCATGTTTGATGCCCACTTACTGCTGACGCTCCCACGCGACGCCGGGGCATTGTTTGTAACTCGAGCTATGCGTCTGTTTGCTTATGGGCTAATTGGCGTGATTCTGGTTCTCTTTGTCAAGGCCCTTGGTCTGACAGAAGCTGTGATTGGAAGCTTCTTGACTGTGACTCTTATCGGAGACGCAGTCATCAGCCTATATGTCACCGGCAATGCTGATCATATTGGTAGAAAGTTCATGCTCGTTCTGGGTTCTGGATTGATGGTGTTTGCGGGTCTTTCGTTATCGCTCCTGCCAACGTTGGCCACATTTAATAATTGGCTCGGCGGAAATACAGCTGAAAACGAGCGTGATGGATGGGTCGGATGGGTTTACTATTCACTGGTTGTATTCATTGGAACCATTGGTGTCATTTCACCATCTGGTAACGAGGTCGGTCCGTTTATGGCCCTGGAACAATCAGTCCTATCAAACTTTATTCCGGCTGGTTCAAGGTTCGATCTGTTATGTTCTTTGTTTGCTTTGCGTTGATTGATAGTGTGACACAGAGCAATCCTCTTTGCTTGGTACAACCTGATCGGCTACGTGGCAACCGCAATCGGAAGTCTCGCATCCGGACTTGTTATTTCTTGCTTGTCCGTCGATTATTCCTTCTTCTCTATTGTTTATTCAGTCACGATGCTTTGTGAATCACCAAGCCTCCACATTGATAGAGACGTGACAGCTGCCACAACGCCGTTTTCCAAGCTCGAATCATATAGAGTAATTATTGGGGCTTATGGAGTTGTTGGCATTTTTTTGGCAGTTGCTTTCTCGAATCTTTCCAGCAACATCGAGCCAGAACGTACAGCCGAGTCTGTTGAAGGGGGCCAGTCTGCTGCCCAATCAGAACGCACCCCATTATTGAATACGGCCCATCAAATTTCTACTCCATCGCGGAGTAACTGGCTCCCAGGACTCAACTTGAGCCCCGAATCGCGATACACTGTCGCCAAACTGTGTTTCTTATTCACTCTGGACTCTTTTGCAGGAAGTGTAATCACGGGTTCCATTCTAGCCTACTGGTTCAATCAAAAGTATAACGTGGACGAAGCATATCTTGGCAGCATTCTTTTCGTATCCAATATTCTGGCCGGCATATCATCTCTCTTGGCTGGTTGGGTATCTGGAAAAGTCGGACTCGTGAATACAATGGTGTTTACCCATCTGCCAAGCAACGTACTGATGATTATGGTTCCATTGATGCCAAACTTGTTTTGGTCAACAGCGATTCTCTTCTTGAGGTACTCGATTTCACAAGTAAGTATTGCATTTCACAAATCTTTCGGTCTCCGTTTTCAACTTGTAAATTTTGTACATGTTTCTTCCTAAATTCTTGTTTTCCAGATGGATGTGGGACCACGGCAAGCGTACGTTGCTTCGATCGTGCAGCCTAGCGAACGAACGGCAGTAATCGGACTTACCAACATTGTCAAGAGTCTGGGTTCTGCCTTTGGACCTACGCTTGCAGGATGGATGATGGAGCGCGGATATTTTGATTATTGCTTTTTTGTATGTGGCGGCTTGAAGATTGTATATGATTTGTTGCTCTTGTGGAGTTTTGGGGGCCACGCAAGAGAGTCTGCTGCTTTAAGCCGAGGGTCGTGAAATGAATAAAAGAGGTTGGCGCCTGGTTTATGCACAGTTGTTTTTGTGACTGTTATAAATCGAAAGGTTCTCGAAGAAATTACAAAATGAAGTGTAAAATAGTCGCGCGGGCAGCGTTCGATTACGACGCGCGAACAGATGAAGAGCTAACGATCCGCGAAGGGACGATGCTTCTTGTCTTGGATGACTCGGATCCCGAGTGGTGGTTGTGCCAGGAACGACTCAATAGCGATGCCTTTCAGGACGCAAAGCAAGGACTAGCGCCTGTTAACTATCTAGAAGAGGTGACTATTGATTTTTTGTCATTTTCCTTTGGAAGGTCCGGGAGGCCGCAGCGTTGCTGATGAGTGTTTATTTGCATTAGATTGAGCCCAAACTGATTGCTTCAGCCCTATACGATTACGAAGCACGAACCGATGAAGAAATTAGTTTCTTCGAAAATGCAACGGTGTTAGTTTACGAGAATGATGATCCTGAATGGTGGTTTGTGCGCATTGACAAAGAGGCTGGACTTGCACCTGCGAATTACCTTGTATGTAGATCATTCACACTCAAAATATTTAAAGTTGTATATTATGCTCTTGATTTTATTTCTGCCGGAGTAGATCGGGGAAGGAATTGAGAGAGGCTTTCTAACAACATTACAACATTTACCAGGAAGCGTCTGTCAATCCTGCCGCAGCTGCTAAGCCTGCCAGCGTGGTTCCAGCGATTGCTGGCGATGCTGCTGAGCAGAAAGCGGTTCTGTTAAACACACTGGACATGTTTGGAGTTGCCGCCACAGGACCGAAAAAGAGCGAGAAGGAAAAGGCGCCACCTGACGTGAAGCTTATTGTTGTATTTGTGAGTAACCATCGATCTATATATCAGTGAGTTTCTTAGATGCGCTTATACTTTGTGCGTAGGAATTGGACAAGAAGAAAAAGAAGGAACGAAAAGAGTGTGCTGTCGGCATTGGAAATGACTATATCATTTACCTCTGTGAGCCGATTTTCAGCGTGAGTTAGATGAAGCCTAAGACATGAATATCAATGTCTTACAAATTGAATAGAACGTTCTTGAAAAATGGGACTTTAAGCAACTGTCTAAATTTCATGAAAAGAAAGGAAAGAAAGTGACTCTTGAATTCGGAAGTGATGTGCGGGAATTTGAAGGGGAGAAAGAGAATTTGGACAAGCTCATCAAACGGTTGGAAGAAGTCACTACTTTGGTTTGAATTTCGTTTGTGCCACCTTCGATATTGTAGTTTTTAAATGCCCGTTTCATGTTTAGAGCAAAGTCTCTGGTCCCATTTTGACTGGCCCACCACCCAACATGGGACCACCCGAAGGTTCTTTGAAGGGAATACCCTCATTCCATAATGACATTCCATCCCCTCCTCCGGCGCCTGTTTTTACCCCGCCAGCAGCTCCTGCCTTTGTACCGCCAGCTCCAGCCCCACAACAGTCCGCTCGTCCTTCCCAAACAGGTGGAAAAACTGCAATCGCCCTTTATGACTACGAAGCAACCAATGATGAGGAACTTAGTATTCGGGAAGATGAAGAATTGATTGTGTTGGACTCTTCTGATGATGATTGGTGGATGGTTCGTCTAGTTCACCGACAAGGCGAAGGACTTGTTCCAAAGCTATATGTAGAGGTTTGTTTAAACCCTTATCTTAGGTAAGAGCAGCTGGTGAAATGTTGTTTAGATGAAGAGCGGAGGCGCCAATGCAGCTGTAGAAGCTCAGAGAAGGCAACAAGAAGAGCAACAACAACGCGATTATGAACGTAGAGAAAGAGAAGAAGAGCAAAGGCAGCAAAGATTAGAGGCGGATCGTCGACGTGTTGAAGAGACCGCAAAGCACGCTCGGATGCAAGAAGAACGTCGGCGGGCCGAAGAAGAGGCGAACAAGAAACCGGCTTTATTGTCGCGCCCTCCCGCTTCTTCTGCCGCTCCTGCATTGCCCAAAAGGAATGATGCACCATCGACTCCAATGTCGATTCCGTCGGCAGTTCCTCGTTTGCCAGGTATATTCCATGGTCTTGAATATTGCTGTTAGTGACTTTCTCTTCAGAACGACCTGCAGCACCTGTGTCCAAACCAGCAGATGATGTGAAAAGAGCGCCATCAGACAGTGAGTTCTTATTCAGGCGTTGTGAAAGGATCTTATGTTCAATACGACAACAGAACCAAATCCTGCCAAAGTCAGAAAGTGGGTTGACAAAACAGGAGGATTCACTGTCGAAGCCGAATTCATCAGTGTTTCGGATGGAAAAGTACATCTACACAAGGTGAATGGTGTCAAGATTGCTGTTCCGTTGGATAAACTGGCACCCGGCGAAATCGAACACATTCGAACTATTCCAGGCTACGCAAATGTTAGTGGAGGTGCCTCTGTTGGTGTGCCAACCCCGGGCGCCGCCAGAGTTCGTCCCGGAGCTTCAACTCTACTTCCAGCTACTGCCTATATTTACAATGGATTTGATTGGCGGGATTGGTTGCTTAAAGCGGGAATCGCGTCATCGGATGCTGGCGAATATGCTACAGCCTTTGTTCGTGAGAAGCTTGACCGATCTGTCTTGGATGGGATCGATCGTGATGTCTTAAAGGCACTTGGTATCAGTGAAGGAGACATCATTCGCATTCGAAAATATGCTTCTACAGCTGTTGCTAGTGGTGCTGGATTCGCCATCGCCCAGCGAGCAAAATTAGGATCCAGCGAGGTATGTTTTTCAGCAGAGCAGTAGAAAATTAAATTCAACATGTCAGAAAATCGATCAAATTCTTGCCGATGAACAATATGCACGCCAATTGCAAGAACAGGAACTTCACGGAACTGCGGGAACCACATCTGCGTTATTGAAAGGAAACAGAGGTGTTATCCACGATTTGAAGTTTTATGAACTGACATTCAATTCTCAGCCCGCCCAACTGGAGCTGGTATCAACTCTCAATCTATACTTGCTGCAACCGAGCTTCTGACTCAGGACAAAGCAGGAGCTTCCGGTGCTCATCGCGCACCGTCTCAGTCCAACGTAAATCCTTGGGCGGGACAGAATAGCTCATTCAATAATGGCGTCAGAACCGCCCCTGTTACCATGTCACCAACTTCGTCTTCTTCGGGCCTCCAAAGTCAACTCATAAACCAACAGCAGCAGAAAGCGAAAGATCTTCTAACGCAGCAGCAACAGCTCCTTAACGCCCAACAGCAGCAAGCATTAAGTGCACAAAAGCAGGCCGAGGCCGCTGCTTTACAGTTGCAACAGCAGAAAGCACTTGCTGAGCAACAAACCGCTCTCGCAGCTCGAAAGGCAGCAGAACTCGAACAGCAGCGCCGGCAATTAGAACTCGCTAAAGTAGAAGCTCAGAAAGCGGCGCAGTTGAAGGTCATGAAGGATGAAACAGCAAGATTAGAGGCTCAACTGGCCGAACAGAGACGTTTGGCTGCTTTGAGGCCGATGCAGCCGGCACTTATTCCAACTCCGTCTGGTGGTCCAAGTACAGCTTTTGTTCCTGTTAGTGGTCGTTCTGCTGCTTTTGGAAGTACGTACTTTTTTTGTCAGGCAAGATTCTTCGTTGCTGACTTTCTCTTCAGGTATGTCCAATGCTATGGGTGGCATGCAACAGCAACAGCAGCCCATGATGCAACAAAACATTCCTGGAATGATGTCCCCAGTTATGAACAATGGGGCTATGTTGGGTGGAAATATGGGAATGATGAACGGGTTCCAATCTCTTCCACAGCAGCAGTTACAATCCCAACAATCAAACCCGGGAGATCGATATGCGGCTTTGAAAGATTTAGATCCATTGTCTTCCAATTCCTCGGTCTTTTCTAGCAGTACGAGACAAAGTGCGGCTATGATGCCCCCTCAACAGCCCCAAGCAAGTATGATAGGAATGGGTATGAATCCATTAATGCAACAACAACAACAACTACAAGGATTCAACACCAATACATCGATGCCAATGCAAATGAACCAGCAGGCATATATGCAACAGCAACCTGGGATGATGGGCGGTATGCAGCAGAGCTTTCCAAAGTATGCCAATGCAACAACCACAACAAGGTTTCCAGAATCAGCAGGGTGGGAACTTGACACCGCAGCAACTCTTATACTTGCAGCAACAGCAGCAACAACAGCAACAATATGGAAGATAAATGGTTTAACTGGTCTCAATAAATTCATGTGTTTTAGTATTCTACAGTATTATTTTTAAATTGACAATTCCAAGAAGTCTCATGGCTGCACAAACATCCGATCAGTCGCTGCTTACGACCATGGCGATCGGCAGCGACGGCCGGGCAATGCAAAAGAGCTATGCACATGAAATCCAACTTCCATACAACGATAATGCAGGTGCATACGAATTTTGTATGAACACCTTGGGAGGTTTCTGCGGCTTCTTTGGAATGTTCCCTTGCTGCTGTTGCTTTCCCAATCCTTTAGAATTGTTGAGCAGGGATCTGTTGGTCTTATTTCGCGATACGGAAGATATTACAAGAGGTTTCTAACTGAAGAATACCGGGATCTACAAATTAATACCAATCAACAGCGTCGACCCCGGATTGTGGAAGATTAATGTTATTACAGAAGAAATCAGAAGAGCTGATATCAAGATTCAGATTGAAGTATGCTTTTACTTTTTTGTAGTATTTAATAACACTGGGCAACAGGATATTCCTCAGCAAATAATCATGACCAAGGATAACGTGAACGTTTCCATTGACTCTGTTATCTATTGGGAAGTGATCAACCCATATATTGCAACTTTTCTTGTTTCGGATGTTAGGAAAGCGTTGGTGGAACGCACTCAAACGACACTTCGTCACATTATGGGAACAAAAACCCTCCAAGAAAGTTTAGAGCACCGAGAAACGATTGCGCAAGAGATTCAGGTCAGAAGAGAGTATAAAAGAACAACTGTGAGATTGTTGTCTAAGAAGCACACCTAGGCAATCATCGAGGAGCCTGCGCGTTCATGGGGTGTTAAAATCGAAAGCATGCTGATTAAGGACCTCCAATTCAGCAGAGAGCTGCAAGAGACACTCTCGGCTGCAGCAAAGCAAAAGCGCATAGGAGAATCCAAGATCATCCTCGCCCGTGCTGAAGTAGAGTCAGCTAAGCTCCAACGAGAGGCAGCAGATATTCTGAACGCACCAGCGGCGATGCAGATCAGGTATTTGGAAACTATCACGGCCATGTCTCGCAACAGTGGGCAAAAAACCATCTTTATGCCAATCAGTCAAAGTGAGGGAACCAGCCTTTCAATCACGAAAGCAACTGTTATGGAGAGCATGGGAAAATAAATATTCTTTTACGGTTTTATTCTTGGAAACATGGGCACGTTCCCACCCGTGGGCTTCCCAACCATCGAAGCTAATCGCCTGTCTCTGAGAAGTAATTCGGTCATCATTCGGCGCGATCAGCCCAAATTCAAAGTGCCGCTGGTGAGTGTGTATGTTGTGCTCAGCACTTAGTATTTACCGTCAACATCGGCTCAGAACATTGGCCTTTCACCTGAGTCTCTACAGGTGCTGAATTCAAACAATTCAGCGCGCTGGACACTGACCCGGCTGGCTGGATCGTCGCTTTTATTGCCTGTTGAAGTCTCTGCTTCGGAGTTCACAGACTTCATCGAACGAAACTCAAATACACACACAAAGCTCAAGTTTTCGTCAGATACAAAAGCCGGATCGCTGCTGGTGCCGCCGCTGTTTTTTCTTCTTCCGTTTCCTTCACTTTTGCTGGACTATTTGAAGGGGATTCCAGCAGATGCACTACAATCGGCAGTCAGTACACCCCTCGAACACGTCCATTCGTCTCAAAAAACTGTCATCAAAGTCGCGGAGCTGGGAGAAACCACCCCCTTCTTGCTGGCCATGTGGGGAAACCATCCCAGCTCGGCCCAACATCTGGTCAATCATGGCGCCGCGATTGAGCTGCCGAGTCTTGCTTACCATATGATAAGATTCCCTTACTCGTCAGCTCTTCAATCGGTAGTTACAGAATTCGTGACTCGTGCAGATGCGGATCCCACGTTGTGGACAAACAAGGCTGATGGCGAATACTTTCTCCTTTTGGCTGCTCGCGTAGAACGTACTCCTGGTCTTGTACCCAGTGCGGAGTCTGTTAATTTGCTGTGTCATTTGTTGGATAATTTTCTTGAGCATATCCCAGATCTGGCTTCTCAACTGGACTCCAAAAACCGTGATCCAATCGTGTTCGCGATCATTCACTGCCACAAACACTTATTTGATTGGATTCTAAGGTATTCGGATCGCAAGCATGATTTGTCGCAAACTACAATTACCAAAGCGGTTTCCAGTGGGAATTATGAATGTCTTGAATGGAAATGGACGGATGGAACGCCATTGAAGCCATTTCATGAACTCGTGGATATGTGCTGGCTGCTTGATAGCAGGATTCCAAATCCCCCCAATTATCCAAAGTACATGCACTTTGACCTCGAAAAGCCCTGGTTTGCGGATTATGATGGCGCGCGATCCGATTTGACCATTTACAGCGCCGATTTAATTCATTTCGCCATTCGTTTTCCTGCTGCTGTTCGCTTCTTCCATCGAATTGGGGCGTACCGCCGACCTTTGAAAGCCAAAGCCCCCGACTCAAGAAGATTCAGCGTGAAAACTGCCGAATTAGCTCTCTCTGTGAGAGCGGATGAATCCGCAATGTTTCTTTTGAGCCAGAAGTGCGAGTGTGATCGACGGTATATTGACGACCGAATTGTATTTTTGAAGGTTCAATTGGTGGACCAAAGGATCATGACGCCTACGCTTGAAGCTCTGATTCGCTTTTTTGCGACAAGCACTACACACCAAGCCTCGTTATTGGCTATTATACCCGACTTGCCTTGCATTCTTCGCTGGACGCATCAGCTTCCTATTGAGAAATTGGAATATCTTTTTGCTCATCCTTGTATCTACATGACTGCTGTATTGTACGCACCTACACCGTTTTCTGAACATGGTAGCGTGGGCTCTCATCTTCATATAGCGGTAAGGGAACGCGACGTCAAATTCGTCGAATTGCTGGTAAGTTTGTCTGCTATACTTTGATTCTTGGACTTAATATGTTCGAAGGTCCGCCACCAAGTAGATTTGCTTATCACTGATTGGAACGGAGATTCGGCGCTTCATAAAGCTGTAGCAATATTTGATCCGGAAGTTCCCCTCTCATCAACAAATACCGTCGTTTCAGATAATCTGCAAATTATATATTTGCTGCTAAATGGTGCCCGTTCGCGTGATGCAATCGCCTTACGAAATGCCAACGGCCTCACTCCTTCTATAATCTCCATTATCAAAACAATAATTGTTGATCCAATGCACACTCCCCCCAAAGGTATACATTTTTTTGCTGCTGCTCATCTGAAACCCAATTGACAATTTTACTACCATAAAAACAGACTGCTTTCTTGACGTTATTGGGAAGTGCCACAGAGCACTCACAGGATCCCCACCTCCTCGTTGCAATTATTGGAGCCCTTTGTCTGGATCAATTCTTCATGATCTTGCCCACCTGTTTGTGAAGCTTGCGAAACTTCATGTGGTCGCTCCTGTCGAGCTTGGCCTCACATATGCCCATCTTTGGCCCGTATTATCCATCTTTTGTCAGCTGGCACAACAAGACTGTTTGGAAAGCAAGAAATTAAATTCCGATACAGCAGGTCATCTTCTTGAATGGGATGTGAATTACAAGGACAAGAATGGGAGGACTGCTTTGGATATTTTTGTGATGGCAAAAGAAGCAGCGGC
Organism: Obelidium mucronatum; assembly: GCA_025765595.1. NCBI lineage: Eukaryota > Fungi > Chytridiomycota > Chytridiomycetes > Chytridiales > Chytriomycetaceae > Obelidium > Obelidium mucronatum. The sequence goes on along the minus strand of JAIVFH010000065.1, from coordinate 23,476 downwards.
TGCAGGAAATTTGTTGGATGTTGTGCAGCGGTTGAGTTTAAGTATCGAGATGTTGGAGAAGGAATTGGGAATGAAAGTTTCGGAAGCTACCAACGGATCTTCAGTCGCGGTCCAAGAATCTGCTAATTTAGTATCGAGGAAAAGAGATCCTCGTCTTGCGAGACGCAACAGCTCAGGTTTTTTTCTTGCTCACATTTTGAATTCTACTAACAAAATTCTATCAGATATCAGCCCAGTGGAACCGACAGCACATCAAACAGTTCTTTCAGCCCATCAAGAAGAAATTCAAGTGGTTTCTATTTCGCTAGCCGAAATTTTCCTGTTTGCGCAAAGTGCAGATGTCATGTCTCTCAAGAAACTTTCAGACACTTCCCCACAACAGTTTCGTGAAGGCTTGAGCTCTAAAAACGATCAGGGTAATCTCCCCTTGCATTTGTTTGCTGGCTCTCGTCGATTTCGTAAAGCTACTCTCACTGAGAAGGAAGAATCTGATCTTGGATCCATCGTGGGAATTCTCTCACAATCCCTCTCACCCCTCGAATTAAACGTGTTGAACAATGATTCGATGTCCCCTCTTGCCATATCTATCTTCGAAGACAGTTTTTCTTCAAGTGATTTCTTTCTTTCATCAAGAAGTCCACCCATGAGGTCTCCAGTTACATTAGCCCTGGAAAAAATTGGATGCAATGTGTTGGGAATAGATTCTCGTGGAAAAACTGTCGTTCATGGTGCTCTCGGCGCCTTCTTGACTTATTGTAACACCCAACAACGAGTGAACTTGAAGCTATCTCCGCTTCAAAATCCATCTCTTCGAATTCTTGGATCAGAAACACTTTCTGCTTGTATAGCAGCTTATTGTGCGCGTGGCGTCGACGTGAATCATTCTAACAACAGCGGACACACTCCATTGGATGTCCTCTGTGCCGAAGCAGGTCCCGCATTCTTTTCAAACGGAATTCCAATAACAGGAGCGATGAACTGGACTGCTCCTGAAAATTCTTTGTTACAAAAAGAAAGATCTCTGTTGATCTCAGATTTGGTCAGTTTTGGCGCCAAGAAGCGGATTGATCTTCTGTTGGAGAAAATGACCTCTCAACCTGCGGAATCTTTTGACCCGATGGATCTTGACGATGGTGTGCATCCGAATTTTTTTGGCAATGAATGTGACTGCTTACTTCACCTTTAGACATGATGAACGACGACGACGGATCGAGCGATGCTGGCAAATCCGATATTAGCGAAGTGATTATGAGCCCCGGGGATGAAGCACTGCTACAAAAACCGACCCAAGTATCGGCCCGAGTAGCGGCTGCGACACTTCTTGAACTTCCACCTGAATTCCAAACCATGGTTTCCACAATTATGGTTTCCAAAATAAGGAGCTATATCGAAGGAATGGATGATACCGGCAGAAGAAACCTTATGCTTTCTCGGGATAGTACAGGGTGTACTCCTCTTCACATTTTGGCCTCAACAACCAGCAGATTCCGTAGAACCGCCGAAGATACTGCCGAGCCAGAAAAGCGCGCTTTAGAACAAGTTGTTAAGCTGGTGGTTCCACAAGAGCGTCCAGAAACTCTGGTCAATAACCTTGGTTTGACGCCGCTGGCTTGCTCGATTCTTGCAGACTCTCAAGTGGGAAATCTAAGATATAGCTTGTTCTCTGCGGCAAAGCTGGCGCCAAGGAAATCCATTATGACGACTTTCTTGGAAGAAATCGGGTTGACTATTGTTGGAGTAGATGAAAAAGGAGGTGGAAATGTCATTCATGGAGCCGTCAAGCAGTGGCTGATCGAATGTGTGGCGGAATCAAAGTCAGCCCAGGAAGGCAAACCTTTAATTAAGGCGAAGGATTTGCGTATGAGTCCGGAACGGTTGTCTTCTGCAATTGCCTCATTTTTGACGCTTGGAACTGATATAAATCAAAGAGACAAAAACGGACACACACCTCTGGACTTGCTGATTGCTGTGGCAGGCCCCACATTTTTAGAATTGGATTCAATCACAAATAAGGAGACGATTGATTGGGACTGCATCGCATAATTCGAAGCTCAAACAGTATCGCGATGGGCTTGTTGAATTCCTGAAGGATATGGGAGCAAAGAGAGGTTTGGATGTGGATTTGGAGAGCATGAAAAAAGGGGTTGACGTGTGGAGCCGAAAGCGCGGATCGCCACTTGAGCCAACGTCACAGAATCGCATTGACAATTAATGACATAGCAGCACTTTTTGCAGAATAGGAAAGAGTATAATTTAGAAAGAATAAACATGTCCGAAACTTCTGCCGAAGAGCACCAACTCTCTTTCCCGATCGCTCAACTTGGACACTTCCCAAAAGTCTCTTGTTCGAAGCACGTCGCAAAAGTGGCTCAACAACGTTATTACCAAACTGTCGCCAACCAAAACAAAGTTCAAAGACAAAGACGCCGACCTTGGAACCCCGCCTGGCCGCGATGATTCGCTCGTGCAGCTGCCTACAGTTTCTCTTAGTCGTGCTGCTTCTACCAAAGGGGGAAAGTCATCAAGGAGTCCATCGCGAATGGGGTCGTCGAATCATGTGGATCAGGCCCACAAAAACTTGGAGTCTGAACCAAATGATCGATTTTCGGATCTATCTGATGATGATGAAGTTCCGCTTAACAAATCCATTCTTAAGAAACCCACTGTCAAATCAACGCGTGATTGTAATGAACAACGAACTGACGAGAAGAAGTCTTCGGGCACAGATAATTCAACCAATGAGGCTTCGAACACACCGATGAAAAGAACCGTGTCAAAAAAATATGTGCCGCTGTCGGATGTGTCGGATGCTTCATCCGATGACGAGACTTCAATCGTCAAAAAAGCCGCATCCAAAAAAGCCAACAAAGAAACCACCCCGCCAGATACAAAATCACCAAAGTCTTCTCCGTATCCCCAGGAGAAATCTGCATCCCCGCTTCGACGAACTTCTGTGGATCGGTCCTCCAGATCGATATCACCACGGCGCACAATGACAAACTCTACCTCATCTTTGAATCGCTGCTTTAGCTCAGCGGAAGCTTTGTCGCGTGTTGGGCTTACTCATCAATCACAGAGATCTTCTCCATATGAAACTTTTGGCACCAGCATTTCTGTAAAGCGAACGGAACATAAAGTTGATGAAATTAAGTCCATAAGTAAGAAATGCTGTATCATTTTTCGCCTTGCTTCTTCTTATCTTTCTTTGGTTTTGGCAGTTGAACAGCAAGAAGCGAAAATGTCTAAATACGGACGACTCATTGAAGCCGCCGACACACGCATTCGAGATCATTTCGAAAGCAACGAAGAAACAGAGCGGAGCATTCTTCACAGACTTACCTTAGAGAAGGAGGCTCTGATTGATGATTTAAAAGCAGAGAGGAAGACATTCAATACCATTATCGTGGATGCCGTTCGTGAGCTCAGAAACGCTCAGCAGTTCCAACAGAGACAGCAGACAGATTTTCTCCAAGCTCAGAAAGAAATTGCTCTTTTGACAGAACAGCACAATGCAGCTGTTGCACAAACAATGGCCCAGCAACAAAAGCAGCAATGTCAAGAAGTACAATTAGTCAAACCCTGTTCAGATTGCTCAAGCTATAAAGAGGAACTGGGTACATTGATGAAGGAAATGGAAAATATTTCAAAGGAAGCCGGGAATCTGAAAAAGCAAGGTGCTAAACAAAATATCGCCCCATATAATTATTGTCTTTTTGATCATTGTTGTTTATTACGTATAGTTCAAGCGGAAACAGAAACCAACAATTCCCTGTCAAAACACATTTCGGAAATACAATCCCTTGCACAAACTCAATCCGATACAATTCAGTGCCTTACCGCAGTGTCCACAGATTTGGAAGTTCAGCTTCGTGAATCTATAAGGAAGAGTGAATTGCTTGCAGTCGAACGAGATAAATTCCAAAATCAATACAAAAAACTAGCAAATGAGCTGGAATCTGCAAGAGATGAAGTCAGCCATTTAGAATCCGTTCTGGAGAAAAAGAAAGCATGGGTTTTTCAGAACAAGGGTCATATCGATGATTACAAATCAGCATTGGCAGCTGCCGGATTACTTGACATACTGAAAAGTGACGGGAAATCCAGAAATAAGGGACTCAGTCATATTTGCCTGGAGGACTTTATTATGTCTACTATGAAAGAGGTATATGATCTGCGTCGGCAACTCCATCAGAAGCAAAGTATAGAAAGTGAGCAAGCCCAGCAAATACAAAATTACAAGCAAAATATCGAAAAAAAGAATGGTATCATTGCAATGAATCAAGTTCAACTGGAATCATCCTTCCTTCTGGTTCGTGCAACACCAATCCCACCTACAAAATTAATTCCCTCGTTCTAGGCCGAAGGATTGCGTTCAGAGAGAGACTATGCCATTTCAAAGATTAAAGATGCAGTTAAACTGTGCAAGTCTAGAGACAACCAGTTTCAGATTGAGCTACAAATCAGGGAGAAGGGTGTTCGGGATGTTGTCGAAACGTAAGTTCTCGATTAAAATTGCCCACGTTAACTTGTGCCTTCAAATATTTAGGTCCAACTTAAACTTAAAAACCGTGAGAGAAGGCTACGAAGTTGAACGTCAGAAGTTCAAAGAAGAAATCAAGGACCTTCTGCGCGAGAACATGACCATGGAAGCAAATTTGCGTGCCATTTCAAAAGATAAAAGGTAAATATTTCCTCGTGATCGAATCAACATCCAGAAACTAATTCCAAGGTGTGATACCAAGGGAAATGGAGGCTGAGTTAAAAACCACCAAGAAGAAACTTGAATTTAGAAACACGGAATATCTCAGAGAACTGGGACTTTCAATATAGAAATACTTTTTTGTTTCATAGCTCGAGAATGATCTTTTGAATGATGAAACTGATGCCAAAATACAATCCACCAAAGAACACAAAAGCGATTCCAAGCATTCCAACAAGGGCTATAATGTCTTCGTAGTTTCCTTCTTTCTGGGTTGCTTGCTTGATCTTGCCTTCAGCAAGGTCGCCGTCTGATTTTGGCTTTGGTGGGATGGGTGAAACCGATGGGCCTTGTCTCTGCCATACCGCAATTCGTTAGTTGCATGTAATGTAGCTCATGCTTAAATGCCGAGCTCACTTTGATGACCTCTTGTGCGTATGCTGTAGAAAACATGAATGGTTGATCGGATCGGAACACTGCTCAATTTTTTCTATTTATTGCTTCCGAAACTCCTACAAAAAGGCTACAACGAGTAGGGCGGAAAGAAGCGACAGTGATACAAAAACATTTCCTGACGTAGTAGCCACAATCGTCTTGGAAGCAGGTATCGCAGTAGTTGCAGCCATTGTTTTCGAGGAGGAACCAGTGGTCTTCGATACTGAGGATGCAGTGGAATCGCCATTAGTAGATGTCTTAACAGCATCATTAGTGGTTTGTGGCTGGCTAGAATCGGATGTTGCAGCTGATGGTGGTGGTGGAGGTGGTGGTTGGGGTGGACCTGAACTGAGAGACGTGTCGACTGCGTTACCCAACCCAGAACCCACACCCAACTCCAAGAGCTTGGAAAACGCGGCAGAAAAGTCTGCATAAAAAGATCCTTGATTCGAAGCATATTCTTGGACGATGGCAGCAAAGGTTGGATCTTGAACCAGCGCCATATCGGATGGCAGCATCACCAAGGCGCTGTTACTTGTATCAACAAAAAGACCACCATTTTGAACCGTGTATGCATTCTGATTTGTTAAGCGGACAAAGAACTCGTTTCCAAAAGAGCGGGGGTTGGTTGTCCATTGCCCTGACCAGCCACGAGTGTTTTCGGGGTGGAGAGAGCCCAAATTGTGGCCACCAGAAAGAGCCACAATTTCTCGGTCACTGAATCCTTTGGCGTGAAACAAGGTTCTTAAGTTGGATGGTGTGTCCAAAGCATCGGGAAGAGTGCCGTCAGGGAAAAAGTCATCGCTGGAATCCAAAGCATCCGCGCGACCTTTTGGAAACTTAGTTTGATGAAGCATGCACAATATTAAATTAATGTTACCTGGCCGCCATCTGATTGTTGGACCCCCACTGTTAGAAATCACAACGGCCCCAGCAAAACTCCAGAGGTCTGCATACGAAATGCCAGGGTACTTCGCCTTCATCGGTTCCATAAAGTCCCTTCCAGGCTGCAATCCAGCGTCAGCTGTGTTAAGTTGTAAGTGTTAGTAATTGATATTACTGATAATCCAACCTCAAATCGGACCCTCACCTGCATAGTTGATTACTGGGGCAAATCTCTGCTGCGCATGTGGACCACCGAGTCCGTTTGCAAGACTGTATGTACCGGCATCGTGCCAAGCAAGGCGGACAATCAACGGACCAAAGCCGGGAGATATGATGGCGGCATTGATATCTTGCTTGAGGTTGTACCAGTCCATTGGAGTCATTGATGGTGTGTAGTAAGGATTCCAGTTCTGCGAGCGTTTGGCAGCCATATCGGCATAAGGACATGAAGCTGCAACTGCAGCAATGGAGAAGGCGGCAGCAATGGATAAGGCCAAAATGGGAAGCATTTTTTGCGAACAAAAAAAATTTTACAACAATCAAAAACAGATGGATTTAATCAAGGTTTAATCAAAAAAAAAGCACATCACTTTTCCGTTCCAGGTGGCATAAAGATAACTTTGGTTCCAGGATGAGAGCTAATACTGGCCAGTGTTTCTAAATAACGAATTTGCATGGCAGCTGAAAATTTTTCACATTTAATTAGTGACCAACATGGCTTTCCTTCTAGAGAATAAAAACCTTTTGTGTTCAAAACATCGGCAGCTTCTCTCATTAGTTTTGCAGACTCGACTTCCGCACGTGCAATGATAATCTTAGATTCACCAATCCGCTTCTGCTTCGCTGCAGCAGCCAAAGACTCCTGGAGATCAGCACTAAACTGAATATCCTTAATTAAAATGCTTTCCACTTTTACACCCCAAGACCGCGCGGGCTCCTCAATAATGGCCAAAATATCGCTAGCAACAGTGTCGCGATTTTCAATGGAGTCCTGAAGGTTTCGGGTTCCAATAACATGACGAAGAGTTGTTTGAGTGCGTTCCATTAATGCTTTGCGGACGTCGGAGACCAAAAATGTCGCAATGTAAGGGTCGTACACTTCCCAATAAATCACCGAATCGATGGCGATGGAAACATTATCCTGCAATCATCCATTTTATGTTTTAAACGAAGTGACGTTAATTTTGAAGTAAACCAGTACTATTGGTATTAGTAATACAATACCTTGGTCATAACCACCTGCTGCGGGATAGGTTGGATATTCACTTTGATTTCTACACGTTGGAGGCGTTCAGTATATACATTGATCTGAACTAAACCCGGATCAACGCTATACATTAATATTAACATGGTGTTGGTGTTGATGCACAACAACACTGCACAGACACCCACCTTTTGTAATACCGCCCAAAACGCGTCACTAAGCCGACAGATCCTTGTTCAACAGTTTGGAAAGGATTCGGGAAACAGCACATGCATGGAAACATGCCAATAAATCCACAAAAGCCACCACATCCATTCGTGCACCCTTCATAGATGGCATTTTGCTGGTTATTCTGAAGCGCGATCTCATGACGATATGATCGCTGAAGGTTTCCTTGATACTGTTGCTGTTGCTGCTGCTGTTGATGTTGATGGGGTTGGTTTTGGTATTGTGGAGGTTGATGTTGGGTTGGACTTGTTGCAGGATAAGACATGGTTTCTTCTCCGCTGTGTTCGCTGCTGGGATAGACTCGCTGATTGTGCTGTTGGTGTGCCATGCCTATTGATTAATTGGTTGGTTGGTGGGATGCCTGTTGACAAGTACCTGACAATTCTTCTCCTTCAAAATGACTTGCTTCACTGAAGAGAATCTGTTCAGCAATTACTTTCGAGGAGCAGGATGTGGAGTAGTTGAGTTTTTGTTTTTTATTCATCAAGTCTGTTTTGGCCGCAGGCTTATGGACGACAGATATATAGGCAATTGCATTGATGCTGTTGGCCTTATGTTTGAGGCCACATTTCCCCAATATAAAAATCGCGACAGCTCTTATCATGGGATTTGGACAGCTTGGCTTTATGATTGTTTCTTTCTACTATGATATCAACGCACCCCTGGACTGTTATGTTCGAACGCGGATAATGTACAGCAGCAATTATATCCAAGCCCTTTGCTATTGGGCCACGCAAGCAGAAATAGCCATTGTCGCAGGATCTGCAAGTGCTCGAGCTGTTCAAAAAAAGTTCAAAGTATTGATCGGACTTGCCCTCTTTCTGAGGGCAGGGATAGGGATTTACACCGCCTTCTGTTTCGAAACAGTCGTAAACTCGAATTTCACCTGTCAAGTAAAAATAGCGGACTCTATTTTAATGATAGAGAAGGTTACCGAGATTGGGTTTTCTTTGTTTATTGCCCTGGTGTTTGTATGGTCGGTAACAAGGACGTCTCGAGCCGCAGGAACAAGGAGGGCATCCATTTCATCTAAACTGGCAACCCTTTTCCAAAATGAAAGTGTGAAGAAGCAGAGCTCGGTGGAGATTGTCGTGGAAAACACTGTTGTTCCTGAGGAGCCCACCAAAACTGTAGTCTCCGAGATTGGTTGGCGAATTAGGAAAGTTATGCTGGATGAAGGGTCAATTGTAATTTTGAGGTAATTTACAGTTCTATTTCTTTAGAAGATCATTAATTAGTGGCCAGTTTGGTCGTGCAGACAACGTATCTGATTGGATATCTGTTAACAGCGACCCACATATCGCTGGCATCCTGGAATGCCATATTTTTCTCGCAATACATGTACTACATGATAATTCACGTATGCTTAGCAGTTTCGGTTTGTCCTTGGCTGCTCGTGGTCCCTGTTTTGTCTAACTAAATACTTGTTGCAGCGTAAAATCTCATTTCAAACAGGAACCACCGTAGAGAGCTCCGACTCTGGAGGAAAATCTGTAAAAGATAGCACACGAGCAAGCATCGAAAGCAAGTCTCACCAAACAAATAACAACTCATTGAACACGAGCAACCTGAGTTCTCTCTACAGTGCACACAGCCCTAATTTTAAAAGAATCACACTTGCAAGGGAAATTTCCATCACGGATAGCAATGTTACGACTGAGGAACGGACAGCGGCCCGCAGTAAAAGTAGACGCGACTCTTTAACCACTCGAGAGAGTTTTAAGGATCGTGAAAGCCGGACTCGGAGGGCATCCCTTTGCGCGGAACTAACAGACCGTCGCGAATTCATTGATATCAAAAAGTTTGAGAAAATGGAAACTAGACTGTGAAGCTTCTTTTTTTTTTAAGTTTGTTCGAAGTTCTGAAGCAAGCAAACGCTTTCCTTCATTCGGCCAGCGCCGCTAGAATGAGAACCCATGCCAGCACGCAACCATAGCTATTTTGCAGCTTGATTTGCGAGCAAAACAGCTGTATGGGTTGGCAAGCGGTTCGGACTCTGACAGAGAAGGACGAATGCAACTTAGCCAATTATGATTTTAATGATCTCAAAGTATCTGCTGCGACCGCTTGCTTGCCCCGACTGCTGCTTTGTATTGCGTCTTGTTGTGAGAATGCTATGGCTGTACTGCGGGCATGTGTTTGATGACTTCATAGCGGTGTTTCTGATCTAAAGGGTCAAGTGTTTGTTTGGCCTATGGATTTCTTGAGCATTGTAACTTGAGATATTGTGTGAGCAATGATGACGAAATGAATCGCGACAGGTTTACTTGCAGCTTAGCGTTTTGAGGAAGGCCCAATGTTTGATTGTGAGTTGCTCTTGATTATGTTGGCTCTTGTCGGCACCCGCCCTGCATGTGGATGTCACATGCGGGTTGAAGGAAGCCTTCGCGAGCGACAAAAGTCAAAGTGACACTGCTTTCGTTGGTGTTGAATCAGGAGTTTTGCTTGCAGTTTGTGGGCGCATACAATAGTTTTCAACCTGAGCTCTTCTGGGAATGACCCGGGCACATTCTTCTCTTTCTTTCCTAACGACGAAAAGACATCTAGAATCCATCTTTTTTTCATGTTTTCTTGATGTTTAAATCCAATGCCATCCAAACCGCGCTCAACACGTTCACCGCACACGGCCGCATTCCGACGCCGACCAAACTAGCGGCGCTGCTCGACCAGCACTGCGATGGGCGGCGCGCGCAGCTGCGGCTTGGCGCCGCCGACTTTGGCGCGTTCGTCGGCTTGGCGCAGCGCGCGGCGCCGACGCCTGCGACGGGCGGCGCGCCGAACCCGAACCCGAACTCGCTGGTGCGCGCCGTCGCGTGCGCCTTTGCCGCCGCCGACGAGTCCGGCGCGCGCCGGCGGCTGCGCGGCCTGGCGCCGTGGGTGTCTGAACACGTGCTGGCGGCGGGGGCGCTGGACGCGGCCGCCGAGGAAAGCGGTAAAGCGCTGATTTGGCAAAAAGAAAGAAGACTCACAGCTTGGATTTCAAGTCATTCGCACAGTCGTTTCAACCTACACGAAACACGGACGGCCAGTCGAAGTCGAGCAATGGTTTCTTTCATACATTCTTACTCGTACCGAAAGTTCTGGACGATCGAATACCCACACTGAAATATGTTACGCTTCCCTCATCGAAGCCTATTGCAAGACACCAACCCCCGACTCTCTATCACGAGCTATATTTCTCTTGAACACAATGATCAGCCATAGTCGGATTAAACCATCTCTCATCACATATACCCACGTTTTGAAGGGCTTCGCCTCCCTAAAAGACATCAACAACTGCAAACTCATTCACGAGAAGCTGCTGTTTATTGGTCATGAACCTGATTTGAAATTTTACACGATACTGATGCGCGCATATTCTCAACGTGGAGATGTGGCATCTGTCCAGTCCCTTCACGAAGCAGTTCTATCGTCTTCCACAAAATGGGATCTGGATGTCCAATACTACAACGCAATCATTAATATGCACGCGAAGCAAGCTTGTGCATCTCGGAACGGGGTCGGCCTTGGTTCAATGGTGAAAATCTATGAAGAGATGACCACTACCGACAGCATTCAACCTGACGAACATACTTACACAACAATGATTGATGCTTTCATGAAAGCTGGAGAAGTTCGCATGGCCTTGTATTGGTTCGACGTCATGACAGGCGCGAAACGGCATTCCCGTCAATTTGTGGAACCTCTTGGTCCCCGGGCTCATGCTTTGATCCCCATTCAACCAACCACGCATACATATACGGCAATAATTAGTGGGTTTGCGCGAAGAAAGGATTTGAGTGAAGCAATGCGCTGGTTCCAAAAATTGTATGCGAAAACTCGGGATTCTACTGGCGCTACTGGCGCAAGCCTCGTACAAGCTGATGGGCCCAATTTGAAAACGTGGACAGCCATTCTTCACGGTTTTACGCGAGTTGGAAATATGTCAGGAGCAGAGTCGTGGAGGGAAGCGTTTCGGCAAGAGCTGTTGGAGGCCGCTAGGAAGAGCAAGGACGGGAGTGTAACAGCTAAATTGGATGAAAGAGTATTTAATACAATGATTGGTGGGTATGCGCAGCTTCAAGATTACGAAAGCGCCAGCAAGGTGTTGGCTGAAATGCAGGAGGAAGGCGTGGAATCAGACGCAATTACATATGGGTAAATATCAATTATTACTATTGAAATCCGGCTCAGAATTTAATCTGTTTGAAAAACTTAATAGGCTGCTGATTAGCAGTCACCTGAAACGCACAGATACAAACCCTGATGGAGATTTGGAAGCAGCCCTTTTGACATACAAACGTATGATGGCAAAACAAACTGTTTCCCCAACTCTCCATATTTTCACAAGTCTCATTTCCCGCCTTGGCCACCGTGCTGGAAAGTCGGATGCATTGGGCCGTCCAATCCACTCCCGACAAGGAGGAGGATTCATTCAAGCTTCAAGAGTACTCCAACAACCACCACAAAATCTGGTTCGAGTTTATCCAGATCCGTCGTCGCCCACAGCAGACGTGGTCAACGACAGCGTCCCGAAAATCCAAGAAAAAAATCTCATCCACCTTTACGAGACTTACCGAAAAGCCCTCCCTGGTCTCTTGGGTCATGCCACTGCCTCCCCGTCGACGACACTGATTTCCGCGCCTCTTCCCATCTATGACTCTGTGATTGCCCATTTTTCTACTGTACATAATATACCCAAACTCAAGCAAGTATTTTATCACGCCATAGTAGACGGTGCTCCTTTAGACTCGAGTGTATTGATTCGGGCTATGAAAGGTGTGGGTAGAACAGCTGGATGGAATGGAATTTATTCCTTTGGGCAAAACATAAACACAATTGTTACGGATTTACGACGAATCAGGGAAGTAAAAGCATTGCTCTCAAAGGAATCATTTGAAAGAGACCGAAGGGATGCCAGTAGCAGTAGTGGATTCGGAACCATTGATGGATTACTCATGCCCATCACATTGGACTCCAAGACGCTGTCGCAATCTGAAAAGCCAGGGATCCCGGAATGGATAACTCATAATCATAAGCTTGGGAAACTTGTCACGAGTGTCTTGAAGGATGTGGAAAATGTAGAGTCTGTAATGCCGCGATGGCTGGGAGAGGATCAACACATTGAACTTCAAAACTGGATCAACCAAGCGCTGCTGGCGACATACCCAGTTTTTGTGTTGAAAAAAAGAGGATCAGATTGGGATGATTCTAAAGATGGAATCACTTGTGCGTCGTTGCTCCCGTTTGATGTGGAATCGAGGAGGCACACAATCGGCGTTGATTTGATGACTGAAGACGGTGCAGCGGAATTTTGGAAGCTTGTCTCGAAATTGCAAGTGGATATGAAGGGAGCTCAATCTGTGAAAGATCTTGGTGGTCTTGACTTTAGGTACTTTGTGTTTGTGTTTATTCGGCATTGTGAGGTGACTGGGCTCTGGAAGACCAGGGATGAATGTATCGTGTGGCTGAATGAGAATGGTGCGCGTTTCGATGACGGTGTGTACAGGCGTTGGCTTGGCAGTTCAAAGTGAATCGCTTCACTTTGTTTTTGAAATAAAAAAAAAATCCAATGAATTTGAAATCTATTGTGCTGGCAGTCGCCGCCAATGTCGGCATCAACACGATCGGCTTTATCATTAGTGCTGCCAAACAGACGGAGCACTATTACGATCTCTGTGGAACAGGAAGCTTCATTGCCAGCGCCATAGTAGCGCTTGTTTCACACGGAGGGATGGCTTCCACGCGCCAACTGTTGCAGCTCGCGACGACGACGGCGTGGGCGCTGCGCCTGCTTGTGCATCTTGTGGGGCGAGTGCATCGACTGGGCGCCGACTCGCGCTTCGACGGCGTCAAGACGAATGCGCCGCTGTTTGCGGTGTACTGGGCGGTGCAGGCGCTGTGGGTTGCCGTTGTTTGCTTTCCAACGGTGGCCGTGTGCGCCGAAGATGCAGAAAACCTTCCTGCGCTCGGCTGGCGCGATGCAGCGGCGTTGGCTGTGTGGACGGCGGGCTTTGTGTTTGAAGTCGTTGCTGACAGACAGAAGGCTGTCTGGCAGGGAAGACACGGGAAGCAGCGAGTGACCAACTTCATCAGCACGGGTGTGTGGGCGTGGTGTCGCTATCCAAACTACTTTGGGGAAATCACGTTGTGGGTTGGGAGTTATCTTTTGGCCATCAACGCATTCCCAGACTCGTCACTGGCGAAATATGGATTCACCGTGTCTCCTTTGTTCATTACTTTCATCTTGACGCGTCTTTCTGGAATTCCTCTTCAGGAGGCGCAAGCAAAAAAGCGGTTCAAGGGTAATGATGCTTATGCAAAGTATGTCAAAGAGACAAACCTTCTTGTTCCTTGGCCATTCAGCCGAATCAATAAAAATGCTTGAGAACTGTATTAAGGAGAGTATTAAAAATCTGCGGCAAGGATCATTTCATCGTTCAAACAACCGCCCTAAAAAGCACCCTCCTCGCCATCTTCACCAGGGAAGAGAGTGAAAATGAGGGCATCGGGTTTGGTATTGTTTGTCGAGTTGGTGATTCCCGCAGCGAATGCTAGGAACATCCAGGCCCATTTATTCCCGACAGAATCCACCTTCCCTGCTGAATGCTACTAGTCAAGCCTGATACGGGGATCGAACCCGTGACCACCCGCTTAAAAGGCGGGTGCTCTAAACCACTGAGCTAATCGGGCTGATAGCTGAAAACGATTTAGCTTTAAATGTTCGAGAATCTGATTAAAAACTGCATAGCCTGAAGTGCAGAGGCGCAATTGATTCAATCGCAAGGGTCATGGCTCAGCAGTACTAGTTCTCGCTTAAGTAAGTCGAAGCAACGCGATAAATTTTTAATGCAGACAGAAAGATCAAACCCGTCTATTGAACTTTACGAATCTATGAAATTCTACTTTGTTCCAAGTTCCAAGAACACTTCCAAATGCGCCAAAGTTGTTAGGTTGGAAGAGGTTGTAAGAGTTCGTCTCCCGTCCAAGCAATACAAAAAAGGCACATTTCGGTGCCACCTTATTCGATGACCAATAAAAATGAATCACGAAACTGCTGCGATCGCGCCATCGTCCCTTCAGCGCACCGCCTTTGCGCCGCTTCTTGTGAGCCTACGGCGCGTTCGACGCCGCGTGCGCGCAACTGTCGGCGCACGTCCGCCGCGTCGCCGGCACCGATGTGGCGCAACGCTTCTTCTGGCGCCGCCGGCGCTCATCGTCAACACGGACGGCGACGAAGAAGAAGTCGCGCCCGAGCTGCCCGCAGAGCTGCTTGCGGCGGCGGCCGCGCTGCTTGCGGTGCCCCCTGACTCGCTCTCAAACAAGCGCCACAGCCACGCCTTCCTGTGCGATCTGATCGTTCAAGCCGCTGCGAAACTGTCGCCAGAACCAGCGTTGACTGCTGCCGATCGCCTGGCCCATGCCGCACAGCAGTTCTGCGAAAGCTGGAAGCTGCAGGTCTTTGAATCCGTCTTTGTTAACCCGACCCACTTTGTGTGGCAATCGCAAGGAAACATTGAAATGGCTGAAGCGGCACTCTTGGAATGCAGCCATCTCTATATGGCTCTGTTGGAGGCTCTCGTCCCCATAAAGTTTGGCCGATCCGCCTTACTTCAAGCCCGAGTTAATGGCGTCTTTCCGTTTCTGGATAAAGCCATCACGGGAGAGCGCGTACATTCTCATCTTTTGGAACATATCGGAAATCCTCGCAAGGTTGGCACTTCCATTCCGCCGCTCCCGGAAGCGCTCCGAATTGACGCCGAGTCCTTCATTGCCCCACCTGAGAGCATTTTTTCACTGCGAGAAACTGAATTGCTGTATACCGTGGAAATGGCAGTGGATGAAATTCTGTGCGACGAATCCCTGTTGAATCAGTTCCAACCATACTTGGAGCTGTATGCTTCGCTACTGACACCCGAAGCCATGCTGGAGCCCTTTTTCGACTATTTGTCGTCCAAGGACTTGTTGGCGACTGTGCTTGCACCCAGTCTTTGAGAGCCTTTATGGATTCAGAGGCTGATGTGCAGGATGTAGGAGTTCCAATTCCGAGCAACCACAGGTTCACGCAACACCAATCCATTTGGCAACGCGCAAACAGGCACTCAGTACGACAACATGTTCTCTGTTTCAACGGCGTCACCCTTCTACTCGCCACAAAATACCACAACTGGAACAAGTGCGCCAGCGGACTCCAGATCCGAATCCGAAACGGCCAATCGTCCTGTGGCCGATGTAATGTCCTGGCTATTTGAACCCGACTCAGAAATCTTGAACAGTATGTTTTCCACATCCCCTAGCGGAAGCTCTGTTGCAAGCACTGTTGCTGTCACTACAGCAATCCAAACATATCAAAAGGAGTTTAGATATGATCGATTCAAAAAACTCCTCGATTTTGTTGGAATCACAAACGCTGATGTGGAATGCGTTTTTGTGTCGCGTTTCCCAGCAGCAATCATGTCAACGACAACTCGACTTCCAAGATTAAGCCGAAGTGGGAGTGTTAGTAGTGAAGAAAGTTGGGGTACTGTTTCCACGACAGTGGGTAACTGTGTGGATGAAGGAATGTTTAGTGCTGTTCGAATTGGTTTGAAGGACTTGATGATGCAGGACTGGTTGGTTCATGACTGCAGAGACACTCATGAGAATGATGAAGACGATGATGAAAATGAGGATATTTGGCCCTGGGAGAGTACTGTTGATGATGATGTAGATGGCTTAATTTTGTGATAGTGTTTGTATAGACCCCTGACTTTCGTTGTATAAAAATAAATCGTTCGTAAACCTTCATTCCATTGAATTCATATTGTCATAGGTCGAAAATGATTGAAAAGAAGGAAAAACATTATTTACTACATATGGCATACACAGCCTGATACGGGGATCGAACCCGTGACCACCCGCTTAAAAGGCGGGTGCTCTAAACCACTGAGCTAATCGGGCTATGGCTTTCCAACTGATCATAAACTATATTGCTAATAGTACTAGTATTAGTATATAATAAAGAAAGCGAATTCGATGTGATTGAATTATTTCCTTTTCGGGTTCTTGAGATTATTATTTACAAAAAGAGAGAAGAAACTCTAACCCGTACCCCCCCTTGTCAAAACCGTGACTTCAAAAAAAAAAAATGCCAAAAACCTCTTTTTCAGATATCCGCATCAACATTCTCAAGAAGGAAGCCGAAGTCGGACTCCATCACGAGTTTCAAGAATCAACAGCAAAACCAAGAGCATCCTCACTTGTTAAAACGTGGATATTGCCTCTGTACAGAAATCGGCGCCTTATCCCGCGATTCATTGAAATAATACTTGTTGTTGCATCCATCGTTGTCTTACTTCAATCGAATCGCGAAACTGGTTCCGAAAGAAGGTGAATAGAGAAAAAAACAGTTTAAGAATTTTGACAAGCAGACTTATCAAGCGCTTCTTTCTCGACAGTGCCAAAGGAATGAGAAATCTATCACTAGACCAAATTGTTCTCTTTGGGGACTCTATTACGCAGGTACAACGCGGGAGGGGAGGGTTCGATGGTTGCAGGAAGGATTGTTGTTCATCATCTAACAAGAGTACAAACAGCACTCATTCAACCCGGAAATCCAAGGATGGGGGGCTACAGTTGCGCATGCTTACATGCGTAAACTAGATGTTATCAACCGGGGATACTCTGGTATATTTCAGCCCCAATTTCGGTTATCAGACACTTTGTTTATTGTTGTTCTTTCAGGCTACAATACACTCTGGGCAAAAGAAATTCTTGCATCCACGATCAAGTCAACACTATCATCTGGAGACATGACTCGCTCGCCCAAAATCAAACTAATGACGCTGTTTCTGGGGGCCAATGATGCCGTTTTACCAACCGTCAACCCACGTCAACACGTCTCACTACCCGACTATAAAAAATACTTGCACGAAATGTTGGAGATTATCCGGTTGGAATCTCCAGGTACAAAAGTCGTGATCATCACACCTCCTCCAGTAGATCCAAGTGTGTGGGGAGCAAAGTGTATGGGGAAAGGCAATCAACCGGACCGAACAGTGGAACACACACGATTGTATCGGGATGCTTGCGTCCAGGTTGGGGTCGAAGCGAAATCAAAATGGGGAAGTGATTTGGTGTTGGTGGACATTTGGACAGTGTTTTTTGGCACTGAAAGCGGTGTGAATGAGAATGGCTTTACATATTCGATGGATCAAGTTTCTGATTTGTTGTCGGATGGTTTGCATTTGGCTGCAAAAGGGAATCAGTTGTTGGGGGCTGCCGTTTTGAAAGCTATCAAAGAGTCTTGGCCAGAATTGAGCCCGGAAATCCTTGTTCCGCGGGTTATTTTTCATGATCAGGTGGATGCGAATGATCTTCCTGGCTGTTTGTTCAGAAATGCCTGATTAAAGACGCGCAAAAAAAAAAAATGAAGATTCGGTTGAAAACAATACGATACTTTGTAGAGGGCTTGATTATTATAATCGCTATTTGGCATTACTACTTCTCATCAAATCAGTATGTTTTGAGCACTTTGTTCAAGTTTGCTGGTTTTGATATTAAAATACTCAAACAACCGTCAGCAACGCGAACCTGAAAGGCCGAGCAATGGATCAAATTTTCCTCTTTGGAGACTCCATCACCCAGGTTTAATCGAATTCGTGGTCGCGGCCTTAAGCTAACCTGTATTAGTTTGCCTTCAACCCTATCCTTCACGGCTGGGGTGCCGTGCTAGCCCACAAATACATGAGCAAATTGGATGTCATAAATCGCGGATACTCTGGTTTGAAAGGCTGCATGGCGACGGATTCTAGTGTCTGACTGTCATCTTTGGAAAAACCAACAGGATTCAACACGGAATGGTGCAAACACCTTCTTGCAGAGAACCTAAGATCGCTAAATGAATCAAATCCATCCACCCGAATTCGAATCATGACATTATTTCTTGGCGCCAACGATGCCGTTGACCCGGCATTCAACCAAAGACACAACGTTTCGCTGCCACGATACAAGCAAAACATGCACGAAATGCTGGATACCGTGCGTCGAGAAAGCCCCGGAACTAAAGTCATAATAATCACGCCTCCGCCAGTGAATCCAGAGGTGTACAAAGAAACATGCAAAGCAAAAGGAAAAGTGCCCGACAGGAATGCGCAACATACGAAAAAGTACAGGGATGCGTGTATTGAGGTTTTTATGGAAGCAGCAGAAACTTGGGGTCGCGATTTGGTGCTTGTGGATATCTGGCATGTGTTTTTTGGGGTTGGGAGGACGGAGCACGAGTTGAAGGAGCTTGAAGATTTGCTTTTTGATGGATTGCATTTGGGTATGAAAGGGAATCAAATGCTTGGAAAGGCACTGCTGGGAACGATAAATCGTTCGTGGCCTGAATTGAATCCTGATGCACTGCCAGTTGTTGGCGGTATTGAAAAATGAACATCCAGTATTGTGAATATTGTCTGTTTTTGTCAGAAAAGGCTCTTCAGTTAGTCTTCCTCGTGTTCTTCGGCAGATGAACGACAAGAATCACGAAAAATGGAAGTGACTTCAGCTCCCCGGAATGGTAGTTACGCCACCATCAGCACTAGCAATGGAACGATCAAGTTATGGTACAAAAAATACGGTACTGGTCCAACCAAGCTGCTATTTATCGGAGGCATGGGCGATACCCATCCAATTTGGCACTACCAATACAATCACTTCTCAAACATCTCTGAATACACATGCATTGCGTTTGACAACCGAGGTGCTGGTTTCTCAGACGCTCTTGTTGGGGATTATAGTACCCGAGTAATGGCCGAAGATACATTGAGACTGCTGGAAACTGTGGGATGGACAAACAATGTGCATGTAATTGGATTGAGTATGGGAGGAATGATTGCCCAAGAATTAGCATTACTGTCGCCAGCTGGAATGATTGCATCGCTGACCTTGTGCAGCACGAATGCGGGCAAGTGCATGCCGCCAACCCAGACTACACAGGGAGCCAATGGACAATTGAAAGCTTCCACAAGTCATTATGTAAGCAAGAAGCGACTAACGGAAATCAAGGATCAAAAGATTCCTGTTATGGTTGTGACGGGGACGTGGGATAATTTTGTGAATCCGAGCAATTCAGCGTATTTGGCTCAAGTCTTGGAAGCAAAAGAATACCGCGTATTTCAAGGAGCGGGTCATGCAGTAACAATTGAACGTAGCAAAGAGTTTAACGCAGTTCTCCTACAATTTATTGAATCCATCTCAAGACAGAATAGTTAAAGCTTGCTCTTGATTCCAAAATCTGAAGGCTGATTCAATAAACGCCCTTCCATTCCTGCATTTACATCTATAGATAGTCCAGTAATATTCCCACTCATTGCACTGGAACTCAGAAATAAAATTGCACGCGCAATATCGTCTGGTTCCGAGACTTTCTTTAAAGGGCTACTGGCAAGCGCTTGATATAAAAGGGATGGGTTCTGCATGGCCCGTTCTGCCATTGGAGTGCGGATCCAGCCGGGCGACACAGTATTCACCCGACCTCGAGGGTGGATCTTGACAATCTCATTCTTGAGAGACAAGGTCAATCCGTACATCATTGCAGACTTGGAACAGCTGTAATCGGCGTGATACGCTTCCCCGAATTTTCCAGCCGTGGAACCCACCATCACCACCGCCACATTTGGCAAATGCACACCTGCCTTGACAGCATCGTCCAGCTGCTTCAGATACTCTCTCACAAACAGAAAAGTCCCGTCCAGATTGACGCTGATTGTGTTTTTCCACTGCGACAGCGCCATGTCTTTTACCGCCACGTCGGCGCTCGGCCAGATGCCGTGGCACACAACAAGGACCCCGATGGCGCCAAACGCGGCCACCGCACGGCCAACAGCGGCGCACACCGCCGCTTCGTCGCCAACAGCGGCGACATCCGCGCGCGCGTGCTGCGGGTACTTGGCAACGAGCGGCGCAGCGGCGTCGGCGTTCGTGTTCGCGTGGAGGCTGACGCGTGCGCCGAGTTGCAGGAACGCTGCCGCAACGGCAAGCCCGACGCCACCGCTGGCGCCAGTGATGAACACGTGCGTGCCGGAAAAATCAAGCATTTTATTTCTCATCGGAACTCAATCAGGAATCCAACCCGGCCGTCTTCAGCGTGCGGTGCAGCTGCGAGAGATAGTTTTCGGCATAGCTCGAAAAGTAGAATTCATGCTGTGCATCGTGGGCCGCAACAAAATTGTGTGCCAACTCGTGACATGCCACCATAAACCAATAATACACAGTGTCCACATCTTTTGGGTGGTGGGGAAAATAAAAACAACACAGTTTAAAACAAGCGCTAAATAGACATAACCTTTTTACACAGAGAAGATAACATACCTTCGCCTGCCACACCCGGTCGCAACCCATCCTTATAATGCAACCCCAAGTAAAACCGAAAGTTGAAAAACAATGTCCGTCCCCTATTAAAAGCAACAGTTCCCCCCGAAGCATCCCAATAAATATTCAACGTCTTTGCCTCCAGTCCAAACACAGCCGCCAACAGCCTCAACACATCCACAAACCGCATCAACGCAACACGGGACTTTGTGGAAACTTCTCCCGCTTCTTGAAGCGCATTCTTGTCAACGTAAAACGGTATTTCATTCACCAGTTTCTCAATGAAAATCAAATCAGAATCGAGAAGTGGTTTACAGACTTGGCTCGCGTGGCGAGTCGGCACGTTTGCTTGTGGTTCGGGTTCATTGGGTATCGTGGCACGAAATGACTTGTCGTACGCGGGCTTGACGGTGTTGATGGATGATGACAGCTGATGCTTCAGGTTTTGCGTGTATTGAGGAGTGATCTCCTCAACAGGTTTCATTCCACCAGGGATAGTGGATGGTCCTGAAGATGATGATGACGATGACGCGGGAGGTGGCGGTGGCAACGCCGTTCCTCCTTGTGATTGATCTTGCAAAAGCGACTTTCGTTGCTGCTGATCTGCTGCCGCTGTCGCTGATTCTGGTTTCGGCGAACTCCCCGTTGCTCTGTCCCACAAACTTCCAAGAAATCCAGATTTTACAGAATCCCTCACGGATTTCAAAGCATCTTCAGCTGTCCGTGTTGTAGGATTGGATCCAGGTGGATTCCCTAGTGCTTTACTATCGCGTCGCGGCGATTGTGGTGCTGGAACAGCAGGGTTCTTTGGGTACTCAGTGTCCAACAGTTTGTTGGAGATTGATTCAATCGCTTTTGGATTGGACTTTTCGGAATCAACAAGAGACTGCAAAAACGCTCGATCAACGTCAGGAAACATTGCAAGAATAGTTGCCGTCGTAACCGCTTGCTGATCCATTGTCAATGACGAGCTTGATGATGATTTGGAGTCTGGTTGTTGACGAGATAAATCGCTTTGCTGTTGCTGGGATTGTAGCGATTTGGAGGCTTGTTGCTGTTGCTCGAGTGGTTGTCGACTCTGTTCCCGTTGGATTGATTGCTGTCGTTGATATTCCTCTGCTTTTGCTTGGGCCTTTGCTGCGGCCGCAGCGTCAGCAGCAGCCTTTGCGTCCTCTTGCTGTTTTTTCGCAATGGCAGCCTTCAACTTCCCTTCTTGCAAATTCAAAATTCTATCCACAGGAAAACCTGATAAAAGTTTGAACAAAAGCAACAATTAATAAACAAATTACCGTAACAATAAAACCAAACAAACCTTTTCTTTTCAAGTTAATCAACGACGTCGACAGCAACGAAGAAAGCAGCAAAGCATCATTCAACCGACACTTTCTAAAAATAACTTTCCCAAGCGCCTGCGCGACATCAAAGTAATCCACCTCATTCTCATTCCTGGTAATAAGCAAAAAATACTTTCGCGTTCTCTTATCCATCATCAAACAACAAGTCGTTTTCTGTGTCCTCACAACTCCACGGAAACTTCGTTCAATAATAATCTCTGGAACCTCCAACACTTCCAAACTCTTTAGCGTCGCTTCCGAACCTGGAACAATATCTTTACTTGGCCGAACTTGTTGGCCATCATACAAAAGGAGCAATGCACGTTCATTGATTAGGACTTGCAGTTTCTGTGTTCTCTCGCTGGAGCTGGTGTTCCCGCGAGGTGTGGTTACTTCTGTGACTTGTGTAGTCAACCATTGGGAACCCAAATCTGAATACATTTCCTCCAAGAGAGTTTCAATGGGACAACCGAGTGGTGTGAAAATCTGGCCAAGCACTGTGTCGTCCATGATGTAGATTTCCTTGGCGCTGGCCAACTGATAATGCAACTTCTCATTCTCATCCGCGAAGCCGTCTTCATCCTGTTGTTGTTGACTGCCGGCGTCATTCGATTCCGTCTTGACGCCCACCAAAAACGCGCTGTTCCGCATTTCCGCAACCAAATTCCGGTTATTCCTCAACTGATAATAATTGGCCGCGATCGTTCGCAACACTTGCAAATACTTGCCAAAGCCAAGCTGATTCATGAAGGATTGAGGGTTCCGAACCAGTTGCTCTGCTAGTTCTTGAGGCGTTGGTTCGTCCTTGACTCCACAGGCGCGGAGGAATGCGTTGCTGGTGTCACCGAAATCAATGTGCGTGAATAAGTCGAGGTACGCGGATGAGTTCTTGCCCCCGAAGTAGACCTTTGTAGGTTCGATCCAGGCTGGGGAGCCTGGATTCACGGGGCTGTCTTTCGGGGTTGTGATGGGGATGAATTTGAGTGTGCGGAGAATGTTCCAGTCTGTTGAACTGAATTCTGACTGTCGACTGGATAGGTAGGAAAAGACGGCGACGGCTTTGTCTTGGGTTGGTGGTGTTGTTTTGAGGACGTTGATTAAAGTGGGCCCATTGGGGTGCTCTCGGACACCAAATTTATCCGCATGTTGTTGGAGGGATTTGTGAAGGAATGGAAACCCGACCACAGCGACGCTTTAAACAACAAAGTGTGAGACTAAATACAAAAAATCGTAAGAACTGTAATACCCTGGGTTCCCAAACAGCTCCCGTGGGCGATACAGCTTCTCTGTGCCCTCCGCTGGCAAGAAAGCGAAACGAACATGCTAGGATCAAAAGTCATCGAATATGTCGCCTTGTAGTTTTCAAGAAAGTAATCA